>JAJMAM010000008.1:0-484637 GCA_030572655.1 Ogataea allantospora
TGTTCAGCAGTTTGGGAGATTACAAGACCATTTTCTGGGAAATTTCCAAATCCAATGCTATTCATCATCATATACAATTTCTGCCTATTGAATCGAAATATGAAGAGTTATTTGAAACCCAATTGAAGAAACAAATCGCTTACAATCAGAAGAAATATGGATCTCATTTAGAATATACAAAAGATATGGATCCAGAAGAATATTCAAAATATCTTAACGGTAAAGATTATATGACAATTCGGATACTTGGACCAGAATCTGCCACCAACTATGTTTTTCCTTTGGTTGACGATAATGTTGATCTTCAATTCCCCAGACGTGTTCTTGCCTTCTTAATGAAGCTAGGAAGACGGGTGATTTGGGATAAATGTCGAGAATCAATGCTGGAAGAGTCTGCTCAAAAAGACGTTTTCCGTGAAAAGTTCGAGCCGTTTGATTTCTCCAGAGAAAAAAAATAAAATTAAATATTGAACGCGCTTTGTTCATGAGCACTTAATAAATATATGATAGAACGCTTGGCAAGAGAGCCAATGACTCACGATCTTGAAGATTTGGTGGATCTGTTAAGGCGGCTGAACGATTTGGGAGTTGGGTCCAAAATAGATGCGAGACAGCTACGCGAAATCCGTATTTTATGGCAGGTTATTTTGGGTATTGATGAACATGCTTTTGATTTGGAAAAATATGCCAATTTGAGTTTGGAGATTAGATCCCAATTGGGACGAGCTAGTTTTCAATGTCTGCAAAGTGAGGAGTTTCAGAGCCGATTTTCTAGTCAGAACTCAATGGGTGATGTTCAACTGACCAAGTCTTTGATACGATCAATTGAAGAGGAAACAGGTCAAGGATTTGGAAATATGGAGAACATTACTCTGGAATTGAGCATGATCAACAAAATCCGATTGGTTCTATTTGATTTGGAAAACGTAATTTCCAAACTTTCCACCAAATCCGATTTGATCGATTATATCATTCAATCTTATGAATACGAAATTTACTATCATAACAAGGCAGGAATTCTTCTGGAAGATACAAACAGCGATTTAATGAGAAACGAACAATCTTTAGTGCCTTTAATGTTCGAATCCAACAATGAATCGTTTAATACTTGCTACAAACAAAGTTTATTAATGTTGACGGCTTCAACGAATGCAGGAATCGCGTCAAAATCGAAAATAGAAAAGGCTGCACGGTTAACAGTGGAATCGTTTCTGAGTATCAACAATATCTCGGTGGTTTACAATCTACAACTCATTAGTGAATATCATGTTCGAATATTCAACATCATCAAATATCCACTACGATATAACGAAAAAAGAGACCTATTAGAACAATCAATCGATGATTATCTTTCCTTGAATCCCATCTTCCCAATCCTCAAACCAATAATTACTCAATTGACACCAGGAGAGGCAAAATCCATGGAGATCGAAAATACCCTGATCATTTTGGATCTTTTACATGTTTTAGTTGACAAGTATTTGGAACGTACGTCAGCTCCTCTTCCAGTGCGATGGTTTCCTCGAGTCTTCCAGATGTATATTGATACATTGTTGCGAGATGGAATATCTTTAAAAGAGGATGTTTTCTTCCAAGACGTGAAACGAGCTACTTTGAAATGGAATAATAGAGAGATCTATTCGGATTCCTTCTCCGAAGAACTATTGGCCTTGTCTTTGATTCCTAGCTCGGAATTGTTTTCATTTCAAGGTCAAATGTTGCCTTCTCCAACTCTTCGATATGCTTTGGTATGTGTCAAAAGGGATGTGGATTTGAAGAGCAAATATTTAAGATTATGGTTCGACGAAATGACCTATTTAAAAACAGACAGAGAACTCTTGAAAATCTGGAAAAAATCTGTTTCTCAAACATATCTGACCAAATGGTATGAAAATGCTAGCAATAGGGTTGCCAATCGAGTTCAATCGATGGATTTTGATTCAGCCCGAATTATGAAAAATTACTTTGGTAGTTGGAAAGATAGATTAGACAGATTTAGAAAACAAGAAACCCAAGCTTCTCAGAAATTGATATCCAAAATGTTTACGAGATGGAAACGAAAGATGGAATTTGTTGATCAACAAATGGAAATCAAAAGCAAAGAATCGATTCTGTTGAAGGGAAAGGTTTTCAAGTTATGGAAACTGGCTTCTATGGCTCGTGGATCAAAACTTTCAAAAATCAATGATCAAATTATTCTCAGGGTTGCAATTTATCAATGGACCGTGAAACTGAATAAGCACTATCAAATGATGATTAAATCTAATCAGACCCGAAAACTAATGACCCAATCTCACTACTTCAATATTTGGACCAACTGTTCTTCGCAAAGTCTTGGAAAACTTCATCGGTTGCAGAATTATGAACATCAATTAATTGAGGTTAAACAATTTCGAAACTGGGTCAATGCCTATAATTTTCGACTCTTGGAAAAAGATGTCTGTCGAAACAACAATCAACATCTATCTAGATGGATATTTGATAATTGGAAACGGTCTCATAAGCATGAAAAAGTGTTAGGCGAATATACGAAACGAAAAGATACCGAACTTTTGGCTCAATTTTATCATAAATGGTCAATTGGAAGACGTTTAAATCTTGTTGCTGACGAATTTAGTCAGCAGATGATGTTACAACGAACTTTTGCCCAATGGAAACTGTGTCTTCAGGAATCCAAGATTCGACATCACGCCGACAAAATGCTACTAGAGAAATCTTTACGACTTTGGAGACTTCAAACACGCGCCGATGTGTTTGAACAGGGGAAGAAAGATCAACAACTAGTGGGAATCTTCAAGAGGTGGCAGAGCAGTGCAAAAAGTCATTCTAAGAAGTTGCAAATTGCCATTTCCAAGAGAACGGATCTTAATAAGAAGAGTATATTTAAATTCTGGTTAGCCTCAAGTTTGAGAGCTCAAGATTCATTAATCCAGGCAGAAGAATGGAGAATTGAACAGGATCAACGTCGTGATGAAGAACTTTTGGAGAAAGCATGGATGGTTTGGCAAAACACTGTTCGTGAGTTGCAAATGAAACAGATTCAATTAGAGACCAAGAGTTTGGAATTCAATGTTTCACACTTGGAGACCAGAATTTTCAAAGCCTGGAGGAAAAACCAGTTACATCACGTTCAAGATAACGAAGAAGCAAAAAGTTTCCGCACCTTGTCGTTGGAGACTCGAGTTTTCAGTAAATGGTTACGAAGATTCGACAGAGTACTTGAATTGGGTGAAATATCTGACAATCAAATGGAAGTTAACAATGTTGATCTTCTTTCGCATATAGTTTCACAGATGTCGTTGAAAGCCATGAAAATCCAAACGGATTTACGAAATGCCGATCGTTTCAAAGAACGATGGTCCAGAAACAAACAACGGATGTTCTTTGATATGTGGAAGTTTGGCTACGAGGAGAAAAAAGATAAGCAAAATAGAGAACTCTTTGTTGATCCAAACGAAGTTCCATCTCTAAGTCCTCTAATTCAACGAAGAAGAACAATCGAAAACATTCCGGGGACTCCAGCAGCAATGCTTGTTACTCCCAACAAATTTCCTCGAACACCAGCCATTTCCAGAACCAATTCTATTCCAGCCACCGAAAGAGTTCGACGGATGTACATGGAACAACGACGCAGTCAATATCGACTAGTTAAACACACGTCTCCAGAAAAGAAACCAGAGGTTTCTACTCCTACCAGAAGAACTCGAGCAGTTCGAAACTCGTTGCCGGACGAAGATAACGTTTTTATACAACGGGATGAAAATTAATTATATCTACTCAGTCACCTTGTAAATACCGATTTTTGGGGAGTTTGGATCCTTCAAGATCACAAATGAGTAATCATCCTTTCCGCCTTCAGGCTCAATGATATCCAACAGAGATCTGACAATGGCCCAACCATTTCCGAGTGACAAATTGATTTGCGAGCTTAATCCTGACGGATGGAATGTGAGAGTACCAGCAACAACATGTTTGGTATTATCCTTAGGGTTGGCTCTGGAAACAAAACCAATCTTCATGCTATCTATTCCAGCCAATAACGATTTGGTGGTCCATCTGGCAATCTTGTTGTTATTCTTCTTCAACTCCTCAGCAAAAATGACACCTCTGGATCCACTGAGTCTGTTTTTCCAATCGTTAGATTGGGTTGGAGCGTATTGATTCAAAGCATTGACAGACAAATATTTGTTCTGTTCTCTGGAATAAGCATCAATTTCGGTTCTCACAATGATTTCCATCTCCTTGGAAGTATCGTTAGCAGATGGTAACACAAACTTTCTATATTTGTAACCTCTGTTCAGCAAAGGCTCAGTGAGATCGGATTCGGAAACAAATGGGTTTTCAGGATTCTCGAACTGTTGCACAGTGGAATCTAAAGAATTGGCAATGAAGTTGTGATTAATAAAAGTAGCTTCCAAAGACAAATTAGCAGCACTATTCAAATCAGATTCTGGAAGATCCAAAGGAGCATTGTAAGTGTTCTCATCAACCTCTAGTCTGTCAGTGTTTTCTCTTTTGTCGAAGAAAATCAATCCATCTTTCTTGGTCACTTGAATATCCCAAGAATAACTGGATCTAGCAGCACACATCAATTGCGAAAGAATCGAATCGGTCACAAACACATTACCTTGCCTCTCCGAAGCCAACTGGTTGATCACTGGATCTTCTGAAGTGGTAGGGTTGAAGATAGATCTGTCCAAAACCTTCAAAACCTCAGGCTTGAAAGACTCAAACTTCTTGATATAACCATTGACAGCTCCATAACTTTTAAGATCAACACCATCTGCCACCTCCAAGTTCAATTTTGTAAGTTTACTAAACTCAATCTCGGAAAGCAATGGCCATTTAGGATTCACCTTGAGCGATGGATCTCTGGCTTTTTCATCCTTCTTGTATCTGTTGTTGAAGTTTCTGTAGTTAGGATTCGAAGTGTTGACATTGTTTCCAGCATGATGACCTTGTTGAGGACGAGAGGTCTGGTTTCTGGTAGTATTGTTGGTCTTGACACCTTGCTTTTGGTTCACGACCCTGTTTCTCCCGCGCAAAACCGTTTGCTGGTTGGTAGGAACAGTGTTGCTGTTGTCAACCACACTGAACTCTTCTTCTTCTTCTTCAGCACCAAAGAGCTTAGCAGCAGAGGCACCGTAAGCATGATATTGGTCCTTACGTTTCTGGTTCTGGTTTCTCAATTGCTGTTGTTTGAGTTCATCTTCTTTGGATTGTTGCCAATCAGCAGCCTTTCCGAGTCTGTCACCTTTGGAAAATGGAGCATATGGAACACCATTAAATTGGAGACTGTTTGGGATCTGTTCAGATGGGCCCCATGCTTCTGTTGGGGACGAAAGCTTGCTGAAATCAAAAGCTGGCACGGTCATTATCGATCAAGTTGAAAAATGAAAATTTTTGGACCTTTAAATCTCTACACCAGAACGTTTGGGAGCTTCAAAAATATTACGTGATTACTTATGTCATAGGGATGGACTATGGGCCACCATTGATGAATCCCAGGCTGTAAACCAAATGTTTGGTCATTAGATGTGACCAGTAGATATCAACGATCATCAATTCACTGTTCTTCCTGCAAATAGCTCCATACAGCGATTTAAAAAAGGTAGTGGACAAATCCCATATTTCTATGGGTTCTTGATATTATTGAGTGGCGAAAAAATAACTTTCAATTATACAAGTATGGATTCCATCTCTGTTGATGTGGGCCGTCTGAAAAAGGGCGAGGTCAATCTTGGAACCTCGATCATGGCAGTGACCTTCAAAGATGGTGTGGTACTCGGAGCAGATAGTAGAACTACCACGGGCTCGTATATTGCAAACAGAGTCACAGACAAATTGACACAGATTCACGATAAAATATGGTGTTGTCGGTCGGGATCGGCAGCAGATACTCAAGCAGTAGCTGATATTGTTAAATACCATCTGGAGTTGTACAAATCGAATCATGGAAGAGCCCCAACTACCAAGATTGCGGCCTCTTTATTCCAAGAAATGTGTTACGCTAACAAGGATGCATTGACCGCAGGAATCATCTGTGCCGGATACGACGAGAAAAATGGCGGCCAGGTGTATAGCATCCCATTGGGGGGCTCAATTCACAAACATGAGTACGCAATTGCTGGTTCTGGTTCGGCTTTCATCTATGGTTACTGTAAGAAGAACTTTAAGCAAGATATGAGCCAAGAAGAGGTGATATCTTTCGTCAAGACCTCTCTTTCGCAAGCTATTAGATGGGACGGGTCTTCGGGAGGTGTGATTCGTATGGTGGTACTAACAAAGGATGGAATTGAACGGTTGATCTTCTATCCTGATGAATATATAGATGCATAGCGTCGTCGCGTCGAATGGACGCGAAAGAAAAATATATCTTAGATAATCCTGTTATGGTCTCGAGATGTTGACATTGGTTGATTCTTTACAACAGATACTTCCTCAAGGTCAATGTTTCCGTCTTGCCAACTTTCAAAGTATACCTAAACTCGGTAAACCGGTTATTCATCAACCTGTGAGACCTAAAACAGTGAAGATCGTTCATTTTCTGGTCTTATTCCATAATAACATACCTGTTTTGGCCTTGGAGGTGTATGTGTATTTGACCATAACGGACAGTCTAGAACGAACGATCTATATATCAAAAGTTGATACCACAGGATTGAGTAGAGTCAAGACAGGAAGAGTGATCCAGATTATTCTTGAATGGTTGTTTAGATATCCTGTTGGACGATATTTGAAGGATTTACGAGTGAAACATACTTATGAGACGAAATTGAAGGCCCACGAACCGTTCAAATCTCCACTTCAAAGATCATTGCACATTTTAATTGAACGTGCTAAGGGTGATATAAATTATGGAACTCCCAAGATTCTTGACTCTGAGACTTATAAAGTGCCGGAAAAGTTCTTGAAGATGAACAATAAAGAGTTGGAGACAAAGTTGGCACTTTTCACTCGTGCAGAAGGACAATATTTATTCCCAAATTCCAATAAAAATACTGGAAAACATGTTTTGGATGATGGTGAATTATTCAAATGGTGGCTCAAAACTATTGAACGAGTTATTGAAAAATCATTCTTCCAGACCATCAAATACGCAAACATCTTGAATTCGGAATTTCGTCAGGTTTCTAGGTTTCTTCCTACTGACGATTGGAAAATTGGTAGCATCTACAGAAAACGGGAGTATGAAGGCCAATTGGCGGTTTATAATGTGCCATTATTGCCGGATGATCCAAAAGGTCGATTTTTGGAACATTTGGTGGTTGAAAATCGGATCAAAAAGACCAATTTAAAGCAATTCTGGACAGAATTGGCTATTAGACAGGAATTTAGATTGGGACGAATTGTCGGATTAATAGGAATCCAAGGAATTTCAAAACAATCCCAACTTGAAGACGGCCATTTACTTAAACGAAAACAGTTCGAAGAAGTCAAAAGAATCATCACCGAGACAGATTACAACAATCTATCAGAGTCAGAAAAAGTGTGTCAACAATTGGAACAAATGGGATTGATTTTGGAGGAGTTCAGTGGACAAGAGACCCTTAAATCAACTAAGATCAACACTCTTAGCAATTCCAAACGACCAATCAATGATCTCGGTACATTGGTCAAACGAAAGAAACCAACAACAAATTCATTGTCATGATATTAATTACCCGGACCCGGTCTCAGTTTTATTGGCCCTCTCCAATATCAATACTTTTCCCGGAACTTGTGTTTCAACGCCAGCAATTTACGCGTCAGTGTGGATATTTGAAGATTCTAAGCGCTATTAGATCTGTTCCTATAACTGTTCAGACTCTGAAACCAGAAAAAGTCATAAGACTAGAAGAATCCAATAAATTGGCAAAATGTCAGGATTACAAGACTTAATTCCCGTTGTCAATAAGTTACAAGATATTGTAACCAATACCAATCTTACCGACCTAGATTTGCCTATCTTGACGGTGATTGGATCACAATCCGCTGGTAAGTCTTCTGTTTTAGAGAATATTGTTGGTAAAGACTTCCTTCCAAGAGGCACTGGAATCGTTACCAGACGGCCTTTGATTCTTCAATTGGTGAATATTGAGGAAGATGATCCATTGGTTCATAAATCTGGGTTTGATTTTGATCAAGACCAATCGGAAGTGACTTTAGAAGACCATCTTAGACAAAATGGAGGAACCCCTACTCAACCTTGCGAATGGGGTGAATTTTTACATCTTCCTGGAAAACGGTTTTACAATTTTAACAACATCAGAAAAGAGATTGAGAACGAGACCGCGAGAATTGCTGGAAAGAACAAGGGGATTAGTAGAATTCCAATCAACTTGAAGGTTTACTCGCCAAACGTTTTGAATTTGACCATGGTGGATCTTCCTGGTCTTACCAAGATTCCCATTGGTGACCAGCCGACGGACATTGAAAGACAAATCAAGAATTTGATTTTGGAATACATTTCAAAGCCAAATTCCATTATTCTTGCTGTCTCACCGGCAAATGTGGATTTGGTCAATTCCGAATCTCTGAAATTGGCAAGACAGGTGGATCCTTTGGGTAGAAGAACTATTGGTATTCTTTCGAAGCTCGATTTAATGGACCATGGAACTAATGCCCTGGACATTCTGACAGGAAAGGTGTATCCATTGAAACTTGGATTCATTGGAGTGGTGAATCGGTCCCAACAAGATATCTCTGTGAACAAGTCGTTGGACGAAAGTTTGAGAGCTGAAGAAGATTTTTTCAGATCACATCCAGCCTACAAGAATATTTCATCTAGATGTGGAACAGCTTTCTTGGCTAGAACTTTGAATAAGACATTGATGCATCACATTAGAGAAAGATTACCGGATATCAAAGCCAAGTTGAATACTCTGATGGGACAAACCGAACAAGAATTGGCTTCTTATGGAGACCTGAACGTTGTTTCTGCACAAAACAGAGGGTCTTTGATTCTGATGCTCATGAACAAGTTTGCCAACAATTTCATCAGCTCAATCGAAGGAAACTCAAGTGAAATCAGTACTAAAGAACTTTGTGGAGGTGCCAGAATATACTACATTTACAACGAAGTGTTTGGAAACTCTCTTCTTTCTATCAACCCGGTGTCTAATTTGCCGGTGCAAGACATACGGACAGCAGTTAGAAATTCTACAGGTCCAAGACCATCATTATTTGTTCCAGAATTGGCCTTTGATTTGTTGGTCAAGCCCCAAATCAAGCTTCTGGAAAGTCCGTCCCATAGATGTGTGGAGTTGGTTTACGAAGAACTTATGAAGATTTGTCACAATTGTGGTTCTACTGAGTTGAGCAGATACCCTAAATTGCAAACCAGACTCATAGAAACTGTTTCTGATCTTCTGAGAGAACGTTTAGGACCTACCACAAAATATGTGGAAAGTCTGATCGAGATCCACAGAGCTTATATCAATACTAACCATCCTAACTTTGTGGGTGCTGCCGCTGCCATGGCCAGTGTTGTTGAAGAAAGACAGAAACAAAAACAGAAACCAAAGGAGGCCGGAAAATCGCCAAATGGAACATTACATGTTGAGAACGGAACCAAATCGCACAAAGGCTCAGATTCCAGCTCGTCTTTGGATGAGTTAAAAGAATTGGAGAAGAAAGCTCCACTTTCCAATGGCGACAAGGAGTCATTCCTCAACTTTTTCTTCGGCAAGGAGCAAACTCCGGGAAAAACCGTCTCAACCACCGAACCAGACTCATTCAATTATACCAGCGAGCCGGATGGATTGCAATTTAACATTCCTTCACAATCTCCAATCGAGCAAAAGATGGAGCATTTGAACATGAAAGCAGACGAGGAGTTGTCTGAGAGAGAACAATTAGAATGCGAATTGATTAGAAGATTGATCATCTCGTACTTCAGTATTGTGCGTGAGATGATTCAGGATCAAGTGCCAAAGGCCATCATGTGTCTGTTGGTCAACTTTTCTAAACAGAGCATTCAAAACACTTTGGTGCAAAAACTCTATAAGGAAGAGTTATTTGATGACTTGTTATATGAGGATGAGAATTTGAGCCAAGAAAGAGACAAGTGCGAGAAACTTCTTGCTACTTACAGAGAAGCTGCTGCGATAATTAGTGAAGTTGTTTGATATTGCATTTACTTGTATATGGAGCTGTATAATGATAAACTCGGCTGTGCTATCCAAATTAAATTAGGTTCAAGATTTAACCTTGAATATGACGATTCCCGGTCTTTGGGAGAAATTCGCCGAGAATCAGATTGGAGATGAGCGGGTTCCAATGCGAATTTATTGTAGGCGATTTCTAGTCGAGAAAAATCGTCATTTGAGGGTTGGAATTGATGTTTATCAATGGGTTTTTGAGCTGACTCAGGGAGATTATAATAGTGTTAGCATAGAGAAAGTGATCTTGAATTTCAATTCAAGGGTTCGAGAATTGATCAAATTGCATATTTCGTTTGTTTTCGTTTTCGATGGTCGATTCAAAGTTCATAAACGACGATGGGGTGAGGTTTTGAATAATTTGGACGAGGATGATTATTATACGGAATATTTGGAAACTAATCGAGAGATTTGTTTGACCAACGAGTATGAGGATAGGAATGATCCAATTGTTGGGTTGATTAAGGATTTATTAAGAATATGGAATATTAGTTGGGTACAAGCTGCTGGAGAGGCCGAGATCGAATTGGCTCGAATGAACGATTGTGGAGTGATCGATGCAATTATTAGCAATGATTCCGATGGATTTGTGTATGGAGCTCAGACAATTTTGAAAAATTATAGTCGATGGTTTGCAGATTTGCCAGCTTCACAGACAAGTCTTGAGAAACAGGAATCGGAATTTTATGTGACACCGTATCGAATCAATCGAATTGAGGAGATATTAGGACTTGATCGTGAACGATTGGTCTTTTTGGCATGCTTAAATGGCAGCGATTTCAGTCAGGGAGTCTCTGGATTGGGAATTACTCGAAGTATAGCTTTGGCACAGGTTGGTAGCAAGATTTCTGGAGAGGTTGATTTTTCTCGCACTTTGAGCAAAATCTACGTTTCTCAGGACAACAATCGATTATTAGGACTGGTTCCTTTTGATCAAGCTACCAGAAAGTTGAAACTTTCGAAATTGAATATTCTTATTCAACAGTCAGTTTTAGAAAACGGAAAATATTATTTTGGCAAGAATTTCAACTCTAAGATTGACTTTCCATCGGATTATTATTTCATGTTACATTTCTATCCGTTTCTAGGAAAGGAAGTGTATAGATTCAAAGGATATGAAACCAATTGTGTTGACCGGGAAAGTTCCAAGATCTGTCTATCGCGACTTCCTCAACCGAATTCCATAATGGTAGCTGAACAAAAAATCAAGTTAAAAAGACGAGGAGGATCGGTTACCGAGTTTGGATTCTTTGAATATATCGAGGATCCTATTCCAAGTTATGAAAATAGCATGGCATGGTTTGAACAACCCAAATTTCAAGATATGTGTGGATTAAGATTGCCTGTACAACGAAGCACACGTGACTTTTTGGTCGAACATTTGAGTGATTGTTATATGCTTCGAATCATTTACAATTTTGACATTATTGGAACCAAAGATATCTACATCAATTTGTACAAGGAAGCTCAATATCCAATGAGAAGACGTATTGATGACAAATATGTTCCAATATGGACCGAAGAACAATATCAAGTCAAATATAATAGAGAACTTGTTTTTGGAAAATATCTAGGTGGAATCAAAGTTCATGATGATGATTATAATGTGATTGATTATTCTCAGCAAAAACAAGATTTCACTTGGGTTCCTAAATATCTGTTGGAACTTTCCAACCACGGCAAGAAATTGATCCAAGAATACGAGATTCGTGCAGCACAAAGATCCCCGTCCAGATCTCCACGAAAATCTCCAAAACGACAAACATCCACGTTGGATAACTTGTTACGATCTCCAATCAAACGCAAATTAAAATCCCCAACGAAATTGGTGTCTCCAACCCAACCCAAACCCGATCTTGGATTTGCTCGGCCAAAAGACGATTCCGAAATCATGGAGTCTCCTACTAAAAGAAGAATCCAGAAACCAATTCAATTTGATGGTTTACGAACGTCTCTATTTCCTGATTCCAAAGCAGTCAAAGAAAAAGCCATTATCGATCTAACAACGCCTCCTAAATCCAAACCACCCCCTAATCCAAACACCTCAATCCTATCGTTGGATTCGTCCGATGAAGAGACCGACAAATTGGAGTCTGAAATCGATGCCTTCTTCCGAAAATAGTTTTACCCCAGAAAAAAGCCACCCCCATTTGACAGCAAGCAAATATTCCTAAAAAAGTCAAATTAGTCGTGCTTCAACAGAAAAAAAACGTCGTACCTGAAATTACTAAACAGAATAAACAAACATTGCTAACTAATTATCTCTTCTGGATCCTATTAGTGGAAAAGATTTGACATGTCTCAATCAGATTACTATCAACAACAGCCCCAACAGGGGTTTAATGCCCCTCCACCTCAATATAGTCAACAGGGAAATGGTCAGTCTGTCAATGAGAAATTGAACCAAAATTATCAATATGATAGACCGCCTCAACCAGTTCCCGGAAAAGACACGTTTGACGAATCTTTCAAGGTGGAGAAACCGAAATTTAACGATATCCCATTCACATTGTTCTTTCTTGCGACCGTGGCCGGATTCTTTGTTGTTGCAGGTATCACTCTCAGAAATTATGCTTCCAATTATTCATATCAAGGGTCCTCAATTTACAATTCTTCCAATTCGTTCTCTTTGAACACAAATACAATTGTTTTGTTTGTTTTTGTCATTGCAATCTCCTTGGTGTTGTCCATAGCGATGATTGTTCTGGCAAGAATCACGCCTCGTCGATTCATCACAGTGTCTTTGATTCTGAACGTAATTTTCAGTTTAGGAACCGCAATTGCTTATTTGGTGAAAGGTTATTATTCTGCAGGGGTTGTGTTTTTAGTCTTTACAGCAATCACCGCCTTTTCATATTGGACAATGAGACGTCGGATCCCATTCAGTGCTACCGTCTTGACAATTGTGATTGATGTGATGAAACAACATCCTAGTACCTGGATTATTGAATTGGTTGGAATGCTTATCATAGCAGCCTTTTCTGCCCTTTTTTCTGCTACCGTCGTGGCTACTTATATGAAATGGGGAGACGAAACCACTGCCAGCTATAGTCATGCAAAATTGGTGGGATTGTTGGTGTTTGTGTTTTTCGCAGGTTATTATATCACAGAGGTACTCAGAAACGTGATTCATGTCACTGTCAGTGGAATCTATGGAACCTGGTATTATCTCTCGAAATCAGATCGAGGAATGCCAAAATTCCAAGCATTGGGTGCCTTGAAAAGAGCTTTGACTTATTCATTTGGATCTATCTGTTTTGGATCTCTGATTGTGACATTGATCCAATTGATTCGTCAAGGTCTTCAAATAGCAAGGCAAAATGCTCTCAATAACGGCCAGGCAATTCAGGCATGTTTGTTACTCTGTGCCGAATGTTTTATCTACGTGATCGAATGGTTTGCCAGATATTTCAATCATTATGCTTATTCCTACGTGGCTCTTTACGGAAAGAGCTATCTCAATTCTGCAAGAGATACTCATTTCATCTTCAGCTATAAGGGAATGGACGCTCTGGTCAATGATTGTTTGATTGGAACTGCTCTGGGAATGTATTGTTTGTTTGTGGGTTATGTTTCCGCTCTGCTGGCATATCTGTATTTGAGATTCACCCAACCATCTTACAACAGCAGTGGAAATTATTATGCTCCCGTGGTTGCATTTACATTTTTGATTTCCATGCAGATTTGTAATGTGATCAGTTCGGTGATCAAATCTGGAACTGCCACATTTTTCCTTGCACTGGCAAAGGATCCAGAAGTCTACCAAATGAGTTATCCTGAACGATACAATGAGGTGTTCAGAGACTATCCTCAAGTCGCCGAAAAAATCCGTACACGGGATAATTAGATAGGGAAAACAATAAAAAGATCCAACGCCCCACAGCCGCGTTATCGGCTCGGTTGAAGAAAAATACACCCTGCGTGAATTAGACCCCCAAATGCCTCAGCTTACTCTGAGTGATTTTTTATGCGGCTAGGGAGAACAATAGCCGTTGAGTAGGGCCTGTTGAACAAAAAAAGACTATATAAGGGACTCAAATGTCATGTATGGTTTCGAAGTTTAAATTAGCGAATGTCTACGGATCTAGAATCTATTGGCAGTGATGTCAGAAGTTACAGAGATGTGGAAACAGGCACAGAGTTGAAATCTACTCATTCCAAACTCAGTGGACTAGCTAGAAAACTTACACATGGAGATGCAGAAGACGAAGAAAGACTCCAAAAGCTGATTACCAACCGATCTGAGGCGGTGTCTAAATTGATTGAACCTTATGAAGAAGGCTATGGAGCTTTGGGACCTCTTGAACAACCAATTGATCACGAAAAAATCGCTTCCCCCTCATCAGGCACAGATTCCGATGATAATAAAGACGATCCATGGAATTATCATATTGATCCAGATACTCAAATGAGATTGGTCATTTTTGTTGAAGACGATAAACAGAATCCTCAGACATGGAAAATGTCCTACAAATGGTTTTTGACTTTGCTTCTTGGACTGGTTTGTTTTGACGTTGCATTTGCTTCTGCTGTGGTTACGGGAGACATTTCAGGTCCAATGGTCACTTTTGGAGTGTCTGAAGAAGTGGTTATTCTGACTGTTAGTTTATTTGTGCTTGGATTTGGTCTTGGACCGTTGATGTTTGCTCCAATGTCGGAAGAATTTGGAAGACAATTGGTTTATCGTAGTACATTATTGGTTGCAGTTATCTTTGTTATTCCTTGTGCTGTTGCCAAAAACATTGGAACCTTGTTGGCTTGCAGAATGATTGGAGGATTAGCCTTTTCTGCTCCAATGTGTTTGATTGGAGGAAGCCTTGCAGATTTGTTCCAAGCCAAGGAACGTGGTTTGGCTATGACAGTTTTCTCTGCAGCTCCATTTTTGGGTCCGGTCATTGGACCTCTGGTTGGGGGATATATTGGTGATAATGCCGGCTGGAGATGGATCTATTGGGTCTTGTTGATCTTCAGTGGATGTGTTTATGTGGCTTTTTTCTTCCTTATGCCTGAAACTCAACATTCAAAGATATTAAGAGACAGAGCCAAAAAACTCAGGAAAGTCACCGGTGACGACAGATACAGATCTCTTTCCGAGCTCAAAATAAGAACCAAAGCCCAAATAGCTGAAGAGACTTTACTAAGACCACTGATTCTGCTCACAGAGCTCATTGTCTTTTTGATCACCCTGTACATGTCAGTGATTTACGGTCTCTTATACATGTTCTTCTTTGCATTTCCTTTGGTGTATAGCGAAGGAAAAGGTTGGTCAGATTCGAAAACAGGATTGATGTTCATTCCAATTGCTGTTGGAGTTTTGTTGGCAGCATCTGTGTCTCCAATCTTCAATAAAGATTATATCAGAAGATGTGAAGCTTACAAGGCCCGAGGAGAATCCCCACCACCGGAACTGAGATTGATTCCGATGATGGTGGGGTGTTGGGCTGTCCCGATCGGTCTGTTTTCTTTTGCTTGGTCCTCTTATCCTCACGTGTCTTGGGCTGGACCTTGTTTCTCAGGATTGGCTTGCGGATTTGGTTTCAACATGCTCTACAATCCCGCAAACAATTATATTGTGGACTCTTATCAACATTATGCCGCATCTGCTCTCGCAGCCAAAACATTCGTGCGGTCCGTCTGGGGAGCCTGTGTGCCTCTCTTCACTGTTCAGATGTACCACAGATTGGGCTACGAATGGGCTACTTCATTGATGGGTTTTATTTCTCTGGCATGTTGTCTTATTCCATTCTGTTTCTATAGATGGGGAGCATACATTCGGACCAAGAGTAAATACGCCTATTCAGCCCCAACCAAGAACTAGGTTGAAGGCTGTGCATTTTTATTTATTACATAACAATTCCGGTAATAACCCCTTCGAATGCCAAGCAGGGTGAAATGCAGGGTTCTGCGGAACACTCCCGCGACTAAAAATACGCAACCGCAACACCAAATATATATAATCACGCAAACCCTGTTTATTATCTATGTTCTCTATCTTTTCCGTCTCAAAGTCTGAATCATCATTATCGATCATCTAGCTTTGTCGATTATATTTATTGAAGGCATATCAAGGTCTTAATACTAAAAAAAACCCAGACTCGCTACTTTGTTGTCTTGGTATTTTTTGCTGAATTGTTCAAACGATGCTGGTGGCAAACGATAAACGAATGAGTTCGTACCAGCCCAACGGGTCTACCCAGTTGCCCAGTCTCACCTCTGTTCTCTCGAAAATACAATCGGTGCAAAGATGGCCCCTACCAGATCCAACTAATACACCTACCATCACTTTGCGTGCCCCTCATACTTTCAATGCTCTTTCCAATCCCATCCCTATATCTTCGCTTACTGGCCCAGACTCACGGTATGATTACCAGCCCCACAAATCTGTCTATGTTGCCTCGGAACAGGTCGCTATGAATCCCGATCCTTCTTCAAAACCCCTGGAGACCTTGAATTCGAAAACAGAGGACGAACCGTCAATTCCGGTGCGTAAATACAAATGCAAGGTGTGCTCGAAAATGTTTACTACGTCTGGACACCTTGCTAGACATACAAGAATACATACGGGGGTTAAGAACCATATTTGTCCTCATGAGGGCTGCGGAGCTCGGTTTTCACGCCAGGACAACTGTATGCAACACTACAAGACTCATTTGAATAACAAAAAGATCCGAAAGCGGGGCGAGGGTGTTTGAGTTCGTTTCAGTTCGTCATTACACTGCCTCAAACTAAAAAGAGTCTTCGCGCTGCAAGGGTTCCCGGTCGCCAAGATTTTTCGGGATTCGATATGCGCGCAGGTTACAATGCGGATATTTTCCGCGTGCTTGGGCCCTGTATCAATTAAGCAAAAAGGGCCGAGGAGGGCATTTCTCGCCAAGATCTTTCATTTTGCACAGCCCTACAACTATACTACGGTTATTTTGTAATAGATTGGCACCACCTAGGGAATTATATCTCGATTGCATTTCTCAAATTTGAAGATGATGTTCATACAAGAGAACACGTACTCTTTTAGTAATTATTTGAATAGTACGTAATGGTGCAGGATCGTAGGTTATAAGCCCCCACGTAATATTTATCTCAATTTTACGAGACAGTAGTGCAATGCCCACCTTCGAAAAAATACACTTACATCCGTACACCGGGAAAAGAGGTGAAAATCGCACGATAGTTTGATATCTGTCGATATACATATTTAAAACAATACTCAGTATACTAAACAGCAAGATGTCGGTATTGGATTCGAGTCTTCCAGTTCGTGTCCAGATGGAGCGACTTGTGAAGCAAAAACAATTAGAAATTACTCGTGGGTTGGAGACTTTGGATACTATAGAGTTCCGCACAGATGAGTGGACTAGAGGCGAATCTGGTGGTGGAGGACGATCAATGGTTCTTCAAGATGGGTCAGTTTTTGAAAAGGCTGGTGTTAATGTTTCGGTTGTTCATGGAGTACTTCCTCCAAGTGCTATTGAGAAAATGAAGGCCGATCATAAGAACATTAGGACTGATTCTGGAGGAAGTGTCAAGTTCTTTGCTTGTGGATTGAGTCTTGTGATTCATCCTTGGAATCCACATGCTCCGACTACTCATTTGAACTATAGATATTTCGAGATCATGAATAATGATGGATCTACGCAGACATGGTGGTTTGGTGGTGGAGCAGACTTGACTCCAGCATACATTTATGATGAGGATTGTATCCATTTCCACAAGAGTCACAAGGATGCGTTGGATCCATATGGATCCGAATTATATCCGTCTTTCAAAAAATGGTGTGACAAGTACTTTTATATCCCACATCGGAACGAAACAAGAGGTGTTGGAGGCATCTTTTTCGATGATTTCGATCAACTACCAGCTCAACAATGTTTAGAGATGGTTGAGTCATGTTTCAATGCTTTCTTACCAGCATATCTACCATTGGTGGAAAAGAGAAAGGATCTTGAATATACAGAGATCCAGAAACAATGGCAACAAGTGAGACGTGGACGATATGTTGAATTCAATCTTGTTTACGATAGAGGAACGAAATTTGGATTGCAAACTCCAGGATCCCGAATTGAATCCATCCTTATGAGTTTGCCATTGACGGCCAGTTGGATGTACGACCATCAACCCCCAGGACCCGAAGAACAACGTCTATTGGATCTGGTGAAAGCCCCAATAGATTGGGTTTTGTAATTATATAGCCCAATATGACTTCGTGTATATATCAATAAGCCACTAAACAAACCATAGGTCGGTCGCACGACCGTGAATATTTTCATCAGATTTCAGGCACAAGCATTTTAAGCCCCCCATCAATAGGAAATTCCAATAACACAAGAACTTCTAATTGCTTCGTGTGAGCTGATAGCAACTCATTCTCCTATTAGATTCTCTAACATCTACACAATCGGTTTAGGGATTTAGTTTGTGTCTTTTGTTTTTACTCTTTGCACAGCCCTATCAGTCGATTGCATCATCTTATCCTAAGATCGAGGATGCGAGTGACTCCAGGGATGTTGATACCTCGACGTCGGCGATGTTTACTGTTGTTTGCCGTCGCGAGTTTAATTCAAATGCTGGCGATGACCATTTGGACCTCAGAGGCGGATCTCGATATTTTTATTGATGTCACCAAATCATTGGATCCTGCTGCGCGTTCAGGTTCGCCTGAAGGTTATATAAAGTCCCTAGAGGAAACCATGATCAAGCTGAACATCTCTCAAGACGAGGCCAAATATTGGAGATTTTCTAACCGGTTGAACAACCAAGTGGTCACGTTCAATGCATCTGAATACCGAATCGACCGCGAACGTCGGCATTTTTACGACCCCCGAATCACTTACGCGGTTTATATGAACCATATTCGCAAACTTTATGCTGAACGCAAGAGCTCAGCCCCAATATCCATTCCTTTTTCCTGGCAAGACTGGGTAGACTTAACACCTTTAAACAAATATTTAGATTTTGCCGAGGAAGAAAAACCATCTTGTGAGGATATCTTGACCAATGGCCTTCATTATGATCCCAAGAACAAAATTGAAAAGCCAAATAAGAAGTATGACAAAACTTGTTTGGATAATGACAAATATTCAGGACCGGTTAGAAAATCTCTTCTTCCGGGATTTAATTTCGTGGATCGTACAGGGAAGAAGACCTTCCAGGAGAAGCTTATGCATGCCAAATCTTATGTTCTTTCAACGGCTGCTGTCCCACGCTCGTTAGTGTTTTTAACCCAAAATGGAACTTATGAGGTTGAAGTTTCTCAAGATTCTACCATGATGGATAACACTTTATTTTCGGAGTTTCTGGAAGATCAAGAAGTCGAATCTGCTGTGGCAGACCCTGTGAATGAACTAGATTTGCTGATGGAATTGGGTCCGGGAGGAAAAGGAGAGGTGGATTTTGATTTGATACTAGATGCGGAAAAGAATTACCAATACGGTTTATCCGCGGACAGATTTTATTATCCTGTGGCAGATATTATTGCTGATTATGAATCGCGAATGGATCAATTAACGCCAAGAGAATTGCGTCATTTGCAAACGTTGAAGTTCTCTGAATCCAAGACCAGTAAACAATTAGTGAAATCGTTCAAAGAAGTTAACATTTTTTGGCCTGCTAATTACAATGGTCATAAAGTGACGGAAAACGGAGGTCATTATGATTTCCGTTTTTTCAATGGGTTTGTGACAGAATCCCAAATCAATGAGTATGATGATGTGAATGAGAAACGGAAAATCATCTTGCACAGAATGTTACATACTTGGTTGCAATTCACCTATAAAGAAGGAATTGTCTCATTTCTTGCACATGGAACTCTATTAAGTTGGTATTGGGATGGTATGGTTTTTGAATGGGATAATGATATTGACGTCCAGATGCCAATTATGGATTTCGATCAATTCTGTATGAAATTCAACAATTCTTTAATCATTGAGGATGTCAATGGTGGCTATGGAAAATATTACATTGATTGTGGATCTTTCCCTACTCACAGATCTAAGGGAAATGGAAGAAATAATATTGATGCTCGCTTCATCGATGTCGACAGTGGAATGTATATTGATATCACTGGCTTGGCCTTGACAGATACCACTAAAATTCCTGCGAGATTCGAAAGAAAGTACAGAAAATTGCACGGAGTCAAGAAACAAAATACCACTACATCACCTTCTAAAAGACCAAGTATCCCAGATACCTCCCCAGCGTCGTTGGAACGAAACAAGGAATTGAACATCTTCAATTGCAGAAATAACCATTTCTACTCCCTCGACGAATTATCTCCATTGCGATTCTCAATGATGGAAGGAGCACCAGCTTTTGTTCCTAATGATTTCCGTACTGTGTTGAGCACTGAATATACTGGAGGATTGCGCAAGATGATGTTCAACAAACACTTGTACATTGACGAATTAAGATTCTGGCTGCCAACCAGTCTAATTCAACAGCAAATCAAAGCCATTAGCGGTAACAATGTCAAGGCTCTCAATATGAAGAAATACTATAATGAACACAAAATTGCCATGCTTGACAAGTTGTTGGCACAAGAAGACGTTTTAAAAGAATTCTATCTGACTCATGATACTACTGGGAAACATTTCAAAGAATTAGAATTGATGGGTTCGACTTCTGAATCCAAACTTCAGGAATATCGGTCGTTGCTTTCCCGTTATAAAGAAATGAGCCGTCCATTACGCAAAAGTTATCAAGGTTATGTTAATGAAGTCAAAGAATTGGGAGGAGTTAATGAGCCCACAATAATTGAAGAACCAGCAGAGATCAATACTGGAAAAAGTCAATCGAATGCTGGGAGCAGAAGAATAAAAACTGGAGCTGTATAATTTAAAGAGCCTTCTATTTATTTATGAGTTCATTTGTAGTTATTCCAAAAAGAGTCCGATGAAATGTCTTCCAAAGTTCGACTATTGATAAACGGAGTTCCATTCGAGTCCAAATCCCAATAATAGATCTTGTCCACCTTCAATTCTTGAAGATGTAATAACACTTTCTCGTAATTAAGACCAACCTGTTTAATTCCATGAGAATCATCACTGAAACAGACTTTTCCTCCCTTGGAAAGAATAAGCTTCAATATGTCATCTTTGGGATACGATGTAGACCAGCCTTTTCTAATAGCAGCCGAATTTAACTCCACCAGACCGCCCTGTTCAATAATCAAATCGACAGTTTGTGTGATCACGTGCCAGACTTCAGGCCAATCTTTCTCGAGTTCAATATCTTTCAACAGCTTTCCAGTGTCTTGACAAACGTCATCTGGCAATGAAAACAATCTGATCAAATCGAAATGGCCGATTACCTCCGGCTCAAGTTTCTTGACCATGATTTGTTGTTGTTGGAAATATGCCATAAAATATTCCTTCAACGTCCAATCTCCCTTGGCTTCCAGCCATTTTTCCCGACTAAAATCAATGTCAATAGCTTTCAAATGATGAACAGATCCAACTATGATATCTGGTTTGAGTTCCTGTTTAAACGTCCAGCATTTTTCAAGATGATAATCGTCTATTCCTCCTTCACTTTCAAATCCAACCAATATTTTCAATCTGGAACTTGAATCATTGTTGATTCGCTTTTGAATTCTCCTAGCATGTTGATAATATTCATTGAAATTGTTCACCAATGAATCAATATTATAACCCTTTTCTATTTCCTCAGGATAAAAAAGCTTATCGTCGTATCTCGGAACATGTTCGGTCAAACAAAAAGTCTCAAATCCCATTTGTTCAACTCTGGAAATCACATCATCCAATTGATCTACAGCATGAGAAACATATTGGCCCGAATGCGAATGATGAGAATGGACCATCTTAAACTTAAATGTTTTTGGAATCTTATGTAATCTATATATTATCGAGCCTGTATGAATTGACTATTTAGGAACGTCTTCTATTTTGAACACTTTTGGCGTATAAATACCCCAGTAAAGTGCCTCCTAAATGGGCTGCGTAATCTAATGCTCCCCATCTATAAACACAGCCTGCCAGATTGTAAGCTGTGAAGGCTAAAAGAGCCATCTGTGCTCCACCAGGGATTGGAAGGAAAAAAAATGCAATGCTGGCCTTGGGGAAAAAGGTGGCAAACGAGGCAAAAACAGCAGAAATGGCTCCTGAGGCTCCTAACGAGACTCCATAACTTGAAGTCAGAAAGGAAAACAAGATCGAGGCAAATGAGGACCCAACCCCAGTAATTAGATATAGCGAAGTAAAGTTCACCACACCTAACACCTGAACCATTGTGCTTCCGAAGGAGAACAAACACACCATGTTCATCAGCAAATGTGTGAAGTCCTGGTGACTAAATCCGGACCATAACAACGACCATTGTGATTTGCGCAACGGACCCCTTTCTAAGAGGAAATAATTGTTCAGTACTTTCATTGCTCGGAGACTAATTGTCTGTGTCCTCCAAAGTAGGAACACTCCGGCATTGATTCCAATTAACCCGTAGATCAAATGACTAGGATGTCTCTTGAAATATGCCAATGGTGTATAGTTGAACAAATACGGCATAGATACATAACAGCCTGCGGAAAATCCCACCGTGAACATCAATGCCTTTAAAACGGAGCCTTGGGTCCGATTATTTCGATTGGACCGGAACGCAGACAACGAAGAATATTGACGAACAACAGGACGGAACTTGAATGCATTCAAAACGGACAACTGCCGCACGGGGCGGACCTTGAATTGGTTGGCTAACAAGAGTCTAAACATAGAGATCAAAAAATATTTTTGTGTATTACATAATCTATTATGTCTCCTTTTCTCTTTCCTGTTGCAACTGTTCCTTGAGCTCCTGCTTTTGGAGGTAGAACTTCTGCAACACTTGTGGAGGAGGCACTCTTTTTCCTTTTCTAGATTGCACAGACTCAATCATGGCCTGGAGATTCGTGATTTGAGCAGTCCATCCAGAAAGCTTAGAAGCAACGTACTCCCAATCCTGCTTGTTCATAGCATTTAGTTTGGACACCTTGTGAATATAAAAGAGTTCTTTGTCCTGATCTAATCTTCCAGCAATAAGACCCGACTTGATGCATTTGATAAGAAATTCCTCGACCTGGGTCAATGGAACTTGTAGTTCTGTCGAGATCTCAGAGTATGACAATTGGGTTTTGTTGGAGGCGATTCTGGTCACGGCTGCGACCTTAAGTTTGTTAATCAGATTATTTGTGTTGATGTTGTAGGATGAGAGGTTGCTGAGGGATGCATATGCCTGTAAGTTCGATTCTTTGTAGATGGAAAGCAAATTGTACAAAACGGAATCCTGCTGCAATGTTTCGAGGTCGATGGAATCCAGGTTGATGTAGGAGGACGCATTAAGACAACTGACAAAGAATTGCGAGTATTCGGTCACTGAAAGGGTGGATCCGCAGATTTTAACCAATTCTTTGAACGACTCCACAGCCTGGGTATCTTTTTGGTCTTTAAACAACAATTCCACCGTTTGCATGTAAATATCCTTGGTGTCTATACTTGAAGCGTTACAATCAGCGAGCCACACTTTCAAGTGAGAGGCCAATGGACCTGCGACGTTTGAAACCTCATGTTCAGAAACGGTAGCCAGGATATCTTTGAGCACCTGGATTCTAAGCTGGGATTGGGTGGAAACGAAATTGAACAGATTTGACAATGCTGAAACTTTTGAACTCACTCTGATGGCCGATTTACCTTTGGAGAGCACATCATTAGGGATCACTTGCACTTTCTCCAGTTGAGGAAGAATGATTGCCAATTGTTGTTCCAAAGACACGTCTAATTCGGAAACCAAGATATCTATAAGATGGATCAATAAGTTGAAAGTTGGCTCGAATGCTTTATCACTCAATTTTGACAATTCCTGGCTTGATTCTAGTACTTTTGTCAAAAGCTCCTGTTTGTTTTCTTGCTCGGCCAAAGCTTCGAAAGAGGTCTTATATTCGGTACCAAGTTCCGAATCCAACATGGCAGAGTATTCCACGGCACATTCGCCTGCAAATCTTTCGGAAACGATGGTGAACATGGTGTTTGAAAAGAGGGATGTGTTTGATGAATTTCCAATAACTATTGCATTGAAAATTTTTTTATTCAGTCAAAAGTTACCCGGAGCTTTCTAGAGTGATAGGTACTTAATAGACATGACCGAAGACCTCAAAGAGCTGATCCCATCGGCTCATTATACTGGAACGGTGTCTAAGACGTTCAGTATTGATATTGGCCAAAAACATTCAACTAATGGTCGCACAAATGGACCGTCTGATTATGTTATTGCAGCTGGTGCAATAGACAAAGATGCTGCTACTGAGGCCTCGGATTCGAATTTGGGACGACTTAGGGCGTATGTGACGACATTACAGGACGAGGTCAATGAATTTTTGACCGAGCGGATGCGTGTGAGTAACGAGAAAGAAGAGGAAGAGGAAGAAGAAGAAGAAGAAGAAGAAGAAGAAGAAGAGAAGGAATAAATGGACACGTCCAATGGATTTGGAAGGATTTGGATCAATTGATGCTAGTATTGATGAGATTCAGATCAAGTGTAATATCCCATATTCCAAATATGACCATAAATGCTTCATAAAAATAATTATTTAATTCATGCTTCTACGACGATTTTCAACTTTCCGTAGTTTACGTTCGATTCCTCCACAGGGTCTGATCAATCTTGATCGAAAGTTCTTGGAGATCAAAGGTCCTGACTCGGCCAAGTTTTTAAATGGATTGGTGACTACAAAGATGCTCCCTTCATTTGAGAAGAAGAATCTGACTACGATTTCCACGAGTGATCTACAAGACCAAGAGAATTCCAAGATGTTAGAATTGACAGAGACTCAAATGGAGACTAAGAATTGGGGAATATTACATGAGGATGAGACGTACGATCCAACGAGTTTGGAACGATTGGGAATCAGAAGAGACGGGCGATATTCGATGTTATTGAACTCCAGAGGACGAGTTTTATCTGATTTATACGTTTATCCAATACCATTCATTGCCGATGATGGACCCAAATACTTGATGGAGTTGGATCCAAAGAATTTCGGCCAGATCCAAATGATGATGAAAATGCACAAATTAAAAGCACGGATCCAAATATCGGTGCCGAATTACAAAAGTTGGTTGTATTACGATCATTCGACCGAATTTGACGAATTGTATGACGAATTGCAATTGACGTACTTAAACAACAGAAACTCGAAATCGGTCGAGGCTGCGTCATCATGGTCCAAATATTTGGTGGATAAGCTTATAAATGAGGAGATCTTGACCCCATCTATCGCCAGCCAACTCCAAGGATTCGCACTTGATGATCGGGCCCCGTGTTTCGGATTGAAGTTTGTATTACCCTCGAATGTTGAAATGGATTCAAACTTGGTGCGAGAATACGATATTTATGAAAATATGCGCATATTGATGGGTATTTCAGAAATGTCAGACTTCAAATCAGACACCTTACCATTTGAAAACAATCTGGATTATACCAACGGAATAAATTATAATAAAGGATGTTATGTGGGACAGGAACTCACCATTCGGACGTATCATTCTGGAGTGATTAGAAAACGGGTGATGCCTGTTCAAATTTCCCGGATCAACGAGCCAACGTCAGAATCCATCACCCTGGATGACGAATTCAACGATCTGAATTCGTTTTCAGACCTTCAAATTGTCAAACCACAAACTTCCACAGAAGTTGCTCGTTCTAATAATCCATTTGGATCCAAAATGCGTAGAGATAAGAAAATTGGAGACATCATCAAATTGAGTCACAATATCGGCTTGGCTGTGGTCTATGTTGATGAAATTGACGAAGAGAATCTTCCAGAAAACAACAAATTCCAACTGATATCCAAAACCAACGACATTGCTAATAAATATGAGGTCAAGGTATACAGACCAGAATGGTGGCCAGAGCAGGAGGAAGACGAAGAAGACGATTTCGACGATCAAGACATATAGTTTATTCATTCCAAAAGATCCTCCGGGACCTCTATACCTTTTTGTCGGGCTTTTTCTGCCAATTCCCGATTCTCATTCTGTAATCGCCGAATATACTCAGTAGTCTTAGTCAAGACAGCAAATTCGGATCTACTTTCAGACTCGCTTAAATCGGGAACCATCTTGACTAAACTATCGAATGTAGAACGAATTTGTTCTCTGCGCTTGTTTTCAGACTTTATATGATGCAATTTTCTCTCCTCATCCGATAATTGTTTGTATGCTGTTTTCTTAGCGGAAGAAGCCATTGATTATCTTTTTTTACTGGCACAGCCATATTTTTACTTTTTGATTCGCTGTACTATGGTGTTTGGATTCAAGAATCTTAAATGGACCTTCCATACAATCCTGTTTGTGGCCCTAACAATCACCTTATCTGGATTAACATCAATTGTTCGTGTACAGGTTTACAATAGTCTTAAAATTGAACATCCTGAGGTGACTTTCTCAGAAGTCATAGTCCCCCTTCTACAGTTAGTTCCTGCGCAATCCATTTGGTATCCATGGACATTTCTCACAGAGACTTTTGTTGAAACCTCTGTGATCAAACTTCTCTTGTCGATCATTGTTTTCTACAATGGGGTCAATTATTTGGAGAAACATTGGAATACCTCAGCTGAGTCCAAGATCTTATCTGAAACAATCTATTATTTGGTCTTGGTCACTATTGGAACTAACATCAGTACCGTTGTTATAGAAATGACCGTCCATCTATTCTCCAGAACTTCGGCGAAATTGAATTTACCTCTGAATAATGGTGTTTATTCCATTTTGATGAGCATCGTTGTTGTCCTTAAACAATTGTCTCCAGAACATAATATCAACGTTTTCACCGGATATCCAATCCGAGTTCGCCAAATCCCATTTGCTTTACTATGTGGTATTATATTGGTCTCAATTTTAACTAAATCAATGTTGCCTATCGTGCCTATGTTCAATAACTTCTACATTAGTTGGTTCTATTTGAGATATTACCAAGTCAACACCATCAACGATTTACTCCCGTCTTCCAATTCGCAATCCTCGGTTCGCGGAGACGCATCGGATACTTTTGCATTCATTCAGTTCTTCCCGGATAGATTGCATGGCATTTTGAAACCTGTCTGTCGTGCATGCTACCATACTTCTGCAACGTTGGGATTAATTAAACCGTTTAACGATGATGACATTGAATCAGGAAATTTGCGAACCATCAAACGTCTCAACACCAAGACAGCATCCGTCACGGCCGAAATTGCTGATAGAAGACGCCAGGTGGCTCTACAGGTGCTTGGCGAACGGGTCAACGTTAATAATCCTACCCCTGCCCCAGAAACTAGTTCCTAGCCTCCAGCGATTTCTTCCAGTACGAGTCTAGAATCAACTCGCATGTATGATGCACATCACAGCCCTTCAAATCAACCACAAAATCGTCTTCCTGATAGTACAATGCGTCGTCCTCTTCTTCAGCAACATTAGAGTTATGCAGCGAACAAATGGTCCGACCTGGAACTATTGTGGTCTTGGAAAGCAAGACGGGATGCCATTGAAGAATATGCGTGATAGCATCTTTTTCATGCGCACTGAAACTCGAACACTTTCTAAAAAGTGGATCTATCCAGAATTCCAAAAACCCCTTTCCGTAGATGTCATTTTTCAAAATAAACGAGTCTGTATTAATTCCGTCATTACTCTGAGTAATCACCAATTTCATGTCTTCGGCAGACACTTTTTTGTATGTTTTGATGGCTCCGTTCGGAAGAATAATGGGTTGATCTCTTTTCATTATCGGATCCAGCGATTTAGGATCCAATAAGTACGAGTATAATTCAATATCGTGTCTCATAATGAAGGCATTCTGGTCCAAATACCAGAAATATTTAGCCTGTGGAAAGGCGTGCATTGCTGCTCTTATGATAAACAGCTTGGCCCATTTGGGATCATTATTGAATTCTTGTAACGCTGGAATAAATTCTTGGATCCATCTCACATATATTCCATATCCATTAGCATGAGCATAGTCCACTCTGTTTTGGACAATTTTCGTCAAATGGCCCTGTTCGAACTTCTCAAAGTCTACTCCGGTCACCACCACAATTTCTGGAGACTTTCGTCCGCTAGAAGGTCTGTGAACTTTGCGTCCATGCTCTTTAAATGCTTTGAGTGATTGTTCCAATGGGTTTTCCAGATTGGACTTATCTTTGATCTCGTTGAAATCATTCAAATTTTCGTCTTCCGAATAGTAATACAATCTCTCTTGTGGATTATCTGGATTTGTTCTCGACTTGAACAATCTGTTCAAAGTCAATTCTCTCAACAAAGGAGCATGTTCAATTGGAGGAAAAATATAATTCGAACTCACACTAATTTCGTATTTGTAAAGTCCATGATTCTTCTGTAGAGTCTCTAACGCTTCTTGATTGGTCAAATGGCTGAAATTGTGTCTTGAATTTCCAGAAAAGAAGATCCAGTTGATTATATAATTGGCCACCACAAGTAGAATAACCGCGTAAATTATTATCTTTCTGTTATTGTAGTCCCGGAATCGACTTCTTAATGCTGCTGGAATTGGTAATAGCGACTTATTTTTACCCTTGGGTCTCAAATCCGACCGTTTCGGGATCCCTAAATGCATCGTTAATATAAGAAGTAATATCTATGATTTGTTTTAATATTTTTGTTTGGGCACATAACCTTTTTTCTTCACCATTTAGATCATCATGTCGGTTCCTCCAGAGGCATTGAAAAAGGTATGTAACTGAAGGTTGGAATGCTAACGATCAGCTCCTTATGGAAATGGAGACTCAATTACAGGAAAAACAACAAGAATTGAACGTCACGGAGATGGGATTGTCTAGATTGGTTCAACAAAACAAGGTGTTAGATCTTCAAATTCAAGAGATTAACAACTCCAACAACGACTCTGTTTGGGAAAGTTGTGGAAAGACTTTTGTTAGAACGAAAACTGCTGATTACGTGTCGAAACTGAAACGACAAGTCTCCGACAATAAAGAATCTCAATCAACATTAGAGAAGAAGAGAAACTATCTACAGACCTCAGTCGAGACAACCTATGATAACATGCGCAAATTCTTACCCCCAACAGCCTAAACGATTGTATATACATTAGACAGCACTATAACCTCCTCTGCCACTACCACTGTTGAATAATTTGGTTGCGATTTCGCGCAGGAACTCCGGCAATTTTGTTAACGTTTCAATCATAGATTCAAGCAATTCGTTCAAGAACTCATGGGAGCTTCCTATTCTATTGGAGTTTATCCAGGCTTGTGCAATGATATAGGTTGCCATTATTATCACGAGTAAGATGAATAACCATGTGAAAAATCCCCATGAGCTCGAATCATCATCAGGTGATTCATCCTTGCCTTTCTTTGGAGGCTCTTCTGAAGACTTGCAAGCGTATTTTGTTTCATAGTTGAATTTCACGGTAGCATAATCAAATGACACCAGCTTTAAGCTATCCACAGTCTCTTCCGTTCCACAAACAAATTCCACCATTGAATCAAGTGAATACGATCCCCAATTTGCACCTCGAAGTTCCACAGTCAAACTACTGGAATTATCGATGTATTGCGGTGTCAACTTGTTTGAGAACGAGAACACTTCGGTCACCACAGAATCCTGACCAGGAAGAAGAATTTGGGTCAATCCACAAATCTGAGACTCCTTTGGACAATTAGGAACATCCATCTCGTTTTTGGAATCCTTGGAGCTAGGATCGTAAAGGTTGACATACCATGTCAACTTCTTGGATGAAGGAGGAGTCTCTTCGGTCTTTTCAACTTGACGAATACCAGCCAATTTCTTAATATTAGAGTATTCTGAAAAATGGGAATCAGAAAGATCGATCGCCAAACCTAATTGTGTAATCAGAATTAAGAACCAGATGGATAGTTTAAACATGACGGAATAGCTGTGTGTAATAAATTACCAAAAGGGTAGAATAAAACACATCTTTGCACGGCTCTGAAGATACAAAAATAAAGTATCACGTGATTATTCACCGGGCTAGGATGTTGACTGCCCCGGATTTTTCAGGCCGTGCTAGGAAAATTTTACTTTGGTGCACAAAAAAAAGACAACTTCAACTGGTCTACACACAGAAAATAAAATGGCTAGATACGCAGCAACACCAGCTAACCCAGCCAAGTCTGCTTCGGCTAGAGGATCGTACTTGAGAGTGTCGTTCAAGAACACCAGAGAGACTGCTCAAGCTATCAAGGGATGGAAGCTCGAGAAAGCTAAACAATACTTGGACCAAGTTTTGGACCACAAGAGAGCTATTCCTTTCAGAAGATTCAACGGATCTATTGGAAGAACCGCTCAAGGTAAAGAATTCGGTGTCACCAAAGCCAGATGGCCTGCCAAGAGTGTGAAATTCGTCCAAGGTTTGCTTGTGAACGCTGAATCTAATGCTGAAGCCAAGGGCCTCGACACTTCCAAACTTGTCATTTCTAACATCCAAGTGAACCAAGCTCCAAAACAAAGAAGAAGAACTTTCAGAGCTCACGGTAGAATCAACGCTTACCAATCTTCTCCATCTCATATCGAACTCATCTTGACTGAGGAGGACGAGACTGTTGAGAAGGCTAAGGATGAGAAGAAGGTGAGATTGAACTCCAGACAAAAGGGCAGACTTGCTTCTCAAAAGAAGTTGACTGCTGCTTAGGTAGTTAAATATACTAATTGAGAGTTGACGAATTCTATGTAGATTGGACGTCTAGTTTCTGTTTTTTGCGGCCCAACGTTTCAGAGCTGTCTTGCCATTGAACGCTTTCCAAGCCCTTTCCATCTTGGACCAGTTTCTGGAGCATATCGTACTTTTTTGCGAATCGAGATCTAGTGATTATTTCGAATTGGAGAAATTTGTATAGATCCATATTTTCACTGTTGTTTCGTAAACCAGTGAACAGATCCACCAGATTTCCCAAAGTCAATGTATTGCAACATGAACTATCTTCTTCCACTGCCAAATCTCCCAAACTGTTACATTTCAAAACCAATTCTAATTCTTGCGGGAATTCGTGTTTAGTCCGTATTCGACTGAAAAATGAAACAAGTGGAATACTTAGCACATTTTCATCAAATAACACAGCCAATTCCTGGAAATCAGGTTCCTCCGCAACAACAGGCTGTGTCAATTTGTAAACCTCTGTTCCGAGATCAATGTAGATGGGAACTGGTGTTTGGGACTGTTGAGTAGACAATACTGACTCGTTCTCATGATCGGACTCCTCATCTGTCAATCCCACCTCTTCGGGCTCCAATTCAGGTTCATTATCCCGCTTCACTACATCTTCCACCACTTTTTCCTCTTCCAATTCGATTTCCTCGCTTTCGTACTCTAATTCGCTCTCGCCGCTCTCGTTGTCCTCGCCTTTGTTATTGTCTTCATCACTCTTCTGAGCCGCGATTGGCTCTTCTTCCAATAATTCTTCTTCACTATACAGTTCTAAATCATCATCAACACTCACCTGTAGTTCAAAATCGGGTTCCTCGCGCGATTCGAGTACCTCGATATTCATGATAAGAAATTATTAACAAGATAATTATTTTCGGACGAGAATAATGATTGTGTTCATAATTCGTCATGTCCACCAGAATTCCAAATTCTTCTTGTTTCATCTTTTGGATCCTTCTAGACTCACACTTTACCTAATATCATGCTTCCTTTACCGCTTATACTTGACCATCTAATCCCTATATAACCACACCCCACACCAGAAAAAAGGGAGAAGCATTTAATATAAACATGAAGGATATCAAAGACTTATTGGCATTAAGAACTACTAAGATGCAATCTGAAAAGTCTAAAACATCTAATTCACAGTCACCAACACATGAGAATCTTTTTGATTGCACAAAAAGAGCTCCTTGTCGAAATCTCAGTACCTTCGCAGTTGGAGAGGATTATGCTCCCATATTCAAGTTCTCCCATTTTAACAAGATGCAATCGAAGGCTTTTACGGTATTATTTGAAAAAACCGAGAATTGTGTGATTTCTAGTCCTACTGGATCCGGAAAGACGGTTTTGTTTGAATTGGCTATTATCCAAATGATGAAATCAAATTCTACTCATAAGGCCTTGTATTTAGCCCCTTTAAAAGCCCTCTGTGCTGAAAGGGTAAATGATTGGTCTCGAAAATTCTCTAGATTCAACATGTCGGTTGGACTGCTCACAGGGGACTCCACTTTTGGGGAAATCCAACGTGCACGAAAATGCAATATCATAGTTTCCACGCCAGAAAAATGGGACGTATTCACCAGAAGATGGACTGAATTTTCTGATTTGCTTGGTTCAACAAAACTATTACTCTTGGATGAAATCCATACGATCAAAGAACCTAGGGGAGCAACTTTGGAGGCAGTGGTTACCAGAATGAAACGATTGGTGACAGAGCTTCGAATCGTTGCATTATCAGCTACAGTGCCAAATATTGAGGATGTTTCCAAGTGGTTGAAGGCAAGAACTCTGAAATTTAATGATTCATACAGATCTGTTCAATTATCAAGAATCGTTAACGGCTACAGAAAGAAAGAAACCACTAATGAATTTCAATTTGAGGCATTTCTAAATTCCAAGCTAGAAGACATCATCAGAACCCATTCCAAACAAAAGCCCGTTCTTGTTTTCTGCACTACTAGAAATAGTGCCATCTCTACGGCGAAGTATCTCAGCTCCAAATCTTTGTTTCCTCTCAAACCTCCAATTTCCGTCCGGTTGCAGCCTGGATTGTTGGAAATGATAAATAACGGTGTTGCTTACCATCATGGAGGCTTGTCACTCGAAGAAAGACATTTGATTGAATCCAACTTTCTCAATGGTACGATCAACATTATCTGCTCCACTTCTACGTTGGCAGTTGGAGTCAATCTTCCTGCATATCTTGTTGTGATTAAAGGAACTAAAACCTGGTATAACGGTGCCTTGCAAGAATATTCAGAGCTGGAAATCCTACAGATGATGGGTAGGGCAGGAAGACCACAGTTTGGAACTGAAGGAACCTGTGTGATCATGACACAAACATCAGAAAAAGCTCGGTACGATAAATTGGTCAGAGGAACTGAAGAGGTGGAAAGTTGCTTGCACACAAGAATGGATGAGCACCTGATTGCGGAGGTAGCAGCAGGACATATTAAAGATTCCAAAAGTGCCATTGAATGGATCAGAAATACTTTTCTGTATCAACGATATCTTTCAAGTCCACACAGCTACTCCGAAGTGATTAAAGCCAGAATGTACACCACTGCCGAAGAACAGCTTGAGTTGTATTTGCGTAAAAAGATGAAAGAGTTATGGGATAAGTCTATGATAGCAATTGAAAAAGAGATCCTTGTCTGTACTGTGTTTGGTGAAGCCATGATCAGAAATTATATCAGTTTGGAAACGGTGCAGTATCTCATCAAATCTGAATCACTTGATCTGGAACAATTGATCGATGTTCTAAGCCAGACTCAAGAATTTGAGGAAATTGAGCTTCGTGGGCCAGAGAAGGCTCTCTTGAGGAAGATAAATCTGGATTCGGGAATCAGATACCGTGTTTCTGAAAAGATTGATACGGTTGCCCCCAAAGTCAAACTTTTGCTTCAATATGAACTAGGCGGAGTGGAGTTTCCGAACTATCAAGGAGCAAGGAGCTTGATGCTTTCTTTTAATCGTGATAAATCAATTATTATACAAAAGTCTTTAAGAATCTTGAGAGCTGCCATTGATATCTATCATGAAAAGAGAGATCTGAAATCAATGAGATCTAGTCTATTTCTATTGAGATGCGTGGGAGCCCGATCATGGGAAAATTGCTGTCAGGAGTTAAAACAAGTGGAAGGAGTAGGAATTGTTGGTGTTAAGAGGTTCCAGGATCATGGAATTGAATCTCTTAAACATGCTCTTTTGCTACCACGACAAAAATTCGATTCCATGAGAATCAATAACGGAAACAAGATATATCATAATCTTCAGAGTCTTTGTCGTATCAGGTTGAAAGCCAGACTCATTAAGGTATCCGATGATGGAACAATCTTTTTCAACGTTGAAGTGGGTGTTCACAATCAATCCGAGAAACCTAATTTTATCTACATTCTGGTCAACACCAAGTCCGACGTGCTTATCGAGTTTATTAAAGTGCCTATGAAAGAGTTAAAATGTCCCAAGCAGTTAAATTTACGTGCCAAAGTCGAACCTCTGGAAGAAATCAATATTACAGCAAATTTCAGTGACAAAGTTGGTCTTGGAGATCAAATTTCATTGTGCTTTTCGGATGAATTCGAATTTTCTGACGACGAGGATCTCGAACTTATGCTTATTCAAAGAGAAAAACGAAAGCAAGAGAATCAATTGTACGGAGACACCAAGCGACGTGAAACATTGAGCACAATTGAAGAAGAAATGTTCACCAACCAGACTTTTGGATCTGGCACAGAAAACTCTCTCAAGTGAAATACTTGCGCGCAATAAACCTCAAGTGATTTTCATCCACCCGCATGTGTTGGTCATCGATTGACAGAAAAACTAGCTTCTGCTCATCATACAGCGTTTTCAATCCAATTAAATCATCCTTGAATGAGTTGGTTTCGTTAAATGGAATAATCTCTCCGGATTCCGGGTCCAAATCACAGAACCAGGCAGTTTCTTTTGGAACAATCATTTCGTCCTGCAAAAACATCACCATCACGAATTTCTCCAACTTTGACAAGTTGTCCACATAGGCAAGGTTCTTGGTAAACTCGTTGTTCGCAAATTTAATGAACGTGGAGCTTTCAATGTATTGATCAAAGTTTTTGACGTCACGAAAGTATTGAGCCTGGATGATAGATCTCTGGATCGAATCCTTATAGATTTGTTTCCTGAGTAATTCATTTCGCTGACCACAAAGCCAGTTTCCTTCTGCACACGGAGGAAGATCAGCAACTCCATTATGAGGAGACCCGTAAGTGACAAGAGTCTTAATAGGAAGACCACACATTTCCATTGCAGATCTCAAGAATAGACCACCTTGAGAAAATCCAACAGCATCGAATCCCCCATCAAGTTCAGGGATGGCTTTCAACTGATCACATACATCCAAAATTTGCGTATTGAGGTCTCCCAGGATAGAAGCTCGCTGATCTTTAGACTCATCCAAATCAATATAGACCGAATGCACGAAAGAGTTTGGAACTTCTTCCTGAAAGATTTGTTTCACCATTTGCATTCCTGAAGAGTTATACGTGTCACCCATTCCATGCCAGATAACTATGCTGTTCGCAGCAGTATCAGGTACGCTCAACACTTGTCCGGGTTCTGCTTTGTCAATCCATATGGATGCAGTCAAAACTAGTAACTCCTGAAGATAATGATGAATATACATCGAAGAAGCCTAGTTCAAACCGCTGGTTAGACTTGGATCGGCTTCAAAACTTTTTTTAGAGGTTCTGTACTGGGCTGGGAACGGCTGACGTCAGAAAAAAATTTATTAAGAAAAATATATTTGGTGCTAAAATGACTGAACAGTGGAGTCTTGCAGTTCTTGATGAAAATCTTCGATCTAGAACCATCAGATCCATCAAAGCATTGAAGGAGCATTTGAATTCTGAAGGGATTGATCATGAACAGATATATGTGATCATTGATACCAAGAAACATACAGCTTCAGATCTGGACTTGGTGCCCCGAATCATTCCTATTCCTCACGCTATGGATCGAGCTGAAAATTTGAAGATCATGCTTATTACCAAAGATCCAGTTACTAATTACAGAACCCCATTACAGGAAAAAGGATCAGCCACTGAAGATACTTTTGGAGAGATTGTTAGTTTGAAGAAGTTTAAATCATTTGCATCAAATCCCAAGCAACTGAAAAAGATTTATTACGAATATGATCTTTTGGTTGCAGATAATCGAGTCCATCGCCTTTTGCCATCAATAGCGGGGAAATCCTTGTTTTACAAAAGTAATAAGAAGCTACCATTGATGGTTCAAATGGCCAAACCTTCTCCGGAAGCACAGCTAGTGAAGTCCAAGAAATCTACCAAACTCAAAGATGAAAGAGTTGAATCCGATTATGTTCAACGTCAGATCAAAACCATAGCAAAAAGCACAAGATTTGTCCCATCTACAGGATCATGTCTATCCATAGTGATTGGTTACAGCGATTTCAAGGTGAGACAATTGGTCGAAAATCTGGATGCAATTCTTGAATATCTTACTTCAACAAAATTCAAACCAGTTGGAGGGGTCATCAAGCAAGGAATGGCAGGAATTGATGCTTTGCATTTGAAAACAAGTGAAAGTGTTAGCTTACCAGTTTTGGAAAAGACAAAAAGTTAGGCAGTGCACAGAGCGGAAGATTATTTTTTTCGCTACCAAGGCTTGGCATCGTAGGTTCCTTGGTATCATTCAAATGAGAGGAATAGCGAATTTAGCTGGATCTCTGTTACTTACAACATTGACATCTGTGGTATGTGTGTGGTTGATAGTTCAATTTGCCTTTAGAAATGATACCAGTTTAAGCCAAATTCACAGCAAAATCTTGACCGAGATCGAGGAGCGCACAAATAGAGATATGGAGTTGGGTAGGCTTAAACCAGCCTCCAATTCGTACGTGGATGCTATCTTTCCACAACGAGAAACGAATGTCCAATTGGAAAATGCAACAATTCTAATGCTTTGTCGAAATTGGGAACTGGATGGAGTGCTCAAGTCGATGAGATCATTAGAAGATCGATTCAACAGAGATTATCATTACACCTGGACGTTTCTCAATGATCAGCCGTTCACCAGTAAGTTCAAAGAGGTAACATCGTTGATGGCCAGCGGGAAGACTCAATATGGATTGATACCTGCTGAGGATTGGAATGTCCCATCATATATTAATAGAACCATAATGGATGAATGCCTATCGGATTATGAAAGACGTCATGTCATTTATGGTGGTTCCAAGTCGTATCGCAATATGTGTCACTTCAATTCAGGATATTTTTACAAACAAGAGTTGTTGAATCAATACGATTATTATTTCCGTGTTGAGCCAGACGTCGAATATTTTTGCGATTTCCAGATGGATCCATTTCGATTGATGCGTGAACAGGGGAAGAAGTATGGATTTGTTATTACACTTTTGGAATATGAAGATACAATTCCACATCTTTGGGATGCAGTGGAAGATTTCATGAACAAACACAGTGATTTGATCCTTCCCGACGCAATGATCGATTTCATCACAGATGATGAGCCAATTGGAAATCCATATTTGATACTGGAACACAATTCATCCTACAACTTGTGTCATTTCTGGTCAAATTTTGAAATTGGAGACCTCAATTTCTTCCGATCCAAACCTTATGAAACATATTTTAACCATCTTAGTCGTTCAGGAGGATTTCATTACGAGCGTTGGGGAGATGCTCCTGTACATTCTATAGCTGTTGCATTGTTGATGAATAGTTCCGAAGTTCATCATTTTGAAGACATAGGTTACACACATACTCCGTTTGCTACATGTCCGGGGTCGACCTCAATACGAACTGGAAAACGATGCATTTGTCAAGATTTCAAGAAAAACGAAAATTTCAACCTCATCCCACATAGTTGTCTACCTCGATGGTGGAAATCCGGTGGAGGTAAACGTTTTTTGCGAGAGTATTATCATCCCGAAAATTACGAATAACTAAAATACATTAAATGCCTATGAGTAATTGGCTTCCAGACGGTTCAATTCGTCTAGAATCCGTTGGAGATCCACTTCGTCCTTCTTGTCGTTCAAACTAGGTATTAAGGTCACTGCCTCATCGATATCTTCACACGCAAGCGACCCAAGCTGGGCAGTTTCAAATGGATGTAATTGGCTATTTTCTGTACTTTTTAACAATGCTTCTGCCGCAGTACAAGTTTCTGCGTCTTTGAACCTGGCAAACGTCGACAAATAATCCAAAGATTTACGTAAAACTTCGTTGGCTCCTGGAGCAGTGGCCATCTTGGCCAAAGTCTCGTCATCAGGCTCTTCCATTGACAATCCAAAATCTTGACCGTTCAACTTCTGCACCATGGCCATTCTTTCCTTAAGAGCAGCCCTAATCAAAATACGTGCCTCCGACACATTCAAGGCCATCAACTTAGTTTCGTTTCCATAATGATCAATCTGATCAAGTTGAAACTCTGGACCCAGCTTCAAAACAGCAGCATTCTCCTCGTCCTCCTGTAACGTCGACCGAGCCTTTCTTCTTCTACTAGCAACCGTTGAAGTTGAAATGTTCATAATAAATTATACAACTTTTTTAATGGTCGTGTGAAATTACTAGATACTTTTAGATATCATTACTATAATTACAAGGCGAAAGTCATATCACGTCTCATGCTCCCAATGGGGCCGGGCCTGCCTGGTCTGGAAGTGGCATAGCCACTGGCTTATTAGCCCATGCCATATATCTTTGGAACATCATACCAACTCCTTCGAAAACAGCAAGAACACAGGCACACGTCACTGCACTGTTGAAAGTATGTTTAGGACCTCCTCTGATGGCGATCGATCCACCAACACAGAATCCAGCAAGAATGGCATTCCAGGCATCTTCTCTCTTTCTAACAGCCTTAATAGAACAATCATAGAATGAAAACAATCCACCCCAGACTCCGAAATTTCCTCCAACAACTGGTGCTCTGGCCTTGATGGCTGAGATAGCTCCTATTCTTCTTTCTCCATATGGCGAGTTTCTGAAACCCTTGATTCCGTGCCAAACACATCCTCCAATCACACCCATGGAGAAGGCTCCTCCGAAATCACTCAAAATCACAACCGGACATGGGTCTCTGGAATGGTCTGCTTCTGGAGTAGACATGCTGTAGTAATACCAAGATTTTTTAAAAATTTTCAAAACTCGGGAACCGAATGGAAAAAAAGGAGAAACCCAATCGACGCGTCGTTCGACGCAATGTTTATGTCACTATATATTACCAAAGCTCTTCGAACGTTGTTTCTTGGCCTGATCCAGACTGCTGGTGGAGTTGGTACGTGCTGGAATGCCGAGCGTCTTAGAAGGAGGACTCCAAAAACCGTTAAACGGTTGTTCCGTGATGAAAGGATGCTGAATGGCCTCATGAGGAGTCCATCTTTCCAATGGATTGAGATTCAGTACTCCGTGGAGGAAGTGCGACAGACATCTACGTTGTGCCATTTCCTTTTCAATCATTGTTGGAGTCATGTTTTTCTTGGGTAATTGGTAATTCATAATGATGTCTTGTAAATGTCTCTGGTTGAAGTATTCTTTTCCTGGAGTTTCGTTGACATTGAACTCTTTAGAATATTGTTCCATGCTTTTAAGCTCATATGCATGTTTTCCGTTCTGTAGTTCAATCTTATTCATGAAGTTTAGTGAATTTTTTCCCATATCGATCATCCACAAAGGCGGGAAGTCCATCATTTGAGTGATTCGATATAATTGATTATATTCAGAAGAACCAGGGAAGATTGGAAGCCCAAGGAATAATTCTGCAATGATGCATCCTAATGACCACATATCAACCGAACTTGAATATGAGAGACCTAATATCACTTCTGGTGATCGATAGAATCTCGACTGAATATATGTGTAGAATATTTGACGTTCATGACATGCGGACCCAAAATCAATGACTTTCAAATCAGGTCTATCTAATGATACCAAAGAAATGTTCTCTGGTTTGAGATCACAATGAATTAATTTGGCTTCTTTAAGAACACAAAGTGCGTCTAACAATTGAACAGAGAATTTTCGGATCAATTTGATGGTGAGTCCATTGAATTGGTTCTGACGAATCAAATCATACAAATTCGACGAAAGCAATTCGAAAACAAGACATAGATGGTTCTTGTGGACAAATTTATCTTGCAATCGGAGGAAATGATGTTTGTCGTCGGGATCAATCTTGGTGTTTAGATGTTCCAATATCTTTGCTTCAGTAAGCGATTGATTCAAATAAACAGGAGTGGACTTAACCACTTTGATGGCCACTATTTCCTGGGTTTTCAAATCCTGGCATTTAACCACCTGGCCAAACGTTCCTTGTCCTAAGAGATCCAGAACCATATATTTTCTATTCTCCTCTACTCCCAAGACATCGTTAACATAGAGAATATAATCACTATCAACGTTGTCATTACCATTATTCGATTTGGGCTGACTGGGTTTTGTAAGAACTCTTCTTGGATTGGTAGATGATTGATAATCAAATTCTGGTCGACACATCGAATAGGTAACGGAGATAGAAGTGGTTAATGCTCTCAATGGTGAAACGAATGTTGTTGACGATGATGCTCGTCTGTATTTGGGTTTAGAATTCACAAGTGGTCGGAGATCGGACACAGAGTGAACAGTGGAGAATCTAGGAGCCGGAACAGGTGCCTGTTGAGAATCGGATTGTAATTCAAACGATTTAGGAAATGAGGGCAGGGCACTCTTAGGGACCTGATCATGGCTCGATATGTAACTGGCGGCCACCGATTGACGTCTGTAGAATTCAGAGGGTCCAAATTGAGACTCTTGTTCGAGATGAGATTGTGGGGGAGGGGCGTTGATTCTGGAAGGAGGGATAATCTGATGTTGTGGGTCCTCAAAGGTTGTAGGCAAACCTTGCGAATATGGTTTTGTTGGAGTTTGTAATAAAAGAGGGGAATATGATTCATTGGAGGCCATTTGAGTATTCAAAGTAGGCAATCTTGTAGATTGTGTTTGATTGAACCACGGGTTTCTGAATTGACTGGTTGTGTTTGTTTCACTTTGATGACGTTTGAAAGTTTGATTAATGTCGATCTCTGTCATTCTAGATTGACGAGGTGTCAATGAGGGTAATGAAGGCATTCGTTGATGAGAAGTGGACAATCTAGAACTCAATCTAGAAGAACTATCGTTTGTTGCATTGGACGATGAGATGTTTGAGCTTGAAGAATTAGGTAATGACATTTGTTGAAGCCCCGTTAATATGTGTTGTTGGGAGTCTACGTTGGGAGATGTCCCTGGCATCTTGAAGTCTTGCTTGAACAAATTCTGAGTTTCGAGGTCTTGGTCTTTATTTTGAGAATGTTCCATTCTCGGACAAAATCAGAAAAACACGCTGATTGCAAAGGCTTGCACAGTCGCTTAAAGTGTGCCAACTTGAGAAATTGCACGGGTGTTTGTTGTTGCCTTTTTGTCTTTCGCTTTAGAATCTATCAAAAATTTAAAGAGCCGAAAAGTAAGTGACAGATGGAGAAAAGTCAGAAAGTCAAATTTGATTACATGATATATTAATTGGAAGCTTTTGAGCCACTGATTCTGGCAAGTTTGGAAGAGGCTCTCAATCTGGCTCCAAAGAAGTAGAACACGTAGACCAAGATCACAACCAACAAGGAAATGAACGCCAAGGTAGCCATTCCCCATTTGGCACTCATGTTATCGAACATGGCAATACCAGCGTGAGCAAAGCATGCAGCAATAGAGAACGATGGGATAGTGAAGGCGGCAATACCCGAATTGCTCAATCCGGCTTCAGAGTAACTATCGATAATGAAGTTCAACATGGCCAACCACAATAATGGATCGGCAATACCCAAAACAAAGCCAGCCATGATTGGAGACCAATAGTTTACACTTCCGTCACAGGTGAAGGCAAACCAGAACAGCGAAATCGGGAATCCCCACACAGTGACCAATGAAACAAGGAATCTGGCTTCGGGTCTTGGAATTCCACCGTTTTTGATCCTGTCTCTTCTGAACAGATATGTTTGGATAGGCACAATACATAACACCACAGAAACACCAACAACGAAGTTCAAGTACGTGAGTTCAGCTTGCATATAAGTGAGACCATTGTTGTAGACAAAAACGTCGAAGATACCATCGAGATAAAGGAACAACAAACCATATGCAAAACCGTTGAAAAGACCAAGGAAAATGACGATTGGCTCGGTGACCATCATCCGCAAAGCCATCACCAAGATGAACTTGATTTCGTTCAAGGCACTCACCTTATCAACAACAATGGTAGTGTTTGGATCTTGTGGGTCGGAGATTTCATTCAAAAAGTCTGGCTTTCTACCAACCAAGGAGGAAAAGAAATATTTCAGCTCTCTAATAACGACGTTAGGAACTTGTTTTCCTTCCACAGCCATTCTTTCTGGAATGACTATTCTTGGCAAAGTTTCAGGAATAAAACATAGGAATACAACGAAAACAGCACCGATGATGATATTGATCAAGAACACCCATTTGTAACCCAGACTCAAATTCTCACTAATGGCTTCTCCAACAACACCTCCGATAGAAGGACCAGCATTTGCCGAGAAAACAAAGAAGGCCATTGGTTGAGAGGCCGAATCGGAGTTTCCAAACAGATCTCCAATAGTACCAGCGACATTGGATAATGCAGTAGATCCACAAAGTCCAATGATGAACATGAAGATCGCAAGCATTGGCATATTTTTAGGATAAGCACAGCCTGAAAAAAGTTAGTAGATTTGGAAAAGCTAGGGACTTACCAAAGTTGAAGATGACGTAAAGCAAGATGGAGATGACATAAACCCATTTTCTACCTCCAATATCTGATAATGGACCAAGGAAAGCCGGACCAATAGCGGTACCCAAAATAAACATAGATTGTCCTAGGGCAGCCACTTGGGTGGAAGTACCAAACTTCTCTTCGACCATCCATTCCACAGCCACATAGGTAGTGGAGGTCAAGGTCACATAGGCCTGTAAAGTACAATAGACGATTGTAATAGCATATTTTTGCCAGACAGGCCAATGAATAGGATGGTGTGGATTATCAGAGGTGAATAACACGGACGCTTCCACAGGATCTTCTGTCAAGTTCTGTAACTCGAGTCTCTTCTGAGCAGAAGTGATTGGAGTTGCAGTCTGTTTCTCAAAATCTTGGGCCTGACCTGGCTCGGCTTGTGACTCTTGCGACGACATTGTGTATGCCAAGACTAGTTTGAGGTAAAATTTTTTTTCGTGAACTGCTCGCGATAAGAAGAATTAGTGTACCAACTAAATATTGAGGCAACACTAAGCAAGCCCGGTTCTAGGTAAGACAGTGCCGCCGTGCTGATGGGATATCTGCAGCATATTTCGTTAGGAAATGATGAGAAAATAAGATCTCCAAGGTGAGAAAATACGAATGAGCTCTTGCAAAATATAATATACCAGTTTATTGTTGAATGCACCGAAGATGGTTCAACGTTTTCTTGGGTTATTATCAGGGCTACTTACAACGTATAATTTAGCGAATTTGCCGAGCCTTTATTTTTAGTCTCGTACAAGACTAATGCTTTAGAATATCGCGCTCATAACCCTATCCCAATTAGGCAATATAAGGTAGCTTCGTATTTGTCATGGTAAAATTAAATGGGCTGATCTACCTTTCTACATAGCTCGTATCAGCTAGGGAGTCACCCAATTCTTTGGTTGCAGTAACCATTGGTATGATATGCATCAAGTTTGATGCAACTTGAACTTCAAGACTGTACCTCGTATCCCAATAATATCCCTCTTTGAGCCAAATGAACTCTCGAGTACGGACAGCCATTGAGATTGGGACACGTCTTATCAGATAAGAGATCAACTGCAATAGTGAAAATTATGCGGAACAACCGGATGTCCAAAAGTCTTCGGAATTCGTTGATTTCCCGTCTTATCAATGGATCATACAGGTATGCTTCCAATGACGTCAAGGGAATAGCCTGATGTTGGTTCATCAACTGACCCGGACATCTCCACAGTTTGTCCATTGGTTACAGAGGCAGATCTATCTGTCAGCCACGCTGGGTCATCAAGATTTCTAAAATGCTTATCGGAGTTCACACGTTATGGTGTCAGGGTGTCGCTTATCTACCAAAAGTATTTTGTCGTCGGGGGTCGACAAAACCGAGGTTATCAACACCCGGGATTATTGAAAATTTTTTAGTAACTTTGGTTAGATTCTTTCCATTAGGATGTCCTCGCACAAGTCAGATGTCCGATCAGATGTGTGGGCCGAGTTAATCAAGGTTGCTCGACCAGATTCTAAGTTCCATTTTGATTTTGCCGAATTCATTGCGGATTTCGAAGGATCTTCAAAGGCCACTCAATTGTTTAAACAGGATCCGTCTTATCAGTCTTCGAAAGTTTTGTTCATTACTCCGGACAATTGTTTAGAAGAGTTGAGATATGAGGCATTAAAAGATGGCAAGACTGTTTTGATGACCACTTATGGAATCTATCGTGGATTCTGGTTGTTGGATCCTGCTAAGATCGATCCGAAGAGATACGAATATGCTTCCACTTTGGATGGGATGGAGAAAGTTGCAGAGCATGTGACATTAAAAGAAATGATGGATTCCAAATTGAGTGTGGATGTGATGATCACAGGAACGGGAGCCATTAATACAAAGGGAATTAGATTTGGGAAAGGTCATGGTTTTTTTGATTGTGAATGGGCCATGTTGTATACTATCGGAGCAATTAACAAGACTACTCCAGCTGTTGCATTTGTTCATGATTGTCAATTGCTTGAACAAGAGTTGACTCCAGAGATTTTCGATACTGTTTGTGACATAGTAGTCACCAATACCAAATTGTTGAAGGTTGATTCCGTTCCAAAGCCATATTGCGGTATTATATGGGATATACTCGATCCAAAGATGTACGAAACAATTCCCCCCTTACAAGAATTAAAGGCTTTGAATCTGGAGGTTCCTAAATAGTATTTGTTTATATAAAATTTTTGTCTCCTTAATTATATCCCTCTTTCGATGAAACAAGTGTTGATCTGTAAAAATGAATTGGATTTGGCAATTGTGAGTATTCAAATGACTTTCTAATTCCAGGCTCTTTCAATTATTGTCAATAAAAAGCAAACTGATCGTTCCTTGAGAGGTAAGTTAATAGGTTTTTGTACTAATGTTTAGAATATTTGAGGGGACTTAAACAAAAGTTGAAGAGTGGACCAATTAAGCGATTGACGTATCATCCTCACATTGATTTTGACGAGAAATTCGAGCATGTTTTGAGTAAATTGGGAATTTCCTTGAAAGGAACGATCACTAAAAACCATCCAATTAGTTCAGTTAATGGAACCGAAGTCAGACAAATTTTGAACATGATGGATTTTTTGATCGGAATGGATCATTCAAGCACCTTCAGTTTACAAAAATACATTGTAAAATACCTCCGATTAGCACCAATTAAACTAGATTCTTATACTCATCAGGCCCAATTGTTAAACTTGCTTCGAGGAATGATTGTGAACAATGCAACCACGAAAAATGCAAATTTTCATTACACCATGTTAGTCAACATGTATTTGTATTTGGGAAGACATTTTAAACACAAATTGTTGCTCAGAATATACAATGTTTGTGATTTCATCCAAGACCTGATTATGGCAGCGAAAGGAATGCAAATTACTAATGACTCTGGAAGATACATGGAATTGGTAGCAGATTATAGATACAAATCAGATCCCAAGATTGATCAAGCAATGGCTCTTTCTCCGCAAAAATTCCAGATCCTTCTGTATTATTTGGTGAAATTATTGACGAGTCTTGTGGAACTGTTAGACAACCCCACCAGACGAAAGTCCAAGTTGCGACTGGATACAAGAAAACACAAATTGCAAGCATTCCTCATACTCAACGGAAACATAGACCTACTCAAAGTATTCAAACGGTGTCATATCTGATCCTATGTAATATATTACTAAGCTGACGACTATGCGCGCTTGACGGTGTTTCTCACCGGATCAAAATATGGATGCATCATACATTCCTTAGCTGTCAATCTTTCGTTATGGTCGTATCGCAAAACTTTGTCAATGAAATCCAGAAACTCCTCGCTCACCAAATGTTGGTTGTTCTGGTTGACATAACGGATCCATTGCCGTTTCATGTAATGGCCCAGATCTTCATATTGAGGTCCCAAAGTCAAATTGTATTTATCCAAATATTGATAGAGTCCATCAGTTCCCAGAACTCTTGCAATCTGAACGAGTTGATCTGTATTGGATTTTCCATGAAAAAATGGCTCCCTTTGAAACACAATCGAGGCTAGCGTAGCTCCAAATGACCAAATATCTAAAGAATAATCATACAATTTGAAATCCACAAGCAATTCGGGACCTTTGAAATATCTGGAAGCAACTCTGACATTATATTCTTGTCCAGCATGATAAAATTCAGCCAAACCCCAATCAATTAACCTCAGCTTCTTTTGGCTATGGTCAATCATAATATTATGTGGTTTCACATCTCTATGCATTATTCCCATCGAATGAGCATAGTCCAAGGCTTCAAGTACTTGATACATGTAGTATCTTATCTCTGTGTCTGATAGCTGTGGATAAAGCACACGGAACTCGACATTCTCAATGTATTCGAACACCAAAGCCGAAGTTTTGGAGATATTATCCCTCACCACATCCAAAAGCTGAATAACTTGAGGTCCGCCCGACAAATTTTGCAAAATCTTGATCTCACGCTTGATTTTCTTCCTTTTCACAGGCTTGAGAACCTTAATAACCACTTTAAGACCGTTCGGAAGCTGGTATCCCTCGAAGACTTCACTATACTTCCCTCTTCCTATCTTCCTAGTCACCTCGAAATTAGCCTGCGTTCCCCACGAAATCGACAGATTCTCATAATTCCAGTACGACTGAGGTTTGTTCTGGTTCACATCGGCATACACTCGGGCTACACTCGACATGAAATTAAGATGACTGCGCTCGCCATTTTTTTGCCAGCCTAATTTCCCAAGGTGTGAAAAATGGTGCAAGGATGTTTTCATTCAATTACAGATTCTTAAGGTTGTTAATGAGCTCGGAATGTTTCTGTCTCTCGTCAGATTTCGTGCTCAATGGCTCCAAGGAGCGGATATCTCCAAGGATATCTTTGGTTTTTCCAAAATAAACCTCTTGCAGCAAATTTCTCAGTCTACTTTCGATGTCTTCCACTAGCGATCCAATGTTGGAGACATGCGATGCAGAGTCCTTATATTGCATTTCCTTTGAAGTTTGTCTGGTTAGGTTTCCACTTAGATAGATAACAACATTGTCAGAGTTGGAGATATCTAAAATTACAGTGGATGTCACTTTATATGTTGCCTTCTGTCCTGCTCCCGGCACCACTTCAAATACGTGAATAGAGTCCCAAGACCCTCCATCTTTCGCATTGATAGTATCAATTGTTTTTTTAAGCAGCACGACACCTGCAAAGCCAAGTTTTCCTGTGGAATCAACATCGTCATCCTCAGAATCCCAGAAATACACACTGGAGATACCACCTTCATAATACAATTCTCTGTATATGTCAAAGGATTGGTTAGCAAACACCTCGAGTTCTCTTAAATGCGCAGAAGGGTGTGGAGCTTCGTCCTCGTCATGCAATTCTGGATAGAAGATATTGGACCATGGAGATCGATACGAATCGCCATCTCTGTTGTAATCGCAACAAAGATAGCTTTTTCCAGATTCTTGACACCGACTAGTTTCGAGTGGAGTGTCCACTGAGGAAAGTAATTCCTCGGCTAGATCCGGCTGCAAACGACATATATTATCAAGGTTTTTCTTAATATTTGTTGGATCCAGACGTCTTAGCAAGTCAAGTGATGCATCTAGCTTCTCCTCAGTCTATCATGTTAGTATTTTACTTCCACAATTCGTCTTTTTCTTACCATTGAGAATAATACGGTGTTAAATTAAACTTCAAATTGCTCACCCAGAAAATCAAATGGCGGATAAAATTATCATTAAGATTATGTCTATCGACTGGCTTTCATATTTGCCTCAATCATCTGGATATCTTCCAAAATGGCTGTTTTTCGTAAGTTGAGCAAATTTGCAAGTTGCTAATAACAAGATTTCGGCCGTCAGTGTCTTCAATTCGGTCCAAACCTATGTCAACATCGATCTGACAAAGAGAGTTTATGAAGCTAATCCAGGTGAAGTGACTCCACTTTCGGCACGTACTTTCGGTACGTGGACCTTATTGGCTGCAATTGTGAGAATATATGCTGCCTACAATATCTCAAACCCTCAAATTTACGACATGTGTCTATATTCTTACGTGTTGGCACTATTACATTTTGGATCAGAGTGGTTTGTCTACAAGACAGCCAAATTCGGAAAGGGTCTACTTGGACCATTGGTTGTGGCAACTACCTCAATTACTTGGATGGTGTCGAAAAAGGCCGAATATTGCTTGTGATTGTTCATAAACTAAGCCGTTAAATATACTAGTTCAATAATTTGGTTGGATCCTGAAGCTTGAGCACCTCAACAGCAGGACCAAGCAGTCTTTGAAATCCACTCTTATCCAAAGTAACCACCTTCAACGGACTGGTGGCCTGGACAGTGGCCTGTCTTGGCGAATCATATAATAAAGCCAATTCACCAAAGTAATCTCCTTTATTCAAATCAGCAACCACCTTATCACCATCTTTGATCACATTAGCAGTTCCACTCTCAATGAAGTAGAAATTCTCTCCTGCTTCACCCTCCTCGACAACGTTTTGTCCAGCAGCATACGTTTCTGTGTTAAGTGCATCTGCTAATTTCGAGCGCTCGTACAACGACAAGGACTTCAAAAGAGGAATATCTTTAAGGAAGTTCTCGTACATCGATCTCTTCTTGGATGTTCCTTCCAACAAGATTCTTCTGAAAGTCATTCTGTCCAAAGCCCAAAGAATACAATCTGTTTCTGCAATTGCTGTGGCTGCACGTGGAGAATTGTACATCAGAGCCAGCTCTCCAAAAGAGGATCCGGGACCGGAGCTGTTAACTTTTTGGCCGTTCACATAGAAATCAACAGTTCCCTTTTCAATCACGTAGAAGAAATCTCCCTCATCTCCTTGTTTAATGATCTCAGTTCCCTTAGCTGCGCGCTTTTCTTCCAGAGCAAAGATTATCGTTTTCAAAGAGTCTTCATCCAATTGGCTGAACAAGAAGTTTTTCACCACGCTGGCATTGAGTCGTTGTAATTGTTCAGAACTAAATCTATGCACTGGAGGCTTCCAATTGTCGTCTCCAAAAGTATCTGGATTTAAAGCTTCAGCTGAAACACTGGTTCTTCTGTTTGCATTCAATTTCATGCTGGATTTGGCAATTGAAGAGGCAAATCCGCGGTATGTATTGGATTTTGGCACAGAATCCACAGGGCTTAAATTCGTGCCTATAGTACCAGCAGGTGAATTAAATGGAGATGATTCGAACGACGATTTGAACATTCCTGAAGAAGGTTCAACGGTGGGTTTCGATTGGGGGTCTTCGGAATCATGAGTTTGGTGCTTCGAATGCGGATCATTATCCGAAAATGGACTTTTAAATTGAGGAGTTGACTTTCTAGGATCCTCCTTCATTGAATCCTGCATTGAGGGGAACAAATTAAGTCCCAGGGTATCAGCCTTTTGTTTCTGGGCCCATAGAGATTGTCTTTGTAGCTGTAATCGAGTTCCAAAATAATTGTAGCAGAATTGTAGCACATCAGACGGATTCTGTGTCTTGAATTGCTTGTCGAGCTCTTCGAGCTCCTCTTTAAAGTGCTGGAAATTGGACATACTCAAGGATTATTTTTTAATTTGCCTTTCTCCAGCTGCCTATTTCAGGTGGGACGGCAAAAAATACAAATCCGTACACCAGAACCTATCAAAAAATAAGAATGGATCGCGCGTTGAACTACTCAAAATTAGTCATCTAGCTAAGATATCTTTTTCCATGACTATTGACTGGACCAAATACTTGAGCCATGAAGCCAGTCTTCGAAAGCCTTCGGTTATGAAAATGATGGGAAGATTTGGACAAATCATCTCGTTGGGAGCAGGTTTGCCTCATCCTGACTGTTTTCCCATCAAATCAATGAACTTTGATTATCTATCACCCAAGTCCGAATTCTCAACTACCGAAAAAGTGGAAGTTTCTAACAATGAGCGGTTATATGAGGCTTTACAATACACATCAGGTAGAGGAACTTCGTTTTTCGATGAATATTGTAAGAGCCATATCGAACGCTATCATAAACCTTCTTACAAAGATTGGGATATTGTTGTCACTGCAGGTGCAACTCAAGCTTTGGAGGCAGCGCTAAGATTACTGTGTGACGTTAATGAGGACACGATTCTGGCCGAGGAGTTCACTTATCCAGCGTTCTTGGAAACATGTAGTCCTTTGAGACTTAAGGTCTATCCTGTTGAGGTTGATAACCATGGTATTTGTCCTGACAAGTTGGATGAGCTTTTGACTAATTGGTCCGAAGATACTAAGAAACCAAAATTGATTTATACAATGCCAGTTGGACAGAATCCTTTAGGTGTCACTATGACTTATCAACGTAGATCCGATTTCTACAAGATCTGCCAGAAACACGATTTGATTATTGTGGAAGACGATCCGTATTACCATTTGCAATTGGAGAATAAGGAGAAATTACCTAGTCTTTTGAAGTTTGATACTGACGGAAGAGTGGTGAGATTCGATTCGTTTTCCAAAATCATGACTCCTGGGGCTAGATGTTCCATAGTGACTGCCAATAAGGTTTTCATCGACAAATTGGTTGTTCATAATGAAGTTGGAATCCATTCTTCTTCCGCTCCTTCTCAATTGATTCTCTACGAACTTTTAGAGAGTTGGGGACCGGATGGATTTGATGATTGGATCAAACATCTCGAAAAACATTATGTTAAAAGAAGAACTTTGATGGATGAAGCATTCAGCAAATATCTACCCAAAGATCTTTGTTCCTGGAATACGCCGGATTCGGGAATGTTTTTGTGGATCGAAATCAACCAATCTGCTTTCGCCAAACCAGAACACGTTCCAGAGGATCAATGGCCTGTGGTTCTGGAAGACATGATTTTTGATACCAATATTGAAAGTGGAGTTCTATTGGCCAAAGGTCATTGGTTCATGGTGGACCAGACCTTAGCCAAATGTGGATTCCGAGCTACGTATGCATTTGCTGAAGAAGAAGAATTGGTCGTTGCTAGTGAACGTTTTGGAAAAGCTTTACAGAGTATTCATAGAAAATTGTCGAATATATAGATAGATTCATGCCCTGTAAAAATGGGACGAGACTGAATTCTAGAAAATCCGGAGAATCTCAAAACTTATTTTGACAACACATTGATCAATTATGAAAATCACCAAACCGATCTTCCTTCTGTGTCTATCTTTGATCTCAGCAGCCAATCAAATTGAACATCCTGACTTTGTGTCCTTAGAGATTGATTCGGATGCGTTTTTCGAACAGTTCAACGAATCTTGGACTTCCAGATGGAAACCCTCTCATAGTAAAAGAGATGAGGACTTTGTTTACCGCGGTGAATGGAGTGTTGAAGAATCAATTGTAAATCCTGGTTTCCAAGGCGATAAAGGATTGGTGGTCAAAACAGAAGCCGCCCATCATGCCATTAGTGCCCTTTTGCCTACACCATTCGACAACACTGACAACACCTTGGTTTTGCAATATGAAGTCAAATTGCAAAAAGGTCTTGATTGTGGAGGAGCCTACATCAAATTGTTGAATAGTGAAGGTGGTCCTTCAGATTCTGTGGAATTCAGCAATGATTCTCCGTACCAAGTGATGTTTGGTCCAGACAAATGTGGAATGTCTAATAAGGTGCATTTCATCATTCGCAGAAAAAACCCAGTCACTGGAGAATATGAGGAGAAACATCTCAAGACTCCACCAATGGCAAGAATGGTGAAAACAACATCTTTATACACATTGATCATCAAGCCTAATCAGGACTTTGAGATCAGAATCAATGGAGAAGTTGCTAAAGCAGGCTCCCTGTTGGATTCTAGATACTTTGATCTAACTCCACCAGCAGAAATCGAAGATATCGACGACGTCAAGCCTGCTGATTGGGTCGACGACTCATACATTCCAGATCCAAAGGCGACAAAACCAGACGATTGGGACGAGGATGCTCCTTATTTGATCTCCGATCCCGAGGCTGTCAAGCCAGAAGATTGGGACGAAACTGCGGAAGCATACATTGAGGATCCAGAGGCCAAAAAACCAGATTATTGGGATGACGAAGAGGATGGTGAATGGATTGCTCCAAAGATTCCTAATCCCGAATGTGAGCAACACGGATGCGGTCCATGGAGTGCTCCTAGAATCAGAAATCCAGACTACAAGGGTAAATGGACTCCCGAGATGATTCCTAATCCAGATTATAAGGGCGAATGGAGTCCTAGATTGATCCCTAATCCTGAATATTATGAGGACCCTAACGCCTCGAACTTGGAACCAATTGGTGCTCTGGGATTTGAATTGTGGACCATGACTGATTCTATCTTGTTTGATAACATTTATTTGGGTCATTCTATTGAGGAAGCTGAACAAATTGGTAATTCGACCTTCATTCAAAAAGTTGAGATCGAGGAACAAGAGGCTGCTGCCAATGCTCCAAAAGCCAAATACGATTCTGAGCATCCAGAATCCATCTCCGAAGATCAATCAGTTATATCAGAGTACTTTGACACCGCTGTTGCTTCTGTCCTTGCGTTCTATGCTTCTGGTAAGACATACTGGGCCGACCTGTTGGACGACCCAGCTGTCACCCTGTTGAACCGTCCTGGAGAAGCATTTTTGTTTTCTTCCGTTGTGGTTGGAACAATCACCACCATTTTCGCCATCTCGGCAACATTTATCAGTATTTTTGCCAATTTGGTTTCTTCTCCAGCTCCTCGTCCAGTCAAAAAAGCTGAATCTGTGGAGAAAATCGAAACTATCGATGAATCTACCGGCGCGACTGAGTCCAAGGTCAACGAGACCAAGGCTGTGAGAAGAGGCTAGTCTTTTGCATCATTTTTAGCTGAAATAAAATGTTGATTTAATCGTATGCTATTCTTCACCATTGGCCACCACCAATTCACTTGTTGACAACCTTGACATTTACCTTTGATTGGAATAATTGCAGCTACTGAATCCAATCCTTCTTCTTCGTCCTTGCAAATATCCTCAGACCAACATTCCAAATGATACAAATTGTCACAATTCTTATTGATACAAAAACAATTCATGTCTTGATTTTGATCCACCACATTGCTACAGATATAGCATCGTCTCTTATCATTTTGTTCTAGCTTCTGTAATGAATTTGCAAGATATTGATCTTCTTCATGCTCTAATCCTTTCACAAACATTTGTACTTGGTCATAATTTCCTCCCTCTATTTGTTTCTCTTCAACCTGTCCAAATTCCAGCTTCATCAATACTGAATCTGGAATGCTTACATTGTATTTGTTTGCAACCCATATATCATAAATGGGCTTGCTGAATATCGCCAATCGTAATCCCATCCGAGAAAAGCTGGGGGCACAAAGTAATAGCTTCAAATTGGCCAGACGTACATGAACACTGCTACCACTGGATTTGGTTCCGAGTCTCTTCTTCAACGGAATATGACGTGTCTGATAAAAATGTTGCCATGCATGTTCAAATTGTAAAGCTGCTATTTTGGAAGGAAACCCATAAACTATCATGGTCATTTGCCATGGTCTATATCCAAGTCTCTTTGTTCTATAAGCTCCTCCGACAGCCAGTTCTCCATTATGTTGACGTAATCGTCTATATGGATCGGGTGTTGAACCTATATAGAATGAGTTCTTCTTTGTTATGGATCGAAGAAGATAAACACAATAGAATCTCGGGGGTAAGTCAAGGTTGTGGGACATAGATCAAGTTTAATTTAAAAAATAGTCGTGTACGGGTTATATTTATTTGTTTACAAAACGTTTTGATATTTTGTTTCCAATTCATTCTTATGGCTCGTCCCAGTGCAATTTACAGAGCGTCGCAACCGACAGCAATTCCGCGTACACGTTACAAGTTCCCTCTTCTTGAGACACGGGAGCTTGTTTCGTTGTTTGATACGATGGATTTTAACATTAGTGAGGACATGTTGATGAGACCCACTTCAAGCTTTATGAAGAGTCTTATTGAACAAATAATGGACAAATTTTTGTATGTGAGTCCTCATTCATTAAAGAACAAGATCCAACAAATCGAAAGTTCGGAGGGTGATGATTTGGAAGGATTACAAAACTCATTGAATGTGGTTGCTAGTCAAAGAATCATGTATAAATTTCTTTGTGATTGTGGAGTTGATGATTTTAGTATTAGAGACGTGGCCAAACCAGAACCTTCCAGAATTCGGATTATTTTGAGTGCGTTGATTAACTATGCGAGATTCAGAGAGGAAAGAATGGGAGATTGTGAACAATTGTTGGTTTCCAGTGATAATGTTTTAAGTGAGTACAAGAATGCATTGAAAACCAACAATTCGTTGAAAGCAACCCATGAAGATCTTTCAGACAAAATGTCAAGGAATGGATACAATGAAGAGGAGATTTTGACGCGTAATGAACAATTGCAGAACGAATTAAAACAGTTGACAGAAACACAACAACAATTGGCAACTTCGCATGCAGAATACAAATCCCAGAAATTTGGTTTGATCAGAGAGTTGGAGAATCAAAACTCGTTATTGCTAGCTTGTGAAAAGGAGTTAGAGAAATTGACACCCTATATTAGGGAATCTCCGGAAAGTGTGAAAGAAGTGATTGAGAGATTGAAAGAGAGTCTTGTGAACGAGCAGCAACATCTGAGTGATGCAGAATTGAGATCCAAGAATATCTCGATTTCTATGGATTCGTTCCAACAAATAACTCACGAGTTCCGTAATTATCATCGATTATTGGAAGAAATTCAATCTGAATTCAATAAGCAAGAAAAATCTTCGGAATCGATCCAAAAACTGCAAGAGGAATTGCAACGTACAGGTGTGGAGTTGAACGACAAATCAAGACAAATCAACCATTTGACAAAACAATTGACTTCCCAAAAGGAGAAATTGGCTACTTTCAAGGAAAATACCAGTCAGAAACTTCTTCAATTGGAAAAGAAACTTGAAGAATTGCGCGAAGAAAGATCTCAATTGTTAAATAAGAAGGCCGAGGAGGATGAAATTATTAGAAATAAGGAAAATGAAGCCATCGACAAGGAAACTCAAGTGGAAAAGCTGAAAAAGGACTTTGAATCCGAATGCAAAGGTGCCAGCTACGAACTTGACGAACTCAACTCGAAAATCAATTTCTATGTCGATGAGATGACCAATCGGATCAACCAACATGCCACCGAATCCTTTTAAATAATACACACCCGTTATTCATCCTTATAAAACAATTGCACAAAATATTCCTTTGTGTCATTGTCCCAGAAATCCCACATCCGGCCCTCGCCCATATCAATGGAACTTGCCGGAATTTTAAATCCAATGTTCTCGTATGGTTCTGCGCTCACCACCAGATACTGGAACTTGGAATCCAGCGGCTCGATTTTCTGCTCGAAACAGGACATTAATCGATATTTGGGCCGTATATTGCGCGCAATCTCCGGCATTTTGATTTGAAATAGCAGACCTTTTTGGAAACTGGCTGGATCTCGGATCTTAACTACCTTATACCCAGGTCTTCCTATTTTTGTATACTTTTTCTTAGGAATCGCAGATATCTCCAATGTTTTATCTTTTTGTATCTTTGTTGGCTTCTTATCACCTTCAGCACGTCTCATTAAAGTCATTTGATGTTTCTTTCCATGTGTGTGTGTGAAATACGAGCTTTCGGAGAGATGAGTGGTCAAACATAATCGACATTCCAACATTCCCAAATGATTCTTAAAAACATACGGATCATTGTCAAGATCGACTTGCGACAACATCAATTGTCGCAATCGTTCTCGACGATATTGGTTTGTTTCTGCGGCACCCGCAACTCCTCCACTTCCCTTCTTAGATCCGACTCTATTTTGATAATCCATAAAGAAAAAAAGAGTAAAAAAAAAAATGAAGGATGCGAGGTTCGAACTCGCGCGGAATTTAATCCAATAGATCTTAAGTCTACCGCCTTAGACCACTCGGCCAATCCTCCAGAATAATAGTAATTTTTAATCTGAAATCACCAAGTATTACAAAACAATTTATAAATGTGGAACACCCATGCTGCTGAACAACATATTCACAACACTGAAGAGACCCTCACCAAGAACCAACCCACTGCTGAATATAATCATTCGAACTCGTCCTTCTGAACCTTCTGATGCAATATTTCTCAACCAAACGTACGATATCACTCCTCCAACAAACCGTGCAAGTGTGAACGAGGGAATATTGTAGATTCCAATTCCAACAGGAACTCCACTTGGCAAATATATCAAATATTTGTGCCATTTCGAAGAACTAGGAACTGTGTTTCTGATTAGCGAGATGATCGCAAAAATAATTCCAAAACTAAGAGCAAATTCAAAGACCTTTGGAGGAAGACCGGAGCCATTGACCAATCTGGCACAATCAATCCATATAATAGCAGTAGGAATTTTGAACATCTGATTGGGAATCTCATACACTGAGTTGTAGAGTTTGTACATTAAAGCACTCATGATCACAGAAAATAAGGAACCGTATACTTGGGCCATGAATTGGGCTTTTGGAGAAGCTCCAAGTAGATAACCTGTTTTTAGATCTTGAAGAAGATCTCCAGCTTGTTGAGTTGCAGCTTCAGAAATTGCTCCAGAGATCAGGTTTATTAATATTGCCCCTGGTTGAGATCTAGGAATGATCAGGGCGAAGATCAATTGTGAGAGCTTTCCAATTCCACTAACTGGGTTCAAATCGGTTTCTCCTAGAGCTCTGACTCCAAGAACCGATAAGAACAATGACAATATGATGGCTGTGACAATTGCATAGACAGGAACAATTGGTCCAAAAACCATCCTTGTGCATATGACGCACGCTATGGAAGATAGAATTAATCCTCCAAAAGTCAATGTTAAAGAGACTTGATGAGATTCGTCCAGATCTTCATATGTTGATCGATCATCCAGAGATCCCGAATTGATCATGTATTTCTGTCGATCATTATCTCCATGAAATGTGCTATTGGATATATCTTCATCGGACGGAGGTTCATTTTCGTCAATTAATCTTTCTGTTTCTTCTTGGATTGACGGAGTTTTGGAGGGAGGAGCTGATTTTCTGGAAAAATACAGATTCCATAATGATTTGGTAACAATTGCTAAGAACGAAACAATGGAATCACTAATCATGATGGCCAAACTGATCCACATAATCCATCCCTCAGATCCATCTTTCCAATCATCCACGGGACCTGGAGCCCAATTCATTTTTTTAGCTAGAGGACCTAGAATCACCCAGCCCAAAATCATTCCCACCATCATGTAACTAGTTGTAGCCAATCCCATAATCATTCCCTGGCCAATATAAGATGGAGACGGTTGAAAATTAAGTAGATAATTTTTGGATAAATTGGAGCCTAGAATCGGAATGGATTTAACTTGAGGAATAAAGTAACCAATTATGGTGTAAATCGAAGAAACAATTGCTGTTCCACTTAATAACTTGATGTTTGTTTGATATGATTCAACTTGTTGTAGTTGCCATAAATCCTGGGATTCTATAATTGTGACATTATTAGGTGTTGTAATTGGCTCTAGAACATTTTCGGATTCTGGTTCGGGTTCGGGTCTGGGCTTGGCCGGAGATTCAACATTCAACGTGGTTCCATGAAACACTGAAATTAACGTGGCAGTTGCACTTCCGCTCGGAAAAGCCAACTTTTCCTTGATAATAAACTGTTTCCTGAGAGGAACAGCAAAAAACACTCCAAAAAAGGCCAATCCAAGGCCCCAGATTATCAATTTCCATAATTGAGAGATATCGATTCCAAATTCATATCCACTTTCAGCATCAGTCATCAATTTTTCAATCGCTGGAATAATGCCAACAAATCCATAAGCCAAAGGACCTGTAGCCACTGCCACCGAGACACTTTGAACGAAGACATTTTCAACATCAGTGAAGTGACAATGTAATTTGGATTGCAGAGATTTGAATATAGCAAAACCTAAAAGAGCAGAAGGTAACGACATCATCGAGACCCATCCAGTTTGAAGTCCAAATTGAAAATTGGATATAAGAATTATAGAGCCAATTAAAAGACCAGCAAGTGTAGACCGCAATGTGACCTGCGGAAGAGCAGCTTTGGCCTCCCAGGACATATCATTAGGCAATTTCGCCGTTACAGGCATCTTCAGGAAAGAGGGGTATGGGAGGGCCGAATTGCGGTAGCAATGTTCAAATTACTAATGATTATTTTTTATCGTTTAATTTCTCCAATTTGGAACTATTACTTATCAAAATCCAGGCTGTGCAACTGGGCAATTTAAACTATGCAAACAAAATGTACTTGAGAATGTCACTAAGAGTGATGACACCCACGAGTCGACCTTCTTGGTCAACTAGAAACAGTCTATGAAGTCGGGATTTGCGAATGGTCTCCAAAATCACACAAAGGGTATCATTCAAAGTACAAGTGTAGACTCCCTCAAAGTCATCAGATCTTTTCATCAAGGCCTCGCCAACACTCAACGAAAGATCCGTGTACATTCCGCCTTTGATCAATGAAAGAACATCCACAGCCTCATAAACGTTCACCAATTTGTTTTGATCGTCCACAATCGGCACAGAACTCACAGTTTTGGAAATTAACATATGAATCACATCCATAACTGGTGTTTCCATTTTGACAGCAGAAAGTCCTTGCGTAGTTCCAATATTTAGTTCGCTCAATGGAAGAAGTAGCATTTTCGATTCCTTACAGTTCATACTCACAAATTTGAGAATCCGATACTGTGTCAAAACGGAAACAACAATCTCTCTGTCTGTCTTCTCATCCTTGTCAATTAAAGGAATACGTCTTGCAGAACTCTCAATCATTTTCACACATGCTTCATATAATGATCTGAACGGATGTATGGAAATCGTTTCCATTTGCGGAACACCAATCACCTTCTCAACGTCTCGAAGACCGTCCAACGTCAAATTGTCAACAAATTGAAACTGATCTGGATTCTGGGAATAATACTGTATAACATTAATGAAATCGCTCGAAGTCAATAACCCTGCAAACCTTGATGTCTTGCTATTCCAAAGAGGAGCAGAAACAATGCTATTTTGTAGTAGAATGTTTAATGCCCGTTTCACTAATAACGAGGTTTCGAAAACAATCAACCTGTAAGAAACAGGCAAAACGTCGAACGAATTCTTGCTCTGCAAAAACGATCGAATCTCTTTGATAGCCGCTTCTTGCTCTACGCGAATTTTCTCCGAAGAACCATGTTTCGCTTCCATCCTTTTGTATTGCCTTTGATTATAATTTAATTCCCCCAGTTTTTTTTGTGAACGAAAGTTACCCGGCCATATTTTAAGACTACAACGCTCCATACTTTTGTAGTAACTCTTGTCGTTTCGCTTCTCGAAGTTGTTTCGTGGCAAGATCTTCTGATATAGAATCCTCAACTTCTTGTTTGATGTTCTCAATTGGTTTGGATTGGGTTGGTTTGCTGGTTGCAAAATGCTTCATTTCTTCAAATTCATCAGCTTCTCCATTTTGCTCCCGAACAAACTCTCCATTCTCTTCCAAAAACTTGTCCTTGGCAGTTTTCAAAACAGGTTCATCAACGATCTTGGTACTAATTCCTTCCAGATACTTGGCCTTCTCATCTAGAGCTCGTGTAGGGATGTTTGTTCCTCTAGCGGTAGCAGTCTTGGAGTTCTTCATTTCGTTCAAGATACCCAATTCTTCCATCTCTGCCAACTCATCTGAGTCATATTCAGGCTCATCTATTTGGTCTAGTTTTCTGTTTTGTTCAATTTCTCTCATTTTTGCTAAATGTTCTTCATAATCATGTTCATTATCATATCCATGCCATCGATCTCGTTTCGTCTCCCAATCTTCCACATCTTTCTTGACTCGAACAATTTCGGATTTTTCATCAACTTCATCCTTTCTAAACTTATATTTGATCTTTCTGGGTTTCTCTAAACAATCCTTCTTGGTATGTTTGATGCTTCCGCAATTATCACATCCTCCGTTCTGTACCAATTTCCGTCGTCTTTTCCATTCTTCTGTAATATCATATTCATCATTAATTCCTAAACCTTTTGTTGGTTCACTATTTGGAACAAATTCGGAAGTTGGATCTATCTTTTGATGATCCAATCGATCAACTCTAGTTGGCTCGTCTTGTTTCCGTTTTCTAATATTCGAATTCACTTTCAACGCATTTTCCTCATAATACCAAGGTTTATTCGAGATATATCCAGGAATGTATTCGATTTTCGGTTTTTCATCATTTTCAGGAATAGGCGCTCCAAAATGATTGTATCCAGGATGATCGGTATCCATTAGATAATAAAATAAAATCAAATAAAAATTGCGGCTGTGCTGAAAATTTTATCATGAAGAAAGTACAAGCCAAGACGTTTGTTAAGAAGCTTGCATCGACAGATCGTAAGACTAGAGATCATGCTTTGCAAGTTTTGAAACAATATTTAGGAACCAGATCGGATGTTCGACCGCTCACCTTGTTGGAGATGGAGAAATTATGGAAAGGACTGTATTATACCATGTGGTTTAGTGATAGACCAAGACCACAGCAGAAACTTGCAGATGATTTGGCCAAATTGTTTTCTGAATCTGTTTCCAAAGACCAATTTTGCTTGTTTGTGACGGCTTTTTGGGCTGTCATTTGTAGAGAATGGCCAAATATCGATCAATGGAGAGTTGACAAATTCTATTTGTTGATGAGATTTGTGATACGTGAGAGTTTTCAAAGATTGAAGAATGAGAAATGGGAAATGAGTCTGGTCACTGGATTTGTCGAAGCTTTGGAATCCCAGGTTTTAAGTGGAGATCCAGCTGTTCCTAATGGAGTTACTTTTCATGTTATTGATGTTTATCTTGACGAACTAGAACATGTGATTGTTGACCAAGAATCTCAAGAGATAGATCAAAAGATTCCAATAGGAACCTTGGTCCAGCCCTTCGAAATATTGGAAACGGGAGCTTTGATGAAGACATTACGTATCAAAGTGCGCGAGGAGGTGATCCAAGACCCAAGATTGGTCAACTGGGGTTACAAGACGGAAAAGACCGAAAAGATGGAAGCATCCGAATCGGAAAATGAATCTGAAGAATGGACAGGATTCGAATAATCAAATACACTATTTCATAGCATAATTTTTTACCCTACTTTTTTCGTTGATTATTTTCCATTAGTTGTTATGGCCGAGTTTGATAAGCTAGCGGAGGCTCCTGTGGAGTTTTTGAAGGAAGGATCCCAGTTCATTGCCAAGTGTACCAAGCCTTCGAAGAAGGAGTATTTGAGATTAATTCGTGCTGTTGGATTTGGGTTTTTGATGATGGGAGTTGTTGGATACGCCATCAAGTTGATTCACATTCCAATTAGATATTTGATTGTTTGAATAGCTTAATAGAGAGTTGAGGATATGATGTAGGGGAGGAGATGGTGGTGATGTTGGGAGACATCGAGATGGACAGAGATTAACAAATGTCAACGACGGGATGTTGATGAATGTAGTTATTTGACCTCATATGGTAGCTATAACCAATTGGTCAATGTTTGTGGCAATGTGCATGGATTGAGTGGTCCCATGTCCATGATGTGGTGTCCGACTCATAATCAAATTCGCCGTAGAATGCCGCCGACGTAATTTTCGTTGAGTCGACGCGACTCTGATTTTTAATGTTCTCTTCTCTCCTGACTCAGATCACAGGAAAAGGCCAACCTCCATCGGGTCAGCCTCCAAAACCCGTACAGGAGACTTTATCTGCTTCTGTCAACAAGCCATCTCCCAAACCAAGGACTCGACCTATCAACTCGTCCAAACCAACACTTTCCACTTCAGTTCAAGATCCAGCAGTTCAACGACTTAAACAGGCTAGACGACTGGAAAAACAACGAGAAGAAGATGCAAAGAAACAACAACGACTAAAAACTCTTAAGAAACGGGATATAGACCGTGAAAAGGCCCGTGTGGCGAATCGGCCAGATCTAAAGATTACTCCGGTTCGTCAACCTGAACCACCCAGAGCACCCAAACTATCATTCAAACAATTGATGTCGCAGGCTGAAACAGTAAACAAGGAGAAATTGGTCTATGCTCCCATCAAATTGGAAACCAAGAAGAAAGATACAAAGAAACCAGATCGGAAGTTTGCACAACCGTCTGCAGCGTTGCAGAGTAAATTGAAGAAACGTGAATCTACAGAGAAGAAACCATTGAACCGGCCAATAGCAAGAAAGAATCCAAATACAATCACCAAGGTCACATCCTCTAAAGATTCATATGGAATTGAAGCTGAGTCGGAAGAAGAGGAAGATTCGTATTTGGTGGACGACAATTTGGACGACTTTGTGGTTGAAGATGAGATCGAACGCAAACGTGATTATAATAGTGATGAGATATGGGGGATGTTCAATCGCAGAGGAAAACGAGATTATTATGAAGACGATGATGATGACATGGAAGCCACCGGAGCAGACATTCTGGAAGAGGAAGAGCGGGCTCTCCGACAGGCTCGTCTGGATGATAAACGTGAAGAGGAGCTTGAAAGACGTCGTAGAGAGGAAAAACGTCGTCGTCTGGGAAAATGATGGTAGCTAGTGTAAGAAGTATGTATTAATCACTATATTCGAATTCGTATCCCTCGGACGACTCCGAGAAAGGTTGATCAGACGGCGAGTCTTCAGTAGGAGTGCGATCTTGCGGCGAGTCTACGACAAATCCGCCGTCTGCGAGATCACCAGAAGTCTCCAGATGGTCCCCCCTTTCAAATCCCCCTGGCTCCGGTGACTCGGGGAGTTTCTCCTTTTCTTCCTGCTCTTCTTCCTCTTCATTTTCGTCTTCTCCCTCGTCTTCCTCTTCTCCTTCCTCCTCTTCCTCCTCCAAAGTGCCATGCTCCTGATCCAACCGCCTGGTGATGCGTAATTTGGCCAAGATGAGTCCCCATATACGAAGAGCACCCACCTCTCGCCGTTTGCGAGCCATCTCCAACTCCTGCTCCTGCAAAAACTCACACACCACTTCCACAGCTTCCTGATTCTCTTTCAAAACCACAACCCCCAATATTTTCACATTCACACTGGCTCCATGTCCTCTTCCTCCACTTCCAAAATCGAATCCAACTGCTGCTGGTGCATATTCAACACCAATCAGTTTACATGCTCTCTCAGCCTGTTTTTGTGCAACATGAACAGTACCAGCAGGAAGCATCCATTCTTGGTAAATATCGATGTTTCCGTACGCATTACGGGGGATTTTCCCATTTACCACAGCTGGAGCAACATATTTTTCAGTCTGGTATTCGGCATAAAGACGGATCTCATCATCGTCTTCACCTAGCTCAAATTTATCCTCAAATCGCCGCTTTTTCTGCTCTCTGGTCTTTAATGCGTGCTCTCCAACCTTTAAGACTCGTCCACGCATGAACCAAGCCTTTGCAGATCGCACAATTATGACGTTTGTACGTTTGTATACAGGAACCAGATCACCTTCTCTACCAGCCTTGGTTTTCTTACGAATGGTTCCGCAGCTGATCTTGGGTTTCAAGATCTCATTGAACTTCAATTGGTCTTCCAGAACATAAATTGGATGATTCACAAAGTCCTGGAATGAATTGGGCATCCCTTCTTTAAGTGATCGTTCTTCAAATTCGAGCTCCTCGTACCGATCTATTTTATTATGTTTCAGTCGCGTTGGCGAATTGGCACCTCTCAACAATTGCTCAAACCAGTCTTGTCCACGAGTATCTCGAGTGATTCTCTTCTTCCGAGTCTTGGCATTGTAACGTTCATTATAACGTCTTGTAACATCTCGAACTCCTCCAAGTCGATCATAGGCCAAAACATATGTGGTACTTCCGGGAGATTCAAATCTCGACCGGGTTCCAACTATCTCAATATACCGTTGTATGATGGGATCCACACTGATAAATCGTTTGCTAGAACTGTCCCATACCTCACACCAAAACACGGGATATTGGATCTGTTGTTGTTGCTGTTCTGGCCGGTAATTTGTGTACACTGGTCGATTCACACGAAGAGCAGAAAGAAGTCGCTCCTGTTGTGACGGAGCTTTACGTTTACGAGCAGTCGATTGTGGACTTTTCGTTGTGGGAGTAGATTCACGTGAGGTATCCTGTTGAGTAAGAACGGCCAGATTGGTAAAATCTGGTGGTTGCAACGAAAAAACCAGACGACAATTGAAATGTAGAGCCCGCAAAAGAGCCACAAATCCCTGTGCAGCCAGATCTCGACTTCCTCGTCGTTGTTCTATGCGTTTTGAAAACTTGCTGTATGTCAACTTCTCACATCCTGTTGGTGGGTCATCCCATATTTTGGCTATTTCCTCCCATGACTTCCTATATATCCCACGAACCTTCATATCTATAGTCCAGCTTTTATACCAATATTGCATGAGATGACGAATAGTATCTAGTAAGCGTCGTGTCTTGGTAGAGCTGGTCACGTCTGTCTTACGCACCTCCTCGTGATAAACATCCACTTCCTTCATCAATCGTGAGGGCACCTGGTTTTTCAACACTCTGAGAACTGCTGGATTCGAGGCCCAACAATTCCGCACCACTCCATGTCCTACCATTGCAAATAAATACATCATGTGCATTGTCTTTCTGAAATAACGTTCGTCAGATGTAACCAGATTACTTTTGCGATTCGTTTGCTTTGTAGGACGAGAAACTGTGACAGTTATTTCGTCTGAAAGATCCATTTTATCGTTCGTAACGATCTCATTAAGATCTATATCCTCGAATTCATCCTCATCATACTCTTCGTAATCACTCTCGCCACTATCGAGAGTGATTACCGAATTGTTCGTATCATCGACTTCAATAATCTCTGTTTCGGGTTCGGACTTTTTCCGAGTTTCAGACTCTTCATTCGTCCCCCGAGTCAGTCCTTGAATATCTTCATCCTCGTAATCAAAATCATAGTCAAATTCAGATTCATCAGACCCATTTTCCATACTCCGTCTTGATCACACCCCGTAATTAAAATATTTATTTTTTTCGGGCTGTGTTCTTGTGGAGAAGTATGTTTAAGTTGGTGACCAGACGATTTGTTGGAGGAACAAGTGTTGTCCAATTGAGAATTGGTCGTCAAATAAGTAACATAAAGCACTTTCAAGATATTCTGAAAGGAAACTATCATTCTACACGACCTAATCTTCAATTTCCAAAACCTTCAGTTCTGTCCCCTCTTCTCTCCTCAAAATTCAATTCATCTCCATATTATATATCTCCCCAATTTGTATCGGACAGTTGTGGCAGTTTACAAGAAACCTTATTGAGTTTTGTTCATGAACCGAATTTGGCCGAATTCCAGAAAGATTTGACTAAATTATCAGATCCCGAATCTGTTCTTAGTTTATTGATCCATTGTATGGTTTCAGCAATTGATCCAAATTATCATAATCCAAGAATTATAGATCGTGCTCTTGATTTCTCTGGAAAGTTACAACCTGTTAAATTGAATGTTGAACAAACAACTTTTGACAACTTCGTTTTCAAAGATCATTGGAAAGCTATTAATTCTCATAAACCAACTTTGATAGCTTTTCAACTGATCAAACATAAATTGAATGAGATTGAAGGATGGAAACTCGATCAAATCGAGGACCAACATGTATTGGCATGGATTAATAGTATTTTTTCACCAACAGTCTATCAATCCATCTATTCATTGAAGGATGTACCAAATATTCCTGTTTCCGTGATATATGATCTTTTACTTCGAGAACCAGAATCTGTTCATGAATTCCAATCTTTGGTGGAATTGTATAATCATTGGGGATCAGAATTGGTCGAATTAGATCAAGAGAAATGGTGGTACAGAACCCAATTACAGAACTCTACAGATCCTATGCTTCAAAGAGACTTATTGGTTTCTCCAGTATTTTCCAATTTATACTACCAAGCTCTTCGAAATTATCCCAAATATTTGGAATCCGTGTTGGATGTGTTTCTACTTGGAGATCATGATCAAATCTATGGTCAAATTAAAGAAATCTTATGGCTAACAGCTTTGGATATATCTGGAGAAAATAATAACTGGCCATGTCAATACTATTATCAAGCACAATCGAAATTGATCAATGTTATCAACAAGATCAATCGAAATTCCTCAGAAGATTTGGTAGATATTACTACAATTCTAGCAGCTTCAATGACTTCCTATTATAATGACCGAACTAGATCTTATGATCTATTCAAAACAGCACAAAGCAAGTTTGATCGATGGCAATTGGATAGTTTTGATATTGATGGGTTTGAACGAGTGTTGAATCAACGAACTCCATCATCAAATTTAAATATCGAAGATCTTCGACGGATTAGAACCGATTATAACGTGAAATCTTTATGTGCTTCCATTTTATTACTTCAAACCAAACAGAACTCTGCCTGGCTCGATTCGTTCGCAGACCAACTTATGGATATGATTCGATCATTGGATGAGACTCTTCTTGAACGTTATCCTGAAATTTGGTTAGTGGTGGTGCACAAAATTTACAGTCTTGATATTGCTCCCAATCGACTCAACAAAATATGGGCATTATTTTTGAACCGAGGAAACTCCAATAAAAACCCACGGATTCTGGATATTTTGATTTCTCAATTCGGTTCGTATCAAGAATTCATCTCCAGTATCAAAAATGTCGATCTGAAACTCGACGAGACCAATCAATCCCATTTGGTTGCACAATTGTATCGATGGAACAAATATTATAGAGAACCTCAACTTCAGGGTCCATGTCGTGAACACAATCTGATTGACGATTATCAAATGAGACGAGGAGACATTTTAGAACATCGGAAACTCAATGAGAGTCTGGACTTGGGGATCCATGAGTCATTGGTTCAGTTGGCCAGCAAAATATTTTTCCAGAGTAATAAATCATCGAAAATGGTGGCTAGTTATTTATTAGGAGAATGTTTGATAGATCCTGCCGGAGCAAAGGACAGATATTGTGAATATAGTGTCGAATCCGGTTCTCTGGGATTGTGTTCATTATTATTGGCCTGTTTGAGACTCAAAGAATTGAACATATCTTCCATTCAATGGGATAATCAAGAACCATTGGATTTTGCAATCGATCAACTCAAATCCAAAATCAGTCGCTCATATCTAGATTCACCCGATCTGTTGTATCCCACAGAAACACTTGTTATGGTTTACATCCGAGTCTTGGGAGAATTCGAAAAATACGACCAATTGGTGTCTCTACTGTCTCATCTAGTCGATCTGCGATTTCCAATGACCCATGAATTATTCGAGACTTATTTGACATATATACATGAGAAAGATTCTCTACAATTGTTGAATGGTCTCAATTCTTATCACAAGCGTAAGAACATTCTTTCTAGATCGCGCACGGAAAAAGAGCTTGCTGATTTGAAACGGATGCAACCATTAAAATTTGCTCCAGGCAATTTTGAGAAGTTTCTGCAGTCTCTCGAACTCAATTGGGACGTGGTTAAAACATGGACATGGCCTTCCAAACTTCAAACTTGATCTGGAACCGACTGTGTACCTGCAGTATTATCCTCGATATTGTCCTTTTCTGTATCCTCATCTTTCTCCTTTCGTAATATTCTGAATCTAATATACCAGATAAATTGACTGACATATAATCCAAGCTCCAAAGCTATCACCACGGCATATAAAATCATTCCCATCAAATCCATCTCCCCCACCAACGTTCCTGCCATCGAAAAAACCGCCCCTGAGGTATCCATTGCCAAAAACAAGAAATTTATCCCCACCACTCTTCCTTGACGTTTGGCAAGTTCCAAATATGGAGGAAGTAATCCTACAGCCAATAGAACGGCTGCTATGATTCCAAAAACCAATGTAGGCCATGTAGTTCCATTACTGTACACTTTTTTCAACGGGATTCCAAAACCAAGTTGCATAGCCAAATTAACTGTATAATAACAAAGACCGTACCAAATGACTTTTTTCAAAGGAACATTATATGGAGGATAATACATGCTTTGAAGCCAAGCTATTGAACATAATACATTGAACATTTGAGGCTGAATTTGTAAAGGAATATACGAATCAGAGGTGATGAAATAGATTCCAAACGGTATACCTGATAGGATCCATAGAAACATAAAGATTGGGGGGAATCCCGTCGAATCTTTACGTTTCCATAGAAAATAGATTTGAGGAGTCAATTGTATACACCATAGAACAGTTCCAATGGTACTAAGGACGTTGGCTGCCGTATTATTTCCCATGGATAAAATCTCCAGGCCCCTGAAGAATATATAGGGGAAAAAATTATAGATTGCGCGGGAATTTGGATTTGCGCGGGAACTACCAAAATATCAAATCTATCCATCTAGTTGTTCTACAAGATCATCTAAATACAAATCTCCACCCATTTGGTTCACCTCGTGATGAAGAAGACGTAAATATTCGTCATTGGGTCCAGACTCGCCAGCACTTACACGTATAATCTTTGCAGTATCAACCACTTGTTCAGGTCCAATAAACGATTCATTTTCAACGGTGCCAATGTATATGACTGAATCAACAGTATATTTGCCGTCAACATACGGCATTTGTGTGAATAAATGAGCATGATCTCCCGGATCCGTCACTTGGAATTGAACTTGGTGTGTAGTGTATCCGTCTTTCTCTCTAAAGTCCAGATAATCCGCAGCTTGAGCAGCGTATTGAGGAGGAATATAATAAATACACCCCCATACTTTGAGCTCACTATAGAGTTGGGCATTGTTGTTGATAATTTCAGAGGCATCTGGTTTGTCTTTGAGCTCATATTTCAGTATATCCGGTTTGAATCTTTCTGTCTGTACGATTTTGTCAGTTGGAATGATGGTAACAACTCGTCCTTTCTGTTCGGGAGTGCCTCGATTGTCATAACTACTCTGCCAGAATCGACGAGCATAGCCTTGTAAATAACCTGGGAATCGCACAAACTCCTTGGAACATTCCAATTCGTGTAATGGCGGTTTCCAGAGCAACGAACCGTAGCCCACAACCCACAATGGCGAATCTCTCGTCATTGAATAAATTGCTAACTAAGTTCGCGCGAGGGGGATTTTTTTCAGGAACTTGATCCGAGTCTCTGGCCACGACCTTTGAACACTGGTTTGGAGGCTTGAGCCAGAAATGAGGTCTGTGAAGCTCTTGGCCTCTCCCGTTGTTTAGGTTGATAGACCATTCCGAAAGGTCTTTGAAGAATCTTTGCATTGTAATCTATTCCGGTGATCTTTGATATCACACTTTTCAGCCACACCGGGGCAGACAGACAGCCCTGGGAGTAATACCACACGTTTTGTGGACCAGTGGTCACTGTTCCCACCCGTCTGGATGGTTCGTATACTTGTTCAGAAGTCACAAGAGTCATCAACGGTCCCCAGGAACTGGTTTCCAAACAATTATATGAATAAGCAGCACACATTCCGATGATGGCCTGCAAGAAACTGGCTCGACCATCCACCAAAAGTCTGAAACCCAAAAACACAGCTGGCAACAACGAGGCCTTAATTTGCATGAAATAAAAGTTGACAGTTTTGTCATAATTGGCAACACACCAGGTATATGTGACTGCAGAGAGTAATGCTGGGGTCGAGATCACCAGTTCGGGGGCAGCTATCAATGAAATTATGATCATTATGGGAACGATAATCATGTAATAGTAGATATAATCAGGAAGCAATCTGGAGAACTTGTCCTCTTCCAATCCTCTGGAAAAGCTGTATAACATGTAAGTTTCCGTCAATCCCTGCATTGGTTGGAGATTCGGAACCAAGAATCCAGTGAATAATCTATAAACCTGCCAATCATTCCACATCGCCGGCCAATACCAGAAGAACGACGAGTATGGAACAATTCTCAAGGCATTCAATGCCATCATTGTTAAGACGGTCAACGTTAGACCTCTTGTAACTGGTGGAATAGCCGAAACAAATCTGAGTTAGTGTATTCAATATTCAACTTACTGTGCTAATTCAGACATTGAACAAACAAAAGGTGATCAAATTATTTATTACTCTTTTTTAACAACCTTATCCATGACTCTTCGATATGACCAAATATTTAGGGCATTGAGGTCTGCCAAATTGACATACTTGTTGTTGATAGTGTTAATTTTAGTTTTATTGAGATCTCGTGGGAACGAAGACGATGTTGCTCTTCAATTGGAGAACGTGAAGAATGATCTTACAGAGAGCTATGAGACCAGACGACAAGATATTGACCGATTGGAAGCTAAGGGGCTCAAGAAAGGCATTGAGACGGAATATAAATGGTTTAAGGGGATGACCAAGTCCAAAACATGTCCGGATTATGTTGAATATTCAACCTATAGACATTCTCCTTATTCTAAGGGTCCCCTCAAGTTGGGATATATGAGACCGGAACCGGATTGTCGAACGTTTCGAAGTGAAGTGGTGGAACAAATTATTGAGGATATGTCGCTACGGATGGACGATCCAGATTTGTTCCAGATCTTTGAGAACGCTTTCCCAAATACTTTAGATACCACTGTTCTTTGGTATGATCCACAGAACTCAGAGACTAATACTCCTCGAACCTTTATTTCTACTGGAGATATTCATGCGGAATGGTTAAGAGATTCTGCTCGTCAATTGAGTGTGTATTTTCCATTGGTGAAGAAAGATTCTAAGCTGAAGAATATGATTAAGGGGGCAATCATTCAACAAGCTTTATATATCAAAAAGGCTCCATATTGCAATGCTTATCAACCTCCAGAAGGATCGGGAGTTACTCGCAAATCTTCCAGTATTGATTATGTGATTCCCAGACCACCTTGGAAACATGTTTTTGAATGCAAATGGGAATTGGACTCATTGGCTTCCTTTTTGACTTTGACCAATGGTTATTATCAACATTCTCAAGACGATTCGATATTCCACAACCAAATATGGCAAGATGCATTTCAATTGATTATGGTGGTTTTGAAACGAGAATCAAGTCCGACTTTTGATGATGGAGGCGATTTATTACCTTTTTATTATACTTTTCAAAGAGAAACTCGACTTGGAACAGAAACCTTATCTCTTGGTGGATCTGGAAATCCTGTTCGAGGAAACACGGGATTGATCCGATCAGCCTTCAGACCTTCAGATGATGCATGTATCTATCAATTGTTCATTCCTGCTAATGCTCAAATGCAAGTTGAATTGGAAACAGTCGAGAAGACTTTACAAAAATTAGGAATGGATGAATTTGCATGGGTTGCAAATCATTATAGTTCGGAAATCAAGGCTGGAATTGAAGCTTATGGAGTGGTGGAGCATCAGAAATACGGAAAGGTGTTTGCATATGAGGTGGATGGATTTGGAGGAACAAATATGATGGATGATGCTAATCTTCCATCTCTTCTTGGTTTGCCAGATATGGGATTTTTGGATAAAGACAATGAGATCTATCAAAACACTCGCAAGATGGTTCTTTCTAAGGATGGAAATCCATATTATCTTACAGGAGATGTATTTCGAGGAATCGGAGGTCCTCATGTTGGACTTTCTAATGCTTGGCCAATGTCCTTATTACTTCAAATTCGTACTACGGATGACGATAAGGAGATCTCTGAGATGTTGGAATTACTCAAGACCACTACTGCTGGACTCGGTCTCATGCATGAAAGTATAAATGTTCGATCCGCGACCGATTATACTCGACCATGGTTCAGTTGGTGCAATAGTGAATTTGGAAAAACAATATTGGACCTTGCCCAAAGAAAACCACATTTAATTTTCAAGCAAGAATATTCCGAGCCATATTTAATTTAAAACTACATGAAGAAGGTCAATTTAAATTCGGCAATTGCGTTACGAAATGAATGTGATGAATCTTTGGCAATTGTGATGGCACAATTGGGATACTCTCAATCGTTTTTTAACGTTGATTTCAAATTGGTCATTGGATATTTGTCTGTGGCAATCAGCGCGTTGATGTATTGGTTAGAGAAGAAATATAACAATGATTTCAATAACAATGAGTATTTCAATTACACAGCTATTTGTGTGGTTGGATATTTCATTTTGAACGGGATTTGGGTTGCATTTGCCAAGTTTGTGGAGAAAGATGTGAAATATGTTGGAACTAAGGGAACCAAGAAAATTACCATTCAAACGAAATTGAAATCTAAGGCCGATCCAATTTATTTGATCACTGTCAATTCAAACATCAAACAATCTTTGGATTTGAGTAAAGTGTTCAATACAGATGGATTTCTGGTGGAGAAGGAATTCAAATCTGTTTTTGAAAAGTTACTATTAGAGCTTGAAAAAAGTGATTAATTTCCCTCTATAACCTGATCCATTCGACTATATCGTCTTGCCCACAAATACCATGAATACGGAAGAATTTGTAACATGGGCATCAATCGACTGTATAATGGATATGCAAAAAACCCGTTTTGACCTTGATGTATCAACTCTATAATGCGATCTGCTAATTTTTGATGATCCACCAACGGAGCCAGAAACGGATGGTCCACCTTGACATCCTGGAACATTTTGGTTGTGAGTTGACCAGGAATAATTGTAGTTAGAATCACACTTTGTGGAACTTCGTATCTCAAAGCCATCAAAAATGCATGCAGACTTGCTTTGGCTGCAGAATACACAGATAATCCACGGGGAGATACATGACCCAAAACCGAACTAATGCTCACTATTTGTAAACGATTTGGATGACAATGATGTTGCAGAACCTTCTTGATGATTTCCACATGCGAAATATATATTGCGTTGAATATTCGTTGGAATTCATTCTGGTGTAAATGTAAAGTTTGTTTGGTCTGACGAATCCCAGCATTGCAGATCAAAACATCTATTTGGTCGACACAAGTCAAGATTTTGTCCATTGCCCGTTCTAATTGATCTATTTCTGTAATATCACACTGTATATAATGAACATTTGGTTGATCTGACCCCTTGTTCAAATCCAATATCCATATTGTAGTATATTCATCCATTTGTCGAACTATCTCCAATCCGAGTCCACTAGCTCCCCCAGTAATCACCATATTTCTCTTCGGACGTAATTGGTATTTGGATTGTTTGGATAAAAGGTTATAATATCGAAAAACCCAACATATCACTATGAATATCGCAAATCGTATATAGTTCCAATTAGAAGAGCGATAAAACATAATCCCATTGTAAATCCAAACCCCTAAGGGATTCCAAATAGTGTACAACAAAACATGAATCACCATATCGATAGACCATCGTTCCGTGACGACCAGGAGAGAGGAAGGTGTTAGATACTTAAACATAAAAAGGGACAAAATTTTAACTTTAAATAATACGTATCATTGACTCTTGTTAACACTCTTGTTGATGGAAATACCATTCAACTTCTGATTGTGTGAAGGTGTAGGGATGAACTTGCGAACAGTACGAATGTCGTCCGCGGAATATCCAGGGATCCGGATACTCCAGTTGCGCTCGAGATGTAATTGGACGTCTCTGACGTCGATGGAGTCTGACTTCCGATGTTTGGCCAGACGGCATGCAAACGAAGTCACTGAGGTGATGAATTCATCGGCTAGATCCAAAAGTAGGTCCTCGACGTCTCCATCAATGGTTATGTCCGTATCTCCCTCATCAGATCCAACCGAGCGAACCAATTCCTTCAATTTACGACGATTCAGCACTCTTTCACCTTCTAATTCGAAATTTTGAGGTCTCACCATTGTAGGAGTAGTCAATGCAGAAGTGGCAATTGAATTTCCATTAAGAATCGAGGGCCGGTTGTTTTGTTTCAAAGAAACCGGTTGTGGCGTAGCAACATTCAATTCCTCCGGAATTGGCATGTTTTGGAACCGAGATCGCGAAGAATCGTTCGAAATTGAACCAGGAACAGACCCAACGGAAGCTCCCGCACCGCCAGCAGTGACCGGCTTTGAAGCAGCTGCATTCACATTGGTGATCGGGGTACTTGCTCCTGGTGTACCAACTTTCTGTTTCTTCGCAGCTGGTTGTGCAGCAGATTTGGCACCCTGTTGACCTGCCATCTGGGGCATTTGGACTTGCATAGACATTTGGTTCATCATTGGTTGTTGCATATTTGGTGATTGCGACCGTGCTTGTTGTTCCATTCTTTGCTGTTGAATCATTCTTTGTTGTTGAAGAGCCTGTTGCTGTGGGGTCATCATTTGTTGCTGTGGAAACGTCTCCGTTTGTCCCGGTTGTCCTCCTTGCGGTAGATTCAAAGACTGAGCCAATCTCTGGACATATGCACGACATTGCTCCGCTTTCACTGTCAAATCTCTCTCTTTCTGCAATAGTTGAGTCACTTCATTTGCAGGGGTGTTTGGATTATTAAGTTTGGCCTTGATGCCATTCAAATGGGCCTTAAATTGCTCGGATATCTTTAAAACTTCCTGATATCTAGCTCGTTGGTCCTGAACACTAGGTGGACCACCAGCTTGTTGAGGTGGAGGAGGAGTTCCAGAAAGAGAAGGTGAAGATTGCTGTCTTTGACCTGATTGGGGTCCCATAGCTGGTCGAGATCCAGGGACGTTAGAAGCTGGCGACGACGCAGTCATGCCGCTTTGTGTACGCGCATTGTTAAGTTGAGGAGTATTCATTTGTGAATTTGGTAGTGCACTATTATCTCCATTAGTTGCACGAGACTGTGCGAGTTGGTGTTGTCTTCTGTTGTATTTGACCAAAAGTTCTTTGATTTTGAGCGACTTCTCGAAATGCTCTCTGCCTTCAGGAGTATCGAATCCTGCACGCTCGGCCATGTCCTTTTCCAATTGATAATGTCTAAACAACTGTTGAGCCTGTTGCGGACTGATTTGCATCAAATTCCGCTGATTTTGCGCATTTGGTGAAGATTGACTCATGTTGGGAGTGAAAGGAGAAGAAGACATCTATCTTGTTGAATGTTTTTTTCCTGACTTTTTTTAAGTGCGACAAGCGAGAAAGGAAAGCGTCGATCGACGCGTCGATAAGTTGTGTATTAGGATCTGTCTATTTACGCTTTCGTAGATGCAAGATCAGTTGGTTGGCCTTTCCAGCATACTGTTCGTTATCCAGCATACTGATAATGATCTTTCCTGGCGTGCAGTTGAGTAACTTGGCCCCTCTTCCGACCAAACAACCGGCCAATTCTGATTTGGTATGACGGTCCTTGAAGATCTTCCAGATCTCCACGTTCTGGTCGCCGCAAATAACCAGGATTTGTTCGTAACTATCAAATGTGGCTTGCTGAACCTCAAAACCGAATCTCAGAATCTCTGTTCTCGAGCTTGCAACAACATGTTCTTTGGAAAACGTCACAAACATAGCATAACGAGAATACACCAGGATCAGATCGTATTCGGTCAGTTTCTCGTTTAGAAACAACTTGAAGGTTCCTATTGGACGATGGTATCGAATTCGAGCCTTGAGATCTTTATCGTTATCTGTTTTGTTCAATTGAGTGTTTCCCATAGTGTTTAAATTTGAGAGATAGAAAATAGGGTTATTTTCGTTCATATGGTTGATCACAAAGTCTGTAGGATACAACAATTGGAGATCCAGCACCTTGAAAGTTGGTTTCATCGATTCAAATTTGACTTTCCAGCCATTTTCCGCACTAACAGCTGCAAACATGATCTTTTTATCTGTCCAACAGAAAAGAAACTCACTCTCCAAGACCAACGGACCAGTTCTAACAGTTTGCGGACCAATTTCAAACATGTTAATACCCCTATTGATTTGGGTCATCTTGGAATTACAAGTCGAACTCGACTTGTAACTCTCAACAACATTTTTGGTACTTATTCTGTACAATCTATCTTTGATCAAGATAAAACACATTTGTTCGCGCAATATGGACAGTTTTGTAACTTCTTCATAGGTACAAATCTTCCTCCACGTATTTGGTTGATTATGTTTTCCCATGTAAATACCATCTTCACATCCGACCACAAAGTACAGTTCTCCGGAATAACGGAATGTATCAACTGTCAAGACCCGACAATTGGCAATAGGTGAAACTGAATATGGCTTGAAGTTCGCTTGAGTAATCGCCAAACTCACCAGATCGTTCTCTTTCTTGTCGATAGCAGGAACTAAATATTCATAATTAGGCACCTGGGTCTGGAAAGAAGTTCCATTGATCAATTTCAGTTCATATGATTTGCTCAGTTTCGCAAACAGTTCGTCTTTGTATTTTGGAATGTCTTTAACAAAATGGTTTAACAACGATGGAGCGTCCACACGCTCGATTTTGATGCTGTAAGTATATTTGTTTCCAGCATCTTTCAAAATAAGGGTTTTCTCCGATGCCTCTTCCACCACTGTATAGCTCAAATATTGTAGTGCAATAGGCGGTCTATTGAGTAGATAAATTGCCTCCTTATGATCACGTTTCACTAATGGAAGCATATAATTGTCCAGCAAATATAAAATGGCACTTTCGGATGAAATCACAGTCTTCAAATGAATGTCTATTGGAACACGCAATTTTCTATCTTTATTGAAAAGATCAACCATCTCCAAATATAAATAGTCTGTGCAAACGAGTTTCTCGTTCAATTTGATCTTTTTATCCAAGTCGGTGGTGAAATCACTGATTCTGTTGATCTTGTTGAGAAGATCAAAAATGTCTTGGGCCAATATAACCAACTTGTCGTCGTCCAATTTGATGTACAATTTCTTCAGGTCCAGAACCATCAGTCTCATTGGAGCAAAAGCTTGTAAGAAATACGAATGGAACAATTCCCTAGCGGACGCCAAATAGTTGTTACCAAAAGCCAATTCATCAGTTTGTTCCACCACTTGAATCCATTCTCTGAATTGTTCATTGGCTGCCAATTTGGCCAAATAAACCATACTTCTGGATATGTATTCGTAATCTCGTTCCAATTTCACCAACCAATTTCTCAAACATTCTAAAACGTATTTATCATTGACAAAGAACTTGTCATCGAAAGCAGGTCGAAGCCGTTTGCTTACCAGTTTCTCTAGATATTCATATAATGCTTCCAAAGGAACAAATGTTTTCTGATAATCTATGACTGGATCTGGAGTTAACCCCTTTTCTCGTTTGAAAGCAGGTCCATAATGAACAACCATACGTTTCAAGTTGATTCTGAACTTTCGAAGTAACAAAAACAATTCAAAAATGGCATTTTGACGATGAAACTCCAACGAGTTCCAATCACTCAAAATCTTGGCTTCTTCGCTAGTCAAATGCCAAAATGTACTGTATTGAGCTCCATCAAAATCGTCTAGCCTATGAGCTTGATTGCTAGGTCTGGAATCCACTATCAACTGGATATTTTCAGGTAATTCTTCTTTCAAAACTGAACTCTCAGTAACACTTGATGAAAGAGATGATGTAGAGCTTCGTTTGAATAATGTAGAATTGAAAGAATTGTTGGCAATCTTGTATCCTTTGCGATCGAAATATTCCAATGAACCAACAGAATCGCGTAATTCATCTTCCTCCACGGAGTCTGACCGTACAGACTGGTTTTCTGGAGGTGGAACGTCAGATTGTTCATATAACGACTTTTGAGACTTGAGCGTGAAACTGGGAGTGAAGAATGGTTTGCGTAGTATGGATGATGTAGGTGGTATTTGAGAAGATGAGGCACTGCCAATGGATGATTTGCTACTCGACCTATCACTTAGATAGCTGCTTCTTGTGCTGGACAATCTAGCATCTAATAAATTACGTCCTGGAGAAGAGTCCTTTGAATCTTCTTCTGCATATGATGACTTAAACAAGGATCGTTTGGGACTTCGTAATCGCATCGTTCTAGGAGGAACAGGAGGCGGCGGACTAGGTGATCGCGAAATAGACTCCAAAGGGTCCTGTGGCGGATTTAACACATCAGGTCGTTGTTTTGATACCGAAATTGGATTGGTTCCCGAAACAGACATCTGTTTGAAGAACTGACACTCCAGATTCTGGATGTTTTGCATATAACTTGCCTGGGTCGACTGTTGTGATTGCGGCATTGTTGATAGATTATTTACAAAAATTCGAAAAGGCATCTTTACACCAGCAAGAATGGGGGGCAGAAGCAAGCATGAGATAATCGAGTAATTAAGCGGCGATCAAGTCAAAACAAAAGCCTGGAGAGTGGACTTAATCATCGATAACGTAATCACCCTCGTCGGTTCAAGTCCCTGTAGCTTATCAATAACTTTCCTGATTCATCTCCGGATTCTAATCGGGAGACCAGATTACCGTTTTAGGAAACCCCGGTTCCAATCCCAAAAGTCTTAATCAGGTATATCTACGGTGTGTCCGGGACCCATAAGCACATCAACAGAATAACAAGAAGGAAATCAAGGCTGTAATCGTGATTATCAATAACTATATATATGACCTTTACGATACATAGATGAAAAATTTTAGCTGTTTACCCTAAAATTTTTTTTGCCCTGTCAAAAGTATAAAAGGCAAAGTAATTCCCAATCTTTCTTTTGGCAAACCGCCCATTTTATTTCACATGGCTCAAACTTTGGACTGTTCAAAAGCCGTCGAGTACCTCTCGACGTACGCACAAAAGGATGGATTATCTGTTCAGGAACTGATGGACACTAAAGTCCACGGTGGACTGACTTATAATGATTTCCTTGTTCTTCCTGGAAAAATTGATTTCCCTGCAAGTGTGGTTGACTTGGAGACTAAACTGACCAAAAAGATCACTTTGAAGACTCCTTTTGTCTCTTCTCCTATGGATACCGTTACTGAGGCCAGTATGGCTATATTTATGGCTCTTTTGGGTGGTATTGGTATCATTCACCATAATTGTACTGCTGAAGAGCAGGCTGAAATGGTGAAAAAGGTGAAGAAGTACGAAAACGGATTCATCAACGATCCAGTGGTCATTTCTCCAAAAAGCACTGTCGGTGAAATCAAAGCTATGGGTCAACAATATGGATTCACTTCATTCCCAGTGACTGGTAAGTATCATGGCTCTTTTTAGCTCTTTTGGTGATGATTGAACTTATTTAATAACTTTCGTTCTACCGAAATGATCAAACGATCGTGTGGATATTCAATATACTGAAGAGGAGACCTTTGGACCTGTACTAACAATTTAGAAACCGGAAAGGTTGGTGGAAAACTCGTTGGTATCATTACCTCCAGAGACGTCCAGTTCCACGAAACGGATTCCAGTCCTGTTTCCGAAGTCATGACTGTTGACTTGGTTACCGCCAAGGCAGGTATTTCTCTTACTGAGGCTAACGAGATCTTAAGAAAGTCCAAAAAGGGTAAATTACCGATCGTTGACGAGAACGGAAACCTCATTTCGATGGTTTCCAGAACCGATTTACAGAAAAACTTGGACTTCCCTCACGCTTCCAAGTCGTTCCAAAGTAAGCAATTACTTTGTGGTGCTGCTATTGGTACTTTGGAATCCGACAGGGAAAGACTTAGCAAATTGGTTGCTGCCGGCTTGGACGTTGTTATCTTAGACTCCTCGCAAGGAAACTCTGTTTTCCAATTGAACATGATCAAATGGATCAAGGAGACTTATCCAGACTTGGAAGTCATCGCCGGTAACGTTGTTACCAGAGAACAAGCTGCTCAATTGATTGCTGCTGGTGCCGACGGATTGAGAATTGGTATGGGTTCTGGATCCATCTGTATCACTCAAGAGGTTATGGCTTGTGGTAGACCACAAGGTACTGCCGTTTTCAAAGTGACCCAATTTGCTAACCAATTTGGTGTTCCATGTATTGCTGACGGTGGTGTCTCCAACATCGGACATGTCACGAAGGCCATTGCTCTTGGAGCTTCATGTGTTATGATGGGAAGTATGTTGGCAGGAACTACCGAGTCTCCTGGTGAATACTTCTACAGAGACGGAAAGAGATTGAAGGTTTACAGAGGTATGGGATCGATCGATGCCATGGAGAAGACCGACACCAATGCTAATGCTTCCACTTCCAGATATTTCAGTGAAGGTGACAAGGTTCTTGTTGCCCAGGGTGTTAGTGGATCTGTCTTGGATAAAGGATCCATCACCAAATTTATTCCATACTTGTACAATGGATTGCAACATTCTTGTCAAGACATTGGTGTCAAGAGCATTTCCGCCTTGAAGACAGAAACCATTCAAGGTAACGTGAGATTCGAGCTCAGAACTCCTTCTGCTCAATTGGAAGGAGGAGTCCACGGTCTCTACTCTTTCGAAAAGAGATTACACAATTGATATATAACGTAACATATTTGGTTATTAATATTCTACTCTCTCTCATTCAATTGAATTTCAATTATTTATCATATGGCTACTTAAACGGTCTCCAAAACAACATCCTTGAAACCTCCAGCAACCTTCTTGCCCTTCTCCTCGACAGAACCCTCACCGTGCAAAGCAAGCAAGTTTCCAAGGTCAAACTTTGGCTGCTTGAGCAACTTGACCTTTCTGATGTGAACATTTTGCAATGGGTAGATGGATTGAGTGCTCTTCTCAATCTCTCTGCCAATAGCTTCTGGAATCAGCTTACCGGTCAGCTGAGCCAAGGTGGAGTTAGCAACCTCTCTGGTCATAACCTCCATCATCTTCTTTCTGACCTCTCTCAACTTAGAAGATTGAGCGTAAGTGGTCTTCTTGATTTGGTTGGCTTGTCTCTTGGTGAAAGCAATGCAGAAAACTCTCAAAACGTAATCGTCGGAAGTCTTGACAGTCACGTTGGCCTCCACAAGAGATTGCCATTTTCTAACAAGCGATCTCAACTTGTCGGTGGTGAAGTCCATACCGTGGAAGTTGGTGAGCAAGTTCTTACCTTGGACCTCATCAACTCTCAACTTGACCTTCTTGTAAGAGTGGTCCTCGGAACCTTGCAAGTCAGCAAGACAAACCTCGACAACTCTACCTTTAAGACCGTCAGCAGCGTTTTTCAAACCGGTACTCTTGTTAATCAAAGTCTTTCCAACGTTTCTGTTTTCGAAGGTGGTTGGGGCCTTGATGTCATACCACTCCTTTCTGGTGAAAGGGTCGACAACCCTCTTCTTGATTCCTTTCTTTCCCTTGGACAGTCTCTTGTTCTTTCCAATAGCCATGTTGCGTAAAGAGAGTTTTTCAAAATATTTTTCAGGGATAAAGTTTTTCATAAATTCGGTGCTAGCCCTGTGGATGATCACGTGAGACCTATTTTACAATTTATTAATCTCCGGCTGTGCAATGTTTACACTTATGGACAAGAACACAGTTACTCTTAAGGTTGGACTTGTGGGCGATGCCCAGGTCGGAAAAACCTCATTGATGGTCAAATATGTTGAGAATTGTTTTGATGAGGTCTACACGCAGACTCTCGGAGTCAATTATATGGAACGATCTATCAATATTAAGTCCACTGAAATCACCTTCTCCATTTGGGATCTTGGAGGAGAGGCCGAATTCACCAACATGTTACCTTTGGTTGCCAGTGATGCTGTTGCCGTGTTATTTATGTTTGATCTCTCACGCAAATCGACCTTGAACTCCATCAAGGATTGGTATAGACAAACAAGAGGGTTCAATCGTACTGCTATTCCATTCTTGGTTGGAACCAAATATGACCTGTTTGTTGATCTTTCCGATTCCGAACAAGAGGAGATCACTAAACAAGCACAGAAGTTTGCTTGTGCAATGAATGCTCCGTTGATCTTCTGTTCCACCAGTGCTTCCATCAACATCCAAAAAATCTTCAAGATAGTGATTAGTAAGGCCTTTGATTTGAGATTGCGGATTCCAGAGATCGAGAATGTGGGCGAACCGATTCTGATCTACTCGGAACAACGAAGACCAATTGGTCATTAGATGGTGGCTATCAATTCGGCCATCATTGGATCTTTCTTTAGACATCCGATCACCTCATCTTCGTTGACATTGAGTCTTATCAAACGCAACCGTTCCGCACGCAATTGCTGTTGTGCAACAACCCCGCATTCTTCCAACTCGCGAACAATATATCCAAATCCGTCCACTCTGAGTCTTGCAGGGTCGTCTCCATATAGAACTTGGACTGATTCCAATTGTTCAGTATTAAGCAATCGTTTCAACTCAGAGAACAGCACCACGTTGAATTGATTATTCAGTTCGTCAACCACCTCGCCAAGGCCAAGTTCGGCAGTTCCAGTACGTTTTCGTCGCAATAGAAACGCAACAAGAACCATTTTCGCCGTGAAGGAAAGCGAGTTCAGATAATTGGCTACTGGAGTAGAAGTGGTCTCATTCACAGCCTTCATAACATGCATAATTCCTACCGTCAATTTTCCCTGAAGCTCATCTCTTTCGGCTTTCGACTTGCTCAGAAACTCCATTTCCGCAATTTCCAAAGCCCGAACACAGATAACCAACGACCGACGAGCATCTCCACTCACACTGGCAACTTTTCTTGATGCAAATTCGATTGCATCTTTAGAAATGACAAGTCTATTCTCATTTGCACGGCCAATTTGCTCTAGTCGATGTTTGATGATTTCACTCAGTTGTGAAAAAGTGTAGCCGGGAAATTGAATTCTGGTGAGACCCAATCTGGATGAGATCTTGTTAGTCAATAATCGTTCAGGAAGATCCATGGTATTGGCAACAGCAATGACAATCAACTTGGAGTTTTCATACGACGGCCAATTGAAGAAATTGTACATCACAGTCTGGTTTTTTGTTACCACCTGGTCCATTTCGTCCAAAAGAACCACCAAAGGCAATCTGTTTTTATCTTTGGTTTCAAAATGTTTTTCCAACAGATCTAATGCAGTTCCAGCCTTGACATCTTCGCCAGACACTTTATGATACAGCACTTCATATGCCGCAGGAGGACTCATCAACTTCAACCCATTTATTTCGACATAATTGAACATTTTCTCTCCATTATTTTCATTGGTAAGATTAACAAATAGTTGTTTGATCACCTCACGAATTGTTACTGTCTTTCCAACTCCTGGAGTTCCACTCACATAGATGCATCGTCCTTTTTGATTGATGATAGAGTCCACCAGACTCGTGTACAATTGATCTGATTCGTTATTTCTGCAAGGTAGAGAATGCAATTTGGCAGATGGTAATAATCGTTCTTTGGCTTTACGGAACGTTTTGATCACTTTTCCATTGCTATCGACCACCTCATGCAATTCAGAATCGTCCAAAATCAATTCGTCTTCGTCGTCCAGATATTTGTGACGGGCCACAGTAGGAAGCATAGGAACAACGTTTCGTAATTTCTTAGGACTTTTTCTCGGACTTGATTTTACTGGTTTCAGTACTTTCTTCTTAGCCGGACTCTTTGTAATCACTGGCATTTCTTCCTCAGCACTGGCAAATTCACTTTCGTCAGAACTAATCATCATCACATCACTATCTGAATCCACTTGATAAACAGGCTCTTTGACTATTCTGGTTTTCCTTGGAGTTTTAGGACCTTCAGGAGATCGTGCTTTTTGTCTTTTGCGTGGAGACTCCAATGTAACTGCCAATTCCTTGACTTTCGTATAAATAAAATCAACACTTTGGTTTCTATATTCGTTCCAATCAATTGGAGAAGAAACAACACTTGCACGATCGGTGAATCTAAAACATCGAAAAACGGGTTCCTTAGAATTTATGTCCTTGTATTCAGATTGTGAAACAACCCGACAATGTCCAATCACGTCCTTCAACATGATCTTCTCTAACACAGGAGTTAATAAAACATCTTTTTCAGTGATGTCAGACGGAACAATTGACGATTCCATTTGCCATTTTTGACAGAACCACATCACCTTGACTTCCAGAAAATCAACAGTTCCAAACTCGATAGTCTTAACAAGGGCAACTTCCGGAGGATCTGACGGATCAGAATTAACAAGTATTATATCTCCTTGTTTCAATTCCAAATCATCAGACTCACGTTTGAGAATTATTTTCTGGGGATCAACATTTTTGGACCGTCGAGACCGTTGAACATTTCCAGATGACGATTGAGGCTCAGAAAGATAAAATTGCCATCCTTGAAGTGTCTTTCTGCTAGTAGCCATAAAGAAATTTATTATATCTTATTTGTAGCACAGCCCGAATATTTTAAGGTAGCAGGAGTCTGAAGAAGAGGAGAATCAAAGATGGAATATAACTCCGGTTATGGCATCAAGACACAAAATGGGATCTGAATTCATCTTCATTCAACTATATACATCTATGCAAATATCCCCAACAAGCCCGATTTTTTTTCTATCCTTTTTTCTTCCGCGCCAATTGCTATTTCTATGCTGTCTAAACACACACCTCGTCTTCCTGACGCTTTTGGAGGTTCGAGACCGTTCAAGCCGGTGTTCTTCACCGATCCAAACGAGGACTCGGCCATGGCGTCAATAGGAGCAGACCTTACCGCCATAATGGAAAATCCATTTCTGTCCGAGGAGCGCGGATCAAAGTACACGGTGTCTGTTTCGCCGTTCAACAGATCTGCCAGTCTGACTGATACTTCAGGGTCAGATAAATACATGAGTGGAGAGAAAACACACGAATTTAATGGTTCTAGTACCACAACAACAATGACATTTTCACCCAAATCCAGAGTCTCTTCTATCGTCCCGCCCACAAAAAGCTATTATCGCACCTTTTTGATGCTATCATTCATGGCATTACTCATGTTTCTGCCGCCTTTAATGACAAGTGTGGTTTCTGCAACGTGTCGAGCAGACTCCGGGTTGTGTATTCCAAAAATTGAGTTCCAATTTATTGACGACACCACATCTAGTCCTTTAAACACCATTCGCGAGAGCATCAAAGTTATTTCATACTTTGCAATGGATCTGGGATCCGACACCCCACGAGTGGGTTTCACAGACCATGATATCGACGAGATCGATACGTTTTCCATCGACAACGTCTTCAAGCTGAATTATTTTGGATATTGCAAAAATAACTATTTGACTAACAAACAAACGTGCTGGAACTTCCGTGGTGGTCTTGATTTACCATCTGTTCTTGTGAAAGACGCAGGAGCAAGTTTGAGCACGGTGTCAAGTCAAGGACATCCAAACGAAGTTGGAAACTCCCTGGTGACAGGGTTCCATGCGATTCTTGAAAATCTGGAGGACGACAACGACATCGCATACGACGCATTATTAGTCAAAGCTTTGGGACTCGTTCTTCCGTTTGTGATGTTGACCAGTTTTGGATTCGGATGCTTGGCCTTGATCTTTGCAGTGATCCTGGTTAGTGTGTTGAGATCCAAACTTAAGTTTCTCAAACTTCAAAAACGTCTGGCATTTCTGTTAGGTATGCTCAACACACTGAATGTGGCCTCTTTGGCACTCAATTTTGCAGACCTCACAGTGCAATACGTCTATGTCATGAAACTCGATGACATCACCAATGACAACGAGCTCGCAGCAATAGATCTGGGACTCGGATTTTATGTTCAGACCGTTAGTGTGGCATTACAATGCGTGATATGTTTTGGACTCGGCACACTCGTGCTGGCCAAGCCCTGGGCAAAGAGAATCATCTAGGCCTTTTTATAAAGTAAAGACGCTAGTTTCTGGTTTTTCAGTCACTCTGTAGTCGAACGAGCTGAGACATTCGCATTCAAATGTTCGATTCAATTGTTCATCAGCAATCAAATGCAAGTTGACTCCAAACCAGGGGGAATACAGTGGTCTTGGAGGTCTTGTAACCGGTACAAGATCTGCAGAGTCGCCCAGTCTATTGTATCCTGATTCGTCGAATCTCACTTTAACTCGGGCAATAATGGTGTATATGCTTTGGGACTGGCCTGTTGGAACCAAATGCGCGTCATAACTGAGCAATTGATGCTGGGAGATTGGTAAGGTGGCCCATGTTTGTTGGAAAAGCTGCTTGGCTCCGTATGGAGTGCCGTTTATAACGACTCGAGACGGAGTTTGGAGCTGTGGAAGAATGGTTGTCGCATATATCTCAGGTGTTTGCGTTGGCTGGATCTGCTGGTCCAGCGATTGAAGAAGGGCCTTTAGAAAATTTTCGAGCTTGGCAGTTGGATCAGACATAGACAGGGTTGAAAATTATTTTTTTTTTAGTTTTTCCAGATGAAATTGTGGTGTAAGGATGTATGTAAATGGGCATGGCTGTTTGCGGATGTCGGATTTTCTGCATCAGGTGGCATGCATATGCATCTCCAAATTAAGTAACCGTGTTCCAAATTAGGGGCAGAGACAATAAAAATATGTCGTGAAGGGCCAATTTTCTATTATTCTGGCAGTGTGATCTCTTTAGATCAATATAATTCTCTGGTTTCTGGCAAGGGGGCAGATCAGATCACAACAATTCTTCCCTGAATTTAGCAAAAACAGAAAACTAGCCCCATTCAAAACAGCCATCTTAGTGCTACTATATATCAGTGTCACAACCGAATCTTTGTCACCAACCAACTTATTTCCTTCCTTCGTGTCCAATTCTCTCTTGTCATTCGTTATGTCCACTCTCGCTGCTGATCCCAACCATTCTCGGTCCCATTCCGATTCCACCAACACCAAGTCGAGTGCTTACTATCAAATGAACCAGCCGCGTTCTCAAGAGTGTACTTTGATCCAAGACTCACAGCTCAAGAGAACGTTTGCAGATATGTCAGACGACCTCACATTGGTTTCTGAGACTCCTGTGAGTCCTAATAGCAAACGGGCCAAGACTGCTCCTTCATCACCGGTCCCAGAAACTCCAAAGCTAGTCTTTGCACAACTTCTATTGACTCCACCATCTCATACTGTTGGTTTGTCTGCCGATTTAATCTCGACGCCGATCTCTTCGCCGCAAAATACCCTTGCAGAATCTCCGGCCACTCCTCCATCGTCTGCCTCTGCATCTCCCCGGCAGATCCCCCAACCTTTGAAACCATCCACCAAGGTGAGCTCTTTCGAGTCCGATTCCAGCTTCTACTTCCCAGACACCTGTTATTCCTTTAATATTCTTGGATCTGCCGCACAGGAGAGCAATGTTCGCGGATCCGCAATAGACCTCCAAAATGAAGACTGGAGAGACTTCTACTCCAATAGAGTTAAACACGAGAACAACGAGTTGTTCAAGAAATATAAGGAATATTGTTCCTCGATGCGGCTCAAACCGTCAAGACCTGTTTCCCGGGTCACCAAGCCGCTCCGCCCATCCAAATCTTTTAAAATTGGTGACTTTGTGGAGTCCCAACTCCAGAAATTCAATGGCCTGATCAACTATCCTTACTCCAACAATTACACTTACCAAAGTACTGGATACCTTCGGGACGTTCAAATGCTCACGTCCTCCACAAAATTATACAACCGCCAGCCAAAACAATCTTACTTGCCAGATACGGCTGATAATTTCAAATTGCCTGCACAGCCCGCACAATCGTCCAACATGCAGCTGTTACCATGTCCTTCGCTCCTGATCTCGGCCCAGGAGGAACATGACTACGCCAAGGTGGGAATTTCCAAGTTCATTAATACCTCTCTAGACACCCCTGCCTCTCCCCAGGCCCATCTACGCACCACTGCCACTCCGTCCGCCTACTCCAGTGCCGCCCGCAAATGTATCTCCTGTCATTCTGCTCAATCGCCCTGTTGGCGTCCTTCCTGGTCCTCTTCGGAGGGCCAGCTTTGCAATTCCTGTGGTCTGCGTTACAAAAAGACCCGTGCAAGATGTCTCAACTCGAATTGTCTTCGTATTCCAGCCAAGGGAGAATGGACTTTAATGAAAAATAAGGGCAAGGTCATGGTCAATGACCATTATGCTTATCGTTGCCTCCATTGTGACGGCGAAGTCGAGGTCGACGAATAGTTTGTGTAAATTATAATGAAACAATCTAACTCGAAACTTCCCTGCCCTGCTTGATCTGCGTATTCTGCTTATGTCATCTGCCGCGGTGTTGAATCACTCCTAGTACCACAGCAAGGGAGCCAGATTTGGGAGCTGGCCGAGATTTGGAATGGACACCATATAAAAAGCTGAAGCAGATACGTTACATGCTTCTTATTCACCCTCCATCACATCCCTCCGACCAAGCCCCACGCCCCCTCCTGATAACGAAAAATTTTCCAAATTTTCTCTCTCAGTTATTCTTCCCTTCCTCACGAGAGCTGCCGCATAACGTCCTTCAGCGCGCCATACCTTAGCTTATTAAGGTATTATCTTCTCTCCCAAGGGTGTCTATGTTTGTCCGTCAGGTTTCCCGCAATTACTGGTTCCAATCCTTGAGTCATAACAAAAGTTATTCAATGGCTCCTTCCCTAATCCAACCTTCTGGTTTGCCTTCAAATATCTCCTCCGGTCTGTTTCCGGAGACTGTCAAACAGATTCCTGTCTCTTCTCGTGCACAAGCACTTTTGGGCGCCACTTTATATTCCAAGATACGGGCCATTGACCCCAACACCTGTGCACCAGATGACCTCGACCCGTTCTATGTTTGTGACCTTGGCGAATTGAAACGGTTGGTTCGACTTTGGCGCACTGAAATGCCCCGGGTTGATCCTTACTACGCTGTCAAGTGCAACGGTGACCAGAAATTGCTTCAAACTCTGCTCCAGATGGACCTCGGTTTTGACTGTGCTTCCAAAAACGAGATCCATCAACTACTCACCTTGGGGGCCGATCCAGCCAAGATTGTCTATGCTAATCCTTGCAAGGCCATCCCCTATATTAGATATGCTCGTGATAACGATGTCAATCTCACTACAGTTGATAATGTTGACGAGTTACACAAGATGGCACAGTACCATCCTGATTGCGAGCTCTTGATTCGCATTCAAACCGACGACACTTTGTCCACTTGTCCCCTATCGGTCAAATTTGGAGCTTCTCTTCATGAAGCACGGATTTTGGTCGATGAGTGTGCCAAAATGAATCTCAATCTTGTTGGTGTTGCGTTCCATGTTGGATCTGGTAGCAACGATCTAAGCACTATTAAAACTGCTGTTAGAGACTCTAGAACTGTATTTGATTATGCTAAGACTAAGGGTTTTGAGCTCACCAAGTTGGATATTGGTGGAGGTTTCTCCAAGTCATCATTTCAGTCCTCTGCTGCCGTTTTTAGGTCCGAACTGAACTCCTATTTTTCTCCCCAAAACTTTAAGAATCTTCACATTTTCTCGGAATTGGGAAGATTCCTAGCTGCTTCATGTTTCACTTTGGCTGTTAATGTCACTTCAAAACGGTCTGGTCCTTTGGAAGAACGGATATATGTCAACGACGGTCTTTATGGAAATCTCAACTGTATGTTGTATGACCATCAACAAGTTGAACCTAAAGTACTTACTTCCAATGGGGAATTTGTGATGAACTCCAATTACAATCAGCCAGAAAAAATGGTGTCTTTATCTCCAAAAACTTACTCCATTTGGGGACCTACTTGTGATGGTCTGGATTGTATCAGTGCCAGTTGCAAATTGTCTCACGAAGTGTCTATTGGAGATTGGCTTTACTTTAAAGATATGGGTGCTTATACTAAGGCAGCAACCACCGATTTTAACGGATTCATGGGTAATAGTGAATGTCTATACATCGATAGCTCCAATTAATAGATTACCTGCTTTTTTTGCCCCCACATGTAATATCTTCTTCGTCTCGGGTACGCTTTCCACTCATGATTCCCAACTCCACGTACATTCCACTATTCGAACCATCAAGAGGTAAGAGTTGGTCATTAAGCTCGTCATCGGCCTCTCCTTGCTCGTTCAAATGTACCTCCAAATCTTCTCCATCTTCAGCTCCCCCATCTTCAGTATCGGAGTCGCTCAAAGCAGGAAGATTTGCAAGTCGATCATTCAATGCTCGAAGAGCCGCTTGTAAATGCTGATCGGGACTCATCGTTGAAAACACATTAAATAATGGATATTTACAAATCCCTTCGGTAGGCCAAAATTCGCACTCGACCGCAAGTCGCTCCAAATCGCCACCTTCTATTATATTCATGTAGATCGTGTTGGATCGAAGTCCAACCAATGCAATTGTGTCGTACGGTATCTCGAAGATAAGCTCTGTAGACGGCATGTAAAACAATAACGTCTCGTTCAACACAAAGATCCATAATGCAAGTTCGACAGTGGCTCCATTTGTGGAGTCGATATCAGTTATGGTACACTGACTTGGGTGGAGAAGTTTGAGACGTGGAAATGGAAGTTTGATCTCACCTGTGGAGGAGTCAATTGAACACGTTAATCGGAGATTCCACCATTGAGAACCATAATAAAGCACCGAATCATCCCCCACACAATCCTGTGGTGTTGTTTGTTGGTAATTTTGGTAAAGATGGGTGTTTTCCACCGTGGGGAGATGCGAAACGGGCCTAACGAAAGACATTAATGTTTAAAAAAAATTTCTAGTCTGAAAAGTTTACGTGGGGAAAATCATGTTAAGATAGATGGATTTGTTTTAAGAGGGGGGAACATAGTTTTCGTTCATTTCAGCCTTGGTTCATGATCAATTCAACTCCTTTTGCCAACTTAACTGTGCTTCACCGAAGCACGTTTCCTGTAATAATGAAACATGAAACATCAAATGCATGCTTCCATGGAGCAAGTGAAGGTGTTATTCGCGCAAAAACCGTTTGTTAAGTGACAACTAGGCAGACTCCATATATTAGCTTATGCGCATCTGGTATTATGGAGCTGCAATCTTTCACACTACACCCTTCGCATCAGCTGCTGTTGCATTTTGTGAGTTTATGCCCGAGCCGCATGCATGTAATTAGCCGGTTTTAGGTTGTCGGATTTGAAAGGATCAAGGCATGTTTGAAGTGTGTTGTGTGGAGTATATATACTGCTCATATTCCGAAACTAAGGTTTCATCCAGTTCTTTTATCCAAACATGACTGCTTGCACGTCAAAGTCACAAACGAAGATTCCTTCACCACTCAGTTTGTTGAGACAGAAAAGCACGTCTTCTTCAATAACATCTATCAAATTGGGCCCGCCTCCAACATTCAGGTCTCCCAAACATTCGGTTGATCATGATATTTCGTCAATTTCATCGAGATCTTCTACTTTGTCGCTAAGTAGATGGGATTCAAGCATTTCATCTGGTCAGAGTCCTCCTTACAAACGTCCAAGTGTTGTTACCAGTTCTAGCACAGACAAAAGAAGAAACAAGATAGCTGTAGATGAGAATTGCTGCTTCTGCGAAGAACCTTTGTTCAACGTGTTTGAAGGAGAAACCTTGTTAGATATGTCATGTGGTCATCATTGTCATTTTGAATGCTACGCAGAATTGTTCAATTCTCCGGCAGAAACAAAATCCACTGTTTACTGTCCCATCTGTGGAACTTCCAATACGTGTGATGATGAGATCAATGATAGTGTCATTCGAAACAGACTTTTAACTGCAACCTCTTACGAATTCAACCAGGACATTTTTGCATCCACTCCTGCCACATTGGGTAATCAATTGGTTACTCCTCTCGCTCAAATTTACGACCCTTTACTTCCACTCGCTCCTTCAACTCCGATTTACCAAACATTCCCTGAATTTTCGACTCCATCGCCAAAATCTCAATCACTATACCCCGAATCGCCGATTATTACGACTTTCCCTTCTAAATCCTCCAATGCTCAGCAAACTTCCAACTTCAGTGTTGAATCTCTGTCCGAGGTGAAAGTTGAGATTGTGCCAGAGTTTTCAAAAATCATCTTACTCGATGAACACACCATTCCAAGACATTATGATCTCTCATGCGTTATAAACATTCGCTCCTTAGACTATGAGCCATCGCTTCAAGATCTTCCGGAAGACAAAAGAGAGTCTGATTGGCAGCGCAAAGATGAGATAACAAAAGAATTGATTCTCAACTTTGAATCTAAATTGAGCTCCGAATGGGAGCTTGATGTGGCCAATTTAGGACATCTGGTCTTATTTGATTTCTTTGATTCCATAACAGTGAATGGCTCCAATTATAAACGTCCTCAGCTTTACTTCTTTGATCAACGACTGTTAATTCTCAACAATGTGGGTGATGATGTGATCCAAAACATTTATATAGTGGATCAACTGTCTACCGTGTTTGAAAATGATAAGGAGCTGGAGATCACCCTCAACCTCGCGAGCTTGAGCGTCCCTGAAATCGAACTTCAAAGTGAAAACAAGTTGATTCATGATAAATGGTTAAAAATGTTGTCAAGATTTGCCAAGAGAATGCTTCAAAGACGTTACTCGGCAAATAATCCATTCATTTCAGGCAATCCGTTCTCTACAAGTGAATTCACTCCTTTCAATTTGTTCTCCAAAGACTCCATCAGTTTGTCTAAAGAGGTACCTCTTATTCAAATGTCCACAAACGCTTGGGGACTTCTTACCCGCAACCAAAAGGCAATACCTGAAGAAGTTCTGAAGTACAATAAGTTAGTTTCCAAAGGACTGGGTCTTCCAATGGGATTCCTGAAACGACAGATCTCCAAGCCGGACTCGGATCCTGTCATTTTGATTCTTGTGATTCCTATGGTCAACAATAGTGGTGGCTGTTTCGACGATGATGAGGTCACTGAAGAAATCAGAAATTTGGTTACCCATTCTTTGGAGAGTCTACAACCTGAAGACAAGCTGGGACTTGTGTTTCAAGGCAATAAACGTCCAGACTCACAATTGGGAAACTATTATGGATGTACCTCTCAAAATTGGGAAGGCTGGGGGCAGGTAATCTCAAGCATCAAATGTTATACTCCTTTGGAGGAGGATGAAGTTCTCGATTCAGACTATAATCCGTGGCGAGATGGCTTGAAATACGTCAATCTACTTGCAACCACTAGCTTCTCCAATAATAATAATGAAATTCATGAGATTGTATTCATCAACACAGAAAGAGTCAAGGTTGAACACTATTTCGAGGAGAATATTACTGTTGACAATCTATGGGGTCGTCGTCGCAAAAGAACGACAAAACCAGTTTCTGATATGATTGCAGAGCTATGTGATTTGTACCAGGCCTCGTTCCATTCTGTTTCCTTATTTGATGAATCTGCCCATCATCCGCTTGAGTTGATAGAGCATTATCAAACAATATTGGGTCCTTCCAAGAAGTATCTCAAACGGAGTGTGGAGCAGCATTTAGTTGCTGACTTCCACAGTCTGGCTGAAGTTATCAACAAGTTGATACGTCAATCTCACTGCGTTTCCATATCTGAACTGAAAACCCGTTTAGAACCGTGCAAAGGAGTCGAGATCACGGAGTTAGAACAACATGGAAGTCTTGAGCCTGTTGATTTCCATAGTGGGTTTGATCTCGTGAATCTGAACAATGTCGGCAGCAGTTTTGAGAAATCGATCATGTTCAAAGTCCGAATTGACCTAAACACTGTTTCTCCACAACTTTTGAGACAAGGTATCAAATTGGATTTGGTGAAAACTGATACCAGTATCAAGCTTCACTCTGGAACGAAACAAATAGAGAATACTGCAAACATAAGAATTTGTTTGAACAATAACGATTCGTGTACGTCGACCAAACCGTTGAATTTATTGGTGACCAATCCTGGCTATGATTCCCAATTCAGTTTATCGATTCTCTCACGTCTTTCTGCTTTGAAAGACGCGCATTTTGTCAAACGACAAATTGAACTGATGATAATCCAAGAATTGAAAATACAAGTATTTCAAAAGAAGTATTTTGGACCTTCTGAGAAGGAAGAAGTTAGAACCAGTTTGAAAAGTCTGATAAATAGGGTTTGGGAGCTTGTCAAATCTTGCAACAGTTCCAACACCAGTAATGTCAAGAGCATTGAACAATGGTCTGATACTTTTAATGAAGAGTTTGAAGAGATCATTGAGGGCTACTCCATGAGGAACTACCACATGAGCAACTTCAGATGTGTATCTAAGTATTTCGAGTTAATTTGAAAGGACATTTGATAAAAAATTAAAATAAAAAAATAGGGGTCGACAGGGAATTGAACCCTGGACCTCCTGCTCCCAAAGCAGGAATCATACCACTAGACTACCGACCCTATTTTCTCTACTTGGAGAAGTCCCAGTCTGTGATAGAGTAGTGATAACTGGTAAAATCAACTCGAAAGATATGGATAACAGGTTAGATAGCAGGGTTAGAATGGTTTCCTGGGAAATGAGTGTTCCGCTAAGATTCTTGACGTCAATTGACATAACAAGCATAAAATTGTATCATGACACAATTACATAGAAATCATCAACATATCCATATCTGGTAGCAGCATATCAGGAACAGACCAAGAAGAGAGTATCTACATTATCCATTTTTCACCATATCAACTTTTTGGACTGTATCAGTCGGAATGCCCCTGGTACGATAGACTCCAACTACTTTCCTCTCCTTAATTTCCTGAATTATCTCATATTCATAGCTATCTAGTGCATTCCCCGATCCGCCGTTCTAGGCTTGGCCCGAATGATATTATCCACCCTTAACAACACCTCTGCCGCCTCGGAAGCGGACGAAACAACAGCTCTTTTAAGCTTATAACTCTCCACAATTCCAAGACTTCTCATATCATCGACTATTCCTTGGTTCAAATTCACTCCTGAGCTGGTCATTCCGCTGTAAATGGACGATCTGAGTTTTGAAACAAGCTCGCTAGAATCATATCCGGCATTATCACACAGAATTGTAGGAAGTTGTCTTAGTGCACGAGCATATGCCTCCATGGCAAGCGATTTCTTACCACTTTCTTTCTGAGCAGCCTGTTCAACCGCACGAGACATGTTCATTTCTGAACATCCACCTCCCAACACCGTTCTGGTCTCTCTTGTCGTTTGAGAAAGAACAGAAAGAGCATCATGTAATGATCTCTCGGCCTCGGCCAAAACCTGTTCTGTTGCTCCTCTCAACACAATTGTACATGCTTGTCCTGCAGCAACCCCTGAAAATTTGGTCATGATATCTTCTCCAATAATCACCTCCTCGATGGACTCACAATACCCAAGCTTGACTTTCTCAGGATTATCAAAAGTCGAAGCAACCTCTCCTCCAGTGACCAAAGCCAATCTTTCGACACCTTCGAAGTCGGCGTGTTCAATAGTGGCGATTCCAGAATCACTAAACAATTGCTCCGGCCAATCATAAATCAATTGTCTGTTGACAAAGCAATTGATTCCGAATTTCTTGATCTTTTCCACCTTGGCTTTCATTTTCTCTTTCTCAGCACGCTCCAACTCGGCAAGTTTGCTTGTGGCATCCACTTTGAATTTGGCTCCAAAAATCTTCACTTTATCGGTATCCATAGAGGTGTTTGCAATAAGAATTTTGGCGTTCTTCAAAGTCTTGGCTTGACCAACACCGAATCTCTTATCAAGGATAAATCCTTCATCCAAAAACGAATCGGATAACTTTCCACCTGCTTTTCTAATGATTTGGATTCTATCAAGATTTGTAGATCCCCCCAAACGCAAAATAGCATCCACAGCAAGTTTGGCAAAATATTCCTTGTCTTGAGAAAGAATCTTGGATGAAAGCGTGGTCTTAGCAATATTAATCAAATCTTCCCGGAACTTCTCTTTATCTTCACCATTATTCACAGCCAAAGATTCCAACTCATCCAAAGCTGCGCGAGAAGCAATTCTATAACCTTCAATAATAGTTTGAGGATGGATCTTTTGATCCACCAATTTTTCCGCCTCTCTTAACAATTCGGCACCAAAAACGGTCACCGAAGTAGTTCCATCTCCAACTTCATCATCCTGGACTTTAGCAATGTTAACCAAAACCTTGGCAGCAGGATTATCAAATGGAATGGCTTTTAAAATGGTGGCACCATCGTTGGTCACCATGGACTCTCCAGACGACGCAGATTGTAATAACTTGTCCATTCCCTTTGGTCCCAAGGTGGACTTCACTAAGTCTCCAACAGCAATTGCTCCAACAAAAGAAGATAACCGTGCGTTTTCAGCACGCTCTTCCGTGACTTGATCACCAAAAATGTTGACCGACATGTTGAAGAGAAAAATGGAAGAAAATTAAAGAAAATGTTACGACGCGTCGAACTAAATTAAATATTTTGCTAGCAGAAGGTTTTTTCTAAAAACACCCATGTCTCAGGAAAGTCTGAGTGAACGGCTTAAACGCCATAGAAAACTATTTAATGACATTGATACCAAACACCAAGGAAAGTTCACTCTTCAAGATTTCGAAAATGCGCTTCAATATTCCGATAATCCGCTCAAAGACTCCCACTTCGCCGTTTCGCAGATCTACAAGTCATTAGCCGGTCAGGAAGCAGTAAGTGAGCAGATCGATTTTGAAAAATTCGATGAATATCTTGTAAAAGCAGAAACACAATTGAAGAAAGGTTTTGCCAACGTGGATCGTGATCACGATGGAATAGTCACCAAGAAAGATGTTGAGACTTATTTAATTAAATTGGGTCTTAAACCGTCAGCCAGCGAGTTGGATCTTTTTTTCAGCAAATTGGACTCACAGAATCGCGGGTTTGTCACCTTCGAGGTGTTCCGAGATGGTCTGTTGTTTGTTCCGAGACTTGAAGGCTCGCGAATCCGAACGGCTTTCAAATTTCTGAACGATGAGGTGGAAAACATTTCTTCCGAAGGAGATGTCACTGTGAGTGATGACATATTGAAAAGCGTGGGATATTTTCTCGCGGGAGGACTTTCCGGAGTTGTTTCGAGAACTTGTACGGCCCCATTTGATAGAGTCAAAGTGTTTTTAATCGCCAGAACCGATCTTTCTTCAACCTTATTGAACAACAAACAAATACTCAAGAATCAAATTGAGGAAAAAGTGCATCATAGAGTTTCCAGCAAGAAAATCCAATCTCCTTTGGTACGAGCTGCAAAAACTTTATACAAACAAGGAGGAGTTCGGGCATTCTATGTTGGAAATGGTTTAAATGTTCTTAAGGTGTTTCCAGAAAGTGCCATGAAATTTGGATCCTTCGAGGCCACCAAACAGTTTTTGGCCAAAATTGAAGGAGTGGAGGACGTTTCCAAACTTTCCAAAGTTTCGACATACATTTCTGGAGGAATTGGAGGAGTTATTGCTCAAATGACTGTTTATCCAATAGATACGCTCAAATATCGAATCCAATGCGCATCCTTGGAATCTAGAGAGAAAGGAAACAAATTATTATGGAAAACCGCTAAGGATATGTTCCAAGAAGGTGGAGTCCGAATTTTCTATAGAGGACTTGCTGTTGGAATTGGAGGAATGTTCCCATACGCTGCTTTGGATCTTGGAACTTTCACCACTGTGAAGAAATGGTACACCAAAAACATGGCAGCCAAAAATAATTGTACTTTGGAAGATGTTGTGATTCCAAACTATTTGGTCTTATCTCTTGGTGCTGCCAGTGGAACCTTTGGAGCCACCATGGTGTATCCTGTCAATTTGCTTAGAACAAGATTGCAAGCACAAGGAACGTTTGCACATCCTTACACCTACGACGGTTTCTACGATGTTTTCAAGAAGACAATCCAACGAGAAGGAGTTCCTGGGCTTTTTAAAGGACTGGTTCCTAATCTCGCTAAGGTTGCTCCTGCGGTGTCCATCAGTTATTTGATGTACGAGAATTTGAAGGTGTTGTTCAAATTGGATTCCAATAAATAGTACATATAGTAAATGCATAATAAGTTTTGCTGGTTTGGATGAAACACAACTCTAGTTCACAATGGATCTGAAAACCTCTAAGGATGGGTCGGTAGTCTAGTGGTATGATTCCTGCTTTGGGAGCAGGAGGTCCAGGGTTCAATTCCCTGTCGACCCCTTTTTTTGCTGCTGAATTTTTTTAACGTATGACAAGATACCAACGTGGTATCTTGTTGTATGTGGTGTTCTGTCACACTTGGACTTAATAATCATCTATTTAAGTCCATCCGTGAACCTTGCAATGAGTTATTGTCCTATATTCTTCATCAGTCTACTCTTCTTCGTCTTCTCCATTTTAAAATCCACATCTTTTAAATTTAATACACCTCTAAAACATATCTACCATCCTCCTTCAGTTCTTCAACCTCCTTGGCACTATCAACCTCGATTCCCTTTGCCTTAGCATCCAATTCCAAGATATCTTGCAAACAAGCTGTAATGTCTGGAACCGGCCAAGTTGGACCACACAAATAGAAATGTCCCTTCTTTGTCATCATCAAGTCAGTCAACTCAACCAAATTCTCTCTGATCTTGTCTTGGATGTAAACCTTCTTAGGTTGATCTCTAGAAAAGGCTGCTCCAATATAAGTCATGATTCCAGAATTCAAATATGCTTCCCAGTATTCTCCATATAGATATTCTTCTCTTTTGTGTCTGGAACCCAAATACAAATAGATTTCACCAATTTCATGACCTTGAGATTGTTGATAGTATCTCTCCTCAACAAACGCCTTGAATGGAGCTAATCCAGTACCCAAACCAGCCATGATGACTGGTTGGGTGGTCAATGGTGGCAGCTTCATAATGGAAGTTTTGACAGAAACAACCAATTCTTGGCCAATCTTGAGATCACTGAGATATTTAGAACATTGTCCATATCTGGTCCTTCCCTTCTTATCAACCCAATCAACAACAACAACGAGTAAATGAACCTCATTTGGATGTAATTTTTGAGACGAGGCAATAGAATATTCTCTTCTCTTCAAAGGTGGAATCAATTGAACAAGATCCTCAACAGACGGTCTGGCACTTGGGAATAACTCAAACACATCAATATAATTGTAAAATTCGTCCTCTTGATATGTCTTCAACAATTCTGCTCCATCTGCACTTCCCAATTTCGTCAAAAGAGCCTTTTCATCAGAATTGGTTGCAAATTCAGCCAAAGATTCGTAGAATCTCTTTGGAGGTTTTCCAAGAATATCCAAGTTATCAATCAAAGCTTGTCTGATAGTTCTGACCTCGAAAACAGTGTTGTCTTCTTTGGAAACTACTTCCACCAAATCATCGGCTTCCAAGCCGTACAATTCGATGAACTGCTCCACCAACTCCGGAGTGTTTCTTCCATGGATTCCCAAAGCTTCTCCAATGTTGTAGGTGAGTCCAGTTCCTGAAACATCAAATTCGATATGGAAAATGTTACGACTGTAATCTGAAGGAGTCAACCGTTTATTTTCCTTCACCTTGACCACAAAGTTGGTGACCGGAATATCTGGCCTTAAGTCTTGAGAAACCTCATATGCCTCTTTGAACATCAACTTGCGTGCCAGTTCTGTCTTGGTGTCTGTTTTAACAACAGTGGAATCAACAAACTTCTCTCTTGGGTTTGGCAAGAATGAGGTTTCAACCAGATCAGAGAATAAGGTCTCATCTCCATCACCAGCTTCCTTTATATTGACTTCCAAAATGTGTTTTTCCACCTTCTCAACAACCTCGGCAATCACAGAAGCTAAAAGTTCTGCCTCACTACCAAAAGCTTGCAAAATCTTGGTCACAATGGCACCAGTGTCAAGGTCTGGGAATGCATGCTTCCAGAAAGCAACTTGGATAGCAATAGAACCAGTACGTCCTTTAGTTGATTCCTCTTCTCCAATTGCGTTCAAATCCACAATTTTCAAACTCCGTTGCTGGTCCAATAATTTCTGCTTGAAGCTTTTGGATAGAGTCTTTTCAACAAATTTGAGTTCGTCAAACTTTTGATCGACTCCATTCACAACCAACAGAGTTCCTGACTTCTTCAACGACTTGAGAATATTCAGTTCGTTCAAAATTGCAGGATTTTCAACTACAACAAGATCCAATTGCGAACCATAAACACCAGTTCTAATGTCTGCTGAGAAAATACCGGAATTGACATTGTTGTCGAATTTTGGTCGATATTGAATATTCAAATCCGGAATTAACGACAACGAATGAGTAATTTTGGATGGAACATCGACATAATTGGAATTATCAGCAGTCAAAAACTGGACATGTAATCCTGATTCTGGTAAGGAAATAGCCACCAATTTCTGAAGAGCAGAAGGGTCCAATTTTTCGTATGATTCATCGACCACTTTAATGAACCGTTGGTTCACATACAAAGCTGCTTGAACATCCAATTTGAGCAAGTTGATTCCATTGAAGTTTTCTCCAATGACAACGATTTTTTTAGTCTTGAGAGACACTTTGGAAACAAATTGAGACATTTCAAAAGGAAGAGCCACTCTGATCAAGATAAACGCAACATTGGAACCAGAATCAACCATCTTCTTCAAAATCTTGGCTTCATCAGCTCCATAAACAACATAAACTGTCTCTGCTTCCTTAGAACCATAATATTCAAATGGAGAATAATTGGTGGCAAGGATTTCATTCAAAGTGGTAAGAGCCAAAGACAGCTTGGAGACCGACGAAGTCGTTTGGATCTTTCCATTCAACTTCTCGTAAAGTTTCTCCGAAACTGATTTGATCTCATCAGCAGAAATCGATCCTGTCACAGTTTCATTGGTCTTCAAGAAATCCAAACCATCAAATAAATGAACACTAGTGATCTTGAATCTAGAAAGAACATTGGTCACAATAGCAAAATGTTGGGCTTCAACAGCATTTAATGAATGTAAAACAGGAAGCTTCAATTTCTTAGCAACAGATAAGGCCTTTGAATATTGGGAAATCAATTGTCCGGTTGCAAAATCGTACTCCAAACATGCAACGTTCAAAGAAAGAGCCAAATTCAAGTAATTTTGGTTCTGTTGAAGTAAAACAGGTTCCATGTGAACCAATCCAGAACTTGGAATGATCACAGAAACGGCATCCTGAGTGTTCTGGTTCAAATAACCTAACACGATATTACCACATCCTGACCGGATCTCCAAATTGTACAGATCAGGAACCCTATCTTGAAGGTTTTTGCGGTTTAATTTGACCCACAACTCTATCAAAGACCGTTTTCCAGCAACATCATGATGCCCCAATAAATCATAGTTGAAAATCTTGTCATTCAACAGATAAATGGATGACACAAGAAGATTGAAACCAGACGTTAAAATACGACCTTTCAGTTCGTATGGATCCAAAGGAAGACCAAACGGAGAACTGATAGTGGCAGATGATAAGGCCACAGATGTCGAAATGGAAGGCTCTCTTTCAGAAATAGAAGGCATATCTAATTCAACACACTATTTCTTCCCCATACTTATTTTTTTCAAACACCGATCTGGTGCCAAGTCACGTGATACAAAGCCATAGAATTAAGCAGCTAGTTAAATTTACATATTAAGCCATCCACCCAGGCTTCGTTCGAGCCTCTGTTTCTTCCAAGTTAATAGAGACTTCTTTTCAGTCAATTCATCGGTGATCTCGTCAGAATCCAACGTTCCTTCCACAAAATATAATTCGTCTTTATAATTGTTCAAGGTATCTTGAGGAGCCACCAAATTTTGTTTGATTTGATCTAGTCCGGTTTTCACCGTCCATATCTGTGATAATTTGGCAGTTCCCATCTTGTAGACATAAGGTGGCTTGGACTCGGGTTGCTGATCTAGATGTTCTTGTAATTTTCGTTTTTTGTCCGTTGAAAGGTCTTTCAAATCGTTCAAGTTTTCATGATTAAATTGTTTAACCTTTAGCGTTCTCCATCTGATTTCTGTATTATCCACCACATGTTTCAGGACTCGATGGAAGGCCGGATGATAAGTAGCATAATGTCGTTCTATTTCGGTGAGGATTCCTGCCAACATGCTTTTCACACCATCATTAGTTAACATCACCTCGAATTCCGGCTTGCGGAACTTTTTATATTTGGCATTGATCTCAGTCAACAACTTTGTCCATTTGGCGTTGGTCAAATCATAGATAAATGAGACCATCACGTAGATTTGAAACACCACAGCAAATCGACGTGACGATTGGTTCAATTGCAGATTGAATTCGTCTGTGTTGAGAAGCCAATCGCATTCGTAGTCTTTGGCTAAATAATTATCCACCAACTGATTATGTTCGGCCACAGTAAGTGAATGGCTCACGCCCAGTTTTGGAGCAGGTTCTTGACCATCTAAATCTTTAATTGTCTTCAGTACTTTCTTACAATGGTCCACAAAAGGAACAATTGATTTTCCATATCGTCCTCCCCTATGAGAATTCAGTTCCTCGACTAACCGTTTGAAATCCGAACTAAAATACAATGCCAGCACCATATAATCTTGAAATGCATCGTTGGTACGTCTATTGGGGTTTCTTGTTGTTGATGCAGGCCATTTTCTGGATTTCGAAAACTCCAGATACGTTTTATCGAAGTCGCTTATTTTCCAATCACCAGTCAACAACAATTTATCATTGATATCAAAAGCGTTGGCGATAAATAATAACAATTGAGTCGCAAATATGTCATGTGGTTTGAGTTGTTTGAGCAATTTCGGTAACAAAGTGTTTCCAATTTGAAGTAACGTGGATCCTGGTTTGGCTTTACCAATGAGAGTGTTATTAAGTGTAAGTTTCAAACGTCTTTCCAAACCAGTAGGATTGAAAAAGACTGGACCAAACGATTCCACAACAAATTCTACCGAATTCAATAACATGAGCGAATTGAGTGTTTGCATTGGAACAGGATTCAAATCCGTATATTTGATGAAACACAAATATATTGACGAGTCCAAAAGTAACATGGAAACAACCAATAGCGAGACATCTTGATTCTCGCATGTTTCGTTGATTCGAACAATCGTATTAGTGAACAAACCATTGAAAAATACAGTCTTGTCCATTGGCAAGGAATCCATGTCTAAAGACTCAAAAGCGGAGTCCAAAACCGACACAAGTGGACCCAAAGTCCAATAAAACGAACTGGACACAGACGATTCGTCCAAAGTGTCAGCAACTTGAAGAATGGCCTCCGTTAAAGAATCCGTGTATTGTTCAACAAGAGAATCCATACTAAAGAAAATAAGATTTTCACGTCGATCGACGATATAATAATACACTCATGTCATTTATTTACATCAAAAACCAAAGCATCACTATGCAAGCAACCATAACCCCTGCTATGATCAATGAATCGCGCTTCTTGCGCGTGTTGATCTTGGATAACAACACATTCAATCCAGGCATTGTACCCAAAGACCGTTGTAATCTGTTGCCAACATTACTTAAAATATTGCGCTGTCTAAGAATCTCGTCCCTGGTCTCATAAACTTGTCCCAAAAGCGTGTCCATAGCATTATGTTGTTGATTGAGTCTTAAGCGTTCATTCAACATATATCCGTCTTCATTTCCAGACACTCCAGAACTATCCACTCTTCTTTGATGGTCTTCTATATCTGTTCGAACAAACGATAATAGATTTAATTTATCCCGTTCTTGTTTGATGGTGGATTTCAATCTATTGTAATCGATATTGTATTGGTTCAAATTTTCCTTATGACGGGCCAATTGTTGCATTTTGGAGGTCGAAATTGTATTATCAACCGATTGGGAGTCCACAATCCGGTTCAAGTCTTTCACTAGTACGGAGAAATTTGTAAACATGGAGTCAATCTTGGTCTGTGTTTGAGTTTCTTCAATGGATGGTTCGGCGCCAGGAGCACTGGCAAACGAACTATACGTGGCCAATAGGCCAGAAAGTTGGTTTTCCACGCCGACTATTTGACTTCTTGTGTGATTGAAAGACGAGGCCATTCGGAGGCGTGCAAAAAAGTTTGGCAAATAATATTGGAACGTGAGATATATTTAAAAGATTACTGATGAATAGAATTCCCACCAAAATTTCACCAATTGGAAACCTTCCAAATCCATTTGTCCTAACAACTCTGCTGTTTGACAAGGATGAATCTCATAGAATGGCTTGTTTAAAATCGGATGCTCCACCATCTGGATAGTGGTTTCGACGCGTCGATCGTCCGTGCAATTTCGGGTCATCAATTGATGTATGACAGAGTGATCGAAAACCAATTTGCGGGTCTCAAATCCGTCTTCCATTTGCAGTTTCCATATTCGAAACGTTAAAACTGGACAATTGTACGTTTTGCCGAAAAAAACTACTGTTTCCAGTTCCATTTCCGCCACTTTGCCAACACCTAATATCAACAACTATAAGTTAGCCAACACTCTTCTAAAACCTCCATCAGAGTCTACTTACCATCCCATCTACGTTCTCGATCCTTACATTGTCCAACTTGGCTCGCATCACCTGCGCCAATTCGTCAATACATCCATCGAATATATTTTGTCTCATAAATATTTATTAATCTTATTTCAATCAAATGCTAATTGTTTCTTGATCTCGGCAATCGCTTTACCAGGATTCAATCCCTTAGGACAGGTACGCGAACAGTTCATGATCGTGTGACATCTGTATAAAGACATGGAGTTCTGCAACATCTCCTTTCTCATCTTACCGGCCTCATCTCTCGAATCCACCAACCATCTATAAGCTTGCATCAAAACGGCTGGTCCCAAGTATTCCTGCTGGTTCCACCAATAAGAAGGACACGAGGTACTGCAACAAGCACACAAAATACACTCGTACAATCCGTCCAACTTCTTTCTGTCCTCGACACTTTGATAGTTCTCCTTACCATCTGCAGGCTTCGCTTTGGTCTGCAAATATGGCTGAATCGATTTGTATTGTTTGTAGAAATGGGTCAAATCCGGAACCAAGTCCCTCACAATGTACATGTGTGGAAGTGGATATATTTTTGTTTCCTTACTGATGTCTTGGTCGATCTTACAAAGACAAGCCAAAGTGTTTTGTCCCCCAATATTCATGGCACAAGAACCACAAATACCCTCTCTGCAACTTCTTCTGAACGTCAGACTGGCGTCCTGTTCGTTCTTAATCTTCAAAATGGCATCTAACACCATAGGACCACATTGGTTCAGATCCAACTTGTACTCTTGCATGTATGGCTTTTGGTCTGGAGTGTCTGGTGACCATCTGTAGATTTTGAACGTTTTCATTCTTGGGGCGACCGCCTGGGTGGCCATGGTACGCGAGCGAATAACAGACTTAAACATGATTGAATATAATCTGGAGAAAAGAGTTGAGTTTTATTTTGCGTTATTACTAAAAGTTATTTGATGATTGGCTCTACGGACTCCTTGGTTCGCGCGACCGGATGCGATTGCGGAGAGAAGGGCGGAAAAAATTCGACGACATCCGAAAAACTGAACATCCTTGCACCAGCGCAAATAACCGGGCTGTCGATTTTATTACCTCTTAACCCCGTGCGGGCTTGAATTATTTTGCCGAAACTCTCGGGCCGAGATATCTTATTTGCTTTTCCGGTGTAACATTCTTAGCTCGTATCGTATATACAGGTTGTTCATAATCGTCATAATCATCATCAGTTGCATTCCACAATGCTTCGTTTCATAGATATCAAGTTCCGTGCAGCTTGTTCCACGGCAGATTTGGCCCTGTCGTCGCGCTCAACAGATTCCATATGTAGGAACTTGACATTGTACTCTAACTCATCCTCGCTCTCGCTTTCGTTTGACGAGCAGCTCGATAAGGAAGGAATATCTTCTTCTTCTTGCTCATCATCCGAATCCACAAGAGTCGTGGTGATCGACACCACCGATTCGGATGAATGAAGAGTCTTGAATGGTTGCGTGACTTCAAACACCTCATCGTCTTGACTTTCGTCCTCGTCATCGCTCCATTCCTCATAATAGAAATCGTATTCGGTGTCGCTATCGTCATCATCATCATCGGAACTGTAATAATAATCTTCGTCTTCTTCCGAAACACTCGTCAATCCCGGCTTCACTGGCTCAATCACCTGGACATGTTTCTCGTGTTCGATATCTTCAAAAGACACACGGTTACTCTTCTGCTGATCCTCGTCATTCAACTTATCAATCAAATTGTCTAAAAGATTGGCCTGACACACCAATCTATGTAGATTGATATCTGTCTTGACAGCTTCCTTGGTTAACTTGGCCTTCACTTTGGAGGCCAGATAATACGTATCGGCTCGACTGGAATAGTCTAATGGATACATCAATGTCATCTTGAATCTTGATACTGGTCAAAATCCGGGTGGCACGGGCTCTTTTTATAACCTTTGTGGTATTATTAATCGCTCTCGGATTCTCTCCGGAGACAAGCCGTTAAGTTCGGTTTCGGATTTTACAACTCGTAAACAAAAAAGTTTGACCGAATTCTCTCGGGTCGGGAACTTTTTTCCATCAGGTTCCAATATGCCTCGGAATTTACATACGCACCAATTATATCATGTTCGGTCTATTGACCATCTTCGCACGGACTTAATCAAGCTACCGACTCAGTCTATCTACATCATATCTAGCCACGGACTTAATCAAGCTACCTCCTTACTTTATAATTACTAACACTCCTAACACCGAAGCGAAGATGACTAATTCGTTTTATTGTTCACCATACAGCCGCGTCCCATTTCTTCAACTCTTCCGCTTGTGCTAGAACATCCTTTTGACATTTCTTGCGCATGTAGAAAATCGGACAATCTTTATTGGAGCAAAGAACCTCTTGATGTAACGATCCTTGACATCTTTGACATTCGGTCCATAATTGACTGAATTTTGTTTCTAGATTGTTCATCCTTGCTAATTCTCGGCCATATAACTCTCCTGACATATTCTGACAATTTTGACAAAGGGCTTCGCCTTGAGCAATCGGAGATTTGCAGTTCTTGCACGTGTTGCTTTTTCGGGCAAACCTCATCAAGCCACCAGTCTTGGCCGCACTAACTGTCACTGTTCTAGTATGGGATCCATGTAGCAACTCTTTGGTGCGTCGATCACCCAAAATCGGCTCGAAAATCCGGGTCAATGGATTGGCAAGTTGATTCTCCAGATAGTACTTGGTGTCAATTGGTAACGAGTTTTCTAGAACATACAACGGATCCTCACTTTTCTCATAATTCTTATCTCCGGCAGTTTTGATGATGACGTAAGCAACACGATCTCCGAGAGTTGGGGCGGAGCCCGCGTCTCTTTTTCTCATTCGTTCTGCCAATTCGACGTGGGGTTGTTTGGCAGCGTAATCCTGACGCGAAAGGGCTTTACTAATGACTAATTGCGACAAATCGATTCGATTTTGGAGCAGATCCGCAATAGTCTTTTTCACGAATGTTTCTGCGGCATTAACGTCTCGTTCCTCGAGAATCAGTTCCAAAACTCGGGTGATCACATTCTGCACCAGTCGACAATTATCACGACGCACTGTCTCGATACCTTTAGTGTCCATTTTATCAAATTTCTTTGGATTGGTCCAGAACAATCCTGCATACCGTTTTTTGTTGATCAACAGATAAGGGAAGTAGACTTTTTCGAATTCCAACTTGATTGGGTGTTTGAACTTTGTAGAGACGTAATCTGCAGCCTCTTCACCCAATCTCATACAAGTTTCGAGATCTGCGGGTCCAAATTTGACCATCACCGAATCTGTGTCTCCATAGATAACTTGGGCATCGTATTCAAATCCGTTGGCCATACTGTATTTGCGTTGAACCTCCATTTTTGTCTGTTCAATCATGACTCTTCCAAAGGCCGTGGTGGACGATGAGATGGCCAAGCAAGGCAGTTTTCCAATAGTGGCACCTGTGAAACCATACACAGAGTTAGCTGAGATTTTCAAAGCCAATTGACGTCCGTTCAACACCTGTTTCTTGAACGGATCGGTTTCGTTCTTCAAATCCTTTCTTGCCTTTTTACGGGCATCCAATAATTCCTGTAGAATGATCGGAAGAATACCCTTTCTTAAATGTGGATGAACAAACATGTCACCATTTGGGGTGACCACATAATCATCATCCTGTTTCAAGTTCAGCCGTTCCACAGTCTGCTTGTTGAGTAAGGTTGTGTAGCACAAATTGTGGGCCATCATGATGGATGGATACAACGAAGCGAAATCTAACGTTGCAATTGGAACGTCATAATAACCTCTAACAGGTTCAATAACAGTAGCACCTTCATATTCTTCATTGACACCTTCGGATTTTATATTTGGAATCACAATGTCCAAATCCAGACACTTCCGGAACAGCTGAGAGATGACTTTGATTTGTTGGCCTCGACTCAAGAGGAAACCGAACGGAACTCCAGTGACTCTTGCCATTTCTGTATAATTAACCAAACACATGAGTTTTTCGGCCAATCTCAACGGAAGATACGCATCCTTCAAACAGTAAACTGCCAGTCGTCTTCTGGTTTCAGAATTTCCATTCTGAAGATCCGTAATGATGGAATGTTGAACGTCTTCTTTTTGTTCGTCCAAAAAATGTGCTGAGACAGCATTCAAAGTGTAAGACCGCAGTTTGTACTCACGTTGGATGAATTGTAACAGATCCAATTGCATCCGTCCTTCGATGTTGACCACCTTATTTTCACGACTTCCATAGGCACGCGAACTGAAGAATGAATCCTTGACTTCCTGTTTGCTGGTTCGCAACCGAGAGAAATACGGGAAATCATTGGCTCCCAAAGTCCTTGCTCTGTTCAAAAGATACGGAAGATCGAAATTGGCAATGTTATATCCAATGATAACATCCGGATCAACCTGAACAATGAACTCCTTCCATTTTATCAACATCTCTGCTTCATCCTCGTACGAGAATATCTCCGATCCAACAATAGGAGCACATGATTTCACTGTGAACACGTTACGAACAAATGGAACAGGATCTCCAGCCTGGGAAACAACATTGGCTATCTGAATGACCGGGTCATGTTCAGCCTCGGGGAAAATTCCCTTTCTACCTGAACATTCAATATCAAACGACAAAATACGCAATGGAGCCATGTTTAAATACTTTCCTTCGGAAGCATGAGAGACCAAGTCTTTGTAATTGATGGTGATTTCCAATTGACAGGTCGAAACAACCCGATCTTTCGGAACAAATGTATATTTTCCAGCTGGAGCACTGAGCCAGCCCATTCCTGTGATTTTGCAGTCCACCATCATTCTTAATAAATATTGAATATTATCGAAGGTCATTGAACCAGTTGGCGGGAAAAGGCCTTTAAATTCTATTTCTCCACGTTCAAACGCAGACCTAACCTTCCCAATGTGTTTGATACCGTCGACCAAGACCTTCAGAAACGGTAATTTGGTGTTATTATTGTATCCCCAAATACTTTCCTTTAATGCAATGTCCAATCCAAGAATACCTTGATAATTGGTTCCCAAATACTTCTTGAACTCGCTCAGATCTTCTTGAGTTAGACCTTTTGGAACAGGAACATAGAAATAATGTCTAAAGCCAACAACATTACAGAGAACAGAATATCCCTCCAGGGTGACTCCAAAGAATCTCACTGCTGCCTCATTGTTTATCAATGTTTCTTCAGCATCCAACTGTTGAAATTCGATCTCTGTGGTGGCTGGATCAAATCCTTCAACCGAAGGTCGATCCCACCTTTGTCTGACTGTTTGAATCCCAGTATTGGTCTCTGACTTTGTCATGGAAACCAGTTCCTTCTCAAAAGTACTTGCTTCATTGTCAATTTGAGAACTGTTGAGTTTGTTATGTAGTTTTCCTGCACTGAACTTGTCATGTATAGGCAAATGATATCCATGTGGAGTGATAGATTGATTAGCAATAGGTAACGAATGAGCCGAAGAGGTCCCCACGTCACCATCTACTGCTATGTCCAAATGTCGACGTTTGTTGGGCCCCTCCAAACGCGAATTACCCGCGTGATTGTCCGCTAAAACACTCATTCTAAGATGATTTGATTCAAAAACGCGTCACTTAATAATATATATAATTTTTTTGTCGTGCACCTCCCACATCTTATCCAGAGGCAAAACCTTCTTCTTGTCAATGAATGCCAATTTTACTGGGTCTACTCGAAAACGACAGGTCAATCTTGGAAATCGGAATCTGTTTGCCAAGAACAAACAATCGTTTTTGCAGACTGCCCAATTGGAGCGTCAAAAACGGGAACAGGTCCGTATAGAGACTCATGCTGCCGTGGTGATCCAGTCGTTTGTTCGAAAGTACTTGGATTTGAAACGGGTCAAACGGGAATTGGGACAAATATGGGACGGCCAGAATCTTTCTGAGTTTAGGTTCTTTTGGACCGAACTTGCAGATTCTCAGAACGAAGAATATTTGGATAAAGTGACTGAATATGTTGGTTCTCATCAATTGAGTCCGGAATCGGCATCTAGAACCGTCGAGGTTCTCATCCGAACGATACGTCCAACGATGAAAACAAGCTTCATTAAGAAATCGATTCTGTTGATCCGTCAAATAAGCCAAACGAAACCGGTGACTGTGGATTGGAATCCTCTGGCCCATTCCTTATTACAGATATATTCTCAAGACCCATTATATATATCCACGATTGTTAATCTCTCCCCTTTCATAGGCAAGGAATTGACTTTATTTCTGACCGCACCCCAACTGGACTTCATCATTCATGCTACAAAGAACCCAATTTTCAGGAAAGCTACCGATAACCAACTTGAATGGATTTGCAACAACCAAATTGAATTTGACCAACTTTCAAACCTACAGAAATTCAATTATTTGATCAATATCATCTCAATTCAGCCGCAGGATTCAATACCAATAACCAAATCGTTCATTCAGGCAATTTCAGTCATCAGTGGTGGAATTACCCAAAAACTTAATTTTGAAGAAGAAAGTATGGATGATCACATAAATGTGAATGCTTCTGCAAAACTCCAGCTCGAAAAGCTATATCAATCTACATTTACGAAAACTGTGATTAAAAAATGCCAGATTCTACAACTGGATACCGATCTTCTTTCGTCTTTCTTTTATGCGTTAATCCATCTGGTTTCTGCCCAAGGAGCAATCAATCAATTGTACAAAAATGAACTTTTAGTGAACCTTATTGTTGCATCGTCATCCATGGATTTTCTAGACTCTTGGTTCAATGCTTTATCCAATGACAACTTCTTCGCCCAGGTCTTCATTCTGGTTGAAGAACGACAACATCTTGTGAATGATAAAGAATTTAGACATTCATTATTGGATCCAAACAGACAACCATGGTGGAAAACTCTTTTTGTTTTAGAAGAAATCTATTCATACCTCCTATTTGTTTCAAATGATGCAGATCTGTTTAATCCCGGAAGGCTGAATGAGGACAACTATCTATACTTTGTCGATTTTCTGCGAAACCTTTCCTTATTCTACGTTTTAGGTCGGAAAATTGTCAACTTCGCCAATCCCACCTTGTCAGAATCGCATATGTTAATGCTTTACAATACCATTGGTCGGATGTCCTTAACGTTATTCAAACAGATGTATTTGCGCGACCTGAGAATGCGTCTTACCAAGGAAGACTTTTGGCTATTACAAGATCCGATCTTTTCCATTAGAAATATCCCTAGTATTGTACCATTGATTCAGAACCAGGATGAAAGTGATGACGAAGAGGATACCTTGTCCTATGTTAATCAGTCTAGATCCGCAAACAATCAATTATCTGAGAGTTTGTTGATATTAGCTTATCTACCATTCATGATTCCATTTGATACGCGGGCTGAATTGTTCCGTCAACTTATTCAAGAAGACCAGTCTCACATTACTACTCCGTTCAGTCCCAAGATCCAAGGAACTGTGTCGAGGGAAAACGTTTTATTTGATGCATTTGAACAGTTTGGTGAACTTCGACAGCAATTTAAGCTTCCCCTCTCGGTGGAATTCATCAATCAATTTGGTGAAAAAGAAGCAGGAATTGATGGTGGTGGGTTGACTAAAGAACTTCTTACAAGTATTGTGGACAACGCCTTTATTGTGTCGAGTTCGAATGAGGACAAAAATGGAGGCATCAAGTTTTTTAATCTCACCAGCAATTATCAACTATATCCGAACCCAGATTTCTTCTTGAAAATCAAATTGCAACAACAAAAGCCGTCGTATCAATTTGAAGCTGAGGAAAAGACGTTCTATCTACAGATGTTACGCTTTTTGGGAATGGTTGTTGGAAAATGTCTATATGAAAATGTTCTCACGGATATTCAGTTTGCAGCTTTCTTTTTGAACAGGTGGACTACATCCAATATTAAATCCCAGAATCTACTTCATCGGGATGATCAACAACCGTATCGAGTTTCATTTGATGATCTCAAGACCTTTGACAGAGAATTGCATGATAATCTGTCCAAACTTCTCAAATTATCAGATGAGGAGCTGGATACTTTGGATCTGAATTTTGCTGTTACTGAAAAAATCCAAGACACATCTGATGTGGTCACCATTGATTTACTTCCTGGAGGTCGTCGATTGAAAGTCACCAACCAGAACAAATTACAATATGTTTATTGTATGGCTAAGTTCAAATTGGAACAAGCCATTAATATACAATCCAAGCATTTCATTGAAGGACTTTCATATATCATTAGACCAAAATGGCTGTCTTTCTTCAATCCGTACGAGCTCGCGAAACTGATTTCTGGTGGTGAACGAGAAATTAATATCGAAGATCTCAAGCTGAATACTGCTTTGGGAGGTTATACTATGCGTGATCAAACTGTTGTGGATCTATTTGAAATCCTAAACGAATTTGACAACGAAATGCGGTCCAAGTTCTTGAAATTCGTTACTTCCAGCTCGCGCGAGCCGTTATTGGGCTTCAAAGAATTGAATCCGAAGTTTGGAATCCGTAACTCGGGATCCGACATTACCAGACTTCCGACCGCGTCCACTTGTGTGAATTTGCTGAAATTACCAAATTATAGAAATAAACAGCTTTTGAAAGACAAACTGCTGTACTCTATCAATTCCCATGCCGGCTTTGACCTCTCGTGAAATTTCAAAACATTATTATAGATTATATCATATCAACTAACGTCAATATCTGCTTCTTCAGGTGTAAGTTCGCAGATTTTCTGTTCTCCAGTTATAATGTCTGATTTGCGAGCGTGGTGAATGTTGGAACTAGAAAATCCGTTTTTAAGATTTTGTGCAAGATTCGATCCTCTTACATTTTGACTCTTGGACAGCTCCTTTAATTGGTTCATATTATGAACACACTTGGAGATAGTCTGAACCAAAAGAGCAGGCTTTAAAGGTTTGGATAAATATTCGTCCATTTGAGCTTTCAAACAACGTTCACGGTCTCCCAACATGGCATGTGCTGTAAGAGCAATGATAGGAGTACGGAAAGCCATACTATCCACGTATTTCTTTTTCTCCCATTCTCTGATCTTAGCCGTGGCCTCAAAACCTCCCATAATCGGCATTTGAACATCCATCAAAATAACATCATAATGCTTCTCTTGAACGGCGTTCACGGCTTCCAGACCATTTTCCACCACTTCGACACAGTGACCATGATTCTCCAGAATTTTCACAGCCAATTTCTGGTTCACCAAGTTGTCTTCAGCAAGCAAAATCTTGTATGAGGTGGAGCCGTCACTATTAGAAGGAGCCGCCCGACTTTCAAGAGCAGGCTTCAAAATGGAAGCCAGATCCGTGACCGAGCACGGAGTGTTTCCGTACGAACTGATACCCAAATCCAAGCACACTCTCATGTTCAATGCCGGAATAGACGGATGTAACAACACCAAAGGAACATATTTGATCTCAGGTAGTAATCTAAGTTTCTTTCCCGTATCAATAGAATCAATGATGATGGTATCGTAACTAACAGGATCTTCAATGATAACATCAGCCACATCCTCGGCAACCACCGGATCCAATTGTAATTGTCTGATGTTGTTCTTGATTTCTTCTCTAGATTCATGATCATGTTCTGTAGCAATAAACAAAACCTGATGACTTTTAAATGGAAACAGAATCTCCAGTTGTCTCGAAAGATCCATCTTTGCCGGAGACACGACAACGGTAAAGTAGAAATTGGATCCTTCCCCGTAATTGGATGTAACCCAGATCTCTCCACCCATCAAATGGATTAATTGTTTAGAAATCGAAAGTCCAAGACCTGTACCTCCAAACTTACGTGTAGTGGAACCATCGGCCTGACAGAAAGTATCAAAGATAAGACCAAGCTTATCTTTCTTGATACCAATACCCGTGTCGCTGACACAAAACTCTAGCAACAACTTGTCTGTATTATTAATCACCCGAGACATCTTTTTCACGCTCACAGTAACTTTGCCATGGCTAGTAAACTTGATTGCATTTCCAGTCAAGTTCAAAATAACTTGTCTCAGTCTGAAAGAGTCACCAATAAGGTTGTCTGGGAATGAATTGTCCACTTTGTACACCAGATCAAGTTGTTTTTCGATGGCTTTCACTGCCAGCGTCTTGAGGGCACCGAACACTGTACCTCTGAGGGAGAAGTCAATCTGTTCAATAGTCATTCTATTGGCCTCGATCTTGGAAATATCCAAAATGTCGTCAATAATCGTCAATAACGAATTGGCCAAATTATTGACAATCGAAAGCATTTCACGTTGATATTGGGTTAATTGGGTCTCGAGAGTTAATTGAGTCATTCCAATGATACCGTTCATAGGCGTTCTGATTTCGTGCGAGGTATTAGCCAGGAACTCGGATTTTGCACGATTAGCAAGTTCGGCAGCTTCTCTGGCAGCAGTGTTTCTTTGAATGGACTCTCTCAAATTCAACACCATCTGATTGATTTTAGTTTTCAAAGCATCCATTTCTCCCGATGCTTCAACTGTAATGAAACGAGTGAAGTCTCCATCAGTGGCAGCAGCAGTGATTTGGGCAAAAGCTCTCACCTGGGTAGTCAAATTAGCAGCCATGATATTCACATTGGTGGTAATTTCTTTCCACAATCCATCCACATCATTAACCTCGGCCTGCACACCCAGTTTACCGTCAATACCCACATCTTTGGCCACTCTAGTGACTTCCTTAGCGAAAACTTGTAACGAGTCCACCATCTTATTGATGGTACTCTTCAATTGTAAAATTTCTCCCTGGGCCTCGACTTTGATCTTTTGCGACAAGTCTCCGTGGGCAACAGCAGTGGTAACAGTAGCGATGGATCTGACTTGGTTGGTCAAATTATTAGCCATAACATTGACTTTTTCGGTAACCTCTTTCCAAGCACCATCAACATCGGTGACATTGGCCTGTCCACCTAAAATACCCTTGGTACCGACCTCTGTGGCTAAAGTTCTCACTTCCTCGACGAAAGTACGCAGTCGATCCACCATCTTATTGATTGTAATCTTAAGTTCCAAGATTTCTCCCTTACAATCTGCCGTCACTTTGGTCGAAAGATCTCCCTTGGCAACTGCAGTGGTCACATTTGCAATATTTCTGACCTGCGTGGTCAAATTCAGGGCCATTGCGTTCACATTGTCTGTAAGCTCCAGCCAAATACCAGAAACATTTTCGATTCTTGCCTGACCACCCAAACGACCTTCCACTCCAGTCTCTCTAGCCACTCTCGTGACTTCAAACGCAAACTTCCTCAACTGATCCACCATCTTATTAACAGTGTTCTGAAGCTGCAAAATTTCACCTTGTGCTGCCACATTGGTTTTTCTAGACAAATCTCCTGCGGCAACAGCACTAGTCACCTCAGAGATCTCTCTGACCTGGTTGGTCAAGTTCAACGCCATAGCGTTGACATTATCAACGAGTGTTCTCCAAACCCCCGTAGCTTGAAGTTCATGAGTCGTGACTTGTCCTCCAAGTTTACCATTTGCCACCTCTGTTGCCAAATTTGTCACTTCGTGTGCAAAGGTACGCAATTGATCCATCATTGTGTTGATGGTAACCTTGACCTTGTGGATTTCGGGATCACTCTCAACCTCGTGTATTTGAACCTTCTTCGTCAGGTCTCCTTTGGCCACTGATCTGAGAACCGTTCCCAACTCTCCCAAGGCCATCTGAAACGCCTCATTCGTTGTCTTTAGTTTGCTGTTCTCATCTTGTTTGGCCCGAACAAATGCCAACAGATCCACCCGCAAGTTCGGTCCGTATTTTTCAAAAAGAACGGGATCTGCAAGTACAGACACAAAGTCGGTCATGCTGATGATCTCGGTGTATGCTGTGATTAATTTTAAAACAGAGCAAAATTACTTCTCTCCCGGCCTGACGTAATCGATGCAGTAGCATTTTTTTTCGCAAGTCTGATGAACTAAATCAATATCTTGAGAAAAATGGAGAGAGATCAAGTACAATTGTATGGAGGAGCAATTACTGTCAAACTACCTACCAAATTAGTGGATGCTTCTGATTTCAGACAAATACCGGACACCCAAGAAGTATTTGTGGCTGGACCGGAGAGTCTGATTGGGCCAGAAGATGCATTGATTTTCGACTTATTAGAATTGGTGGATTCACCAGACGAATCAGCAGCTCAATACCATCTAGACGAACTCGTCAAGCTAAATGGAGATCAGAATGCCGAGGTCTTGAGCTGTCAAAAAGTACAACTCGATAATTTTCCTACAAACCCCGTGTACATTTTGACGGCCACTCAAACAGCACAGAAATGGGGCCGGGATCAAACATCATTGGGGATTGTTTTGGGATTGATCCGATTGAAAAATACACAAACCGATTTGCTTGTCACATACAATTTACCCGGAAATAATTTGGACGCTCGGATTCCGACAGCCCAGCAGATAGTATCGGATGTTCTTGCCTCACTCAAGGTGGAGAACTGGGGTTTATTTGGGTAAATATAAGTGGTGTACGGAAGTTCGGGGCCACGGACCCAGGTTTTTTTTTTCCATTTGGCCATCTCCGATGAGCCGCGAAAAAATCTGGGGATATGGTAGCCAGCAATATAAAGAGCACAGAGAATTCTTGGGACCCGGAATTGCTTGTATTATGAGTGCTTCTGCTAATTCAAATAAGAAATCCAAGAGCCGGTCAATCGATTTGATTGCAGGAGGAACAGCAGGGCTGTTTGAGGCTCTTTGCTGTCATCCTCTTGACACCATCAAGGTTAGAATGCAACTGTTTAAAAAGTCCATTGGATTAAAGACTGGTAAACCCCCGGGGCTTTTCAAAACTGGTGTTAATATCGTCAACAACGAGGGTTTTTTTGCCCTCTACAGAGGTTTGGGAGCCGTTTGCATTGGAATAGTGCCAAAAATGGCCATTCGATTCTCGTCATACGAGTTCTACAAATCTTTGTTCATTGATAAGGAGACGGGGAAAATCAGCACTGCTTCCACATTTGCCAGTGGAGTCATGGCTGGAGTCACTGAGGCAGTTATGGTGGTGAACCCAATGGAGGTGGTGAAGATTAGACTTCAGGCACAGCATAATTCCTTGAAAGACCCTTTACAAGTGCCTAAATATCGATCTGCTCCTCAAGCAGCATTGATGATTGTTCGTGAAGAAGGTCTTAAAACATTGTATCGTGGTGTCTCCTTAACTGCTGCAAGACAGGCAATCAACCAGGGAGCCAACTTCACCACCTATTCATTCCTCAAGTCGCGGTTACAGGATTACCAAAACGCAGAGATTCTCCCTACATACCAGACAGCAATCATTGGATTCACTTCGGGTGCTATTGGACCGTTCTGTAACAATCCGTTGGACACAATCAAAACTAGAATGCAGAAAGAAACAGGAGTCACCAACGAATCAAACTTCTCTAGAGGAGTTCGAATTGGAGCCAATCTTTTCAAAGAAAGTGGAATTTCCGCCTTCTACAAAGGAATCATTCCAAGAGTGATGCGTGTTGCCTCGGGTCAGTGCGTGGTGTTCCCTGTTTACGAGTTCTTCAAGGAGTTTTTGTATGACGTTAGTGGCATTTCTGGCAAAGAAAAATTAAAGGACTAGATAACTTGTAACGATTACTACTATATTCAACATTGTATTATCATCTATTGCTTCAATCTTAATATATTATAACTGTATGTATGCTTAGTCAAACAAACCGAAGCCCATGTCGTCATCTTCCTCCTCCTCGGCCTCTTCCTCGGCCTCAGCAGCAGCCTCCTCAGCAGCACCACCGGCAGCAGCAGCTGGAGCAGCAGAACCAGCAGCAGGGGCAGCAGCAGCCATAGAGAAGAGCAACTCCTTCAAGTTTTGGCCATCCAGAGCCTTAGCAAACACCTCGGTCCAGATGGAGTCAACGGAAGCACCAGCAGCAGAAAGCACAGATTGCAAGTTGGCAGAGGAAACCTCCAACTCAGCGTCAGCCAAAATAAGGGCAGCGTACGAAACCAAAGCGTCAGACATAGTTGTAGTTGGTTAAATGATTAGTTTTAAATTTTTCGACGATGAAAAAAAATTGTGACTGTGAAAATTAAAATAATCGACGCGTCGAACGACTTGTCAAATCTATCTACAAGAGCCAAAGGCCAGTGGTTCTAAACAAAGTGTTGCAACTTGGTGAGCCAGTCAATGTACAAGTTGTTTTCCTTCCAAGTGGAGTATGCAACCAATAATTCTCCCAACTCTTCGTCGACACCTTTGTCTTGCAACAAGGTGTAAAACATGTCTTGCATTTCTGGAGAAAGGTTCTCGTGCAAAGGACCATTGTAGGTGACGTCCTTTTCAGGACTGATGGCCTCCAAGGCATCCTCCACGTTGTCAAAGATTCTAACACCGTTAATCATAAATTGATAATCAGTATGGTTGAGGTCCAAGTCAAATTGCAAAGCCTTTCCGTTGTTTTCCACAACAACAGTGACTTCAGCAGGTTGGACCATATCTTGAGGGAAATAATCCTCAGATTGTTCCTCCTCATTCAATTCGAGCTCTTGTTGTTTGGCCGAATCGGTAGCGTCCGTAATTCTTTGAATGTCGAACAGAACGTGCACTTTTTCCCCGTTTGATTCCTTGACCAAATGGGCCATGGTTTTCTCCGACGACTCTATAGCTTTGAGATTCTCTTGTTTCATGTATTCAACAAAGCTTGGGTCAAGGTCAAAGGCCTCACCCTTTTCGTAGTCAAGTTCTTGTTGAACAAGGGATTTGGCATCCACAGCATTCAATCTCGAAACACTGGTGGAAAAGAAGGCACTCTTCGGAGCCAAAACAAGTGGTCTTGCAACACTACGTGCAAATGAAAGTTTGGAAACAGCAGGAACGACTTTGATAGCTTGACGGAACAACATTATTTAGTAAATCAATTTTAAATTTATTTGCCATTAATTATAAATTCAAAATTTCTGCCAATTTGCAAATACGGGCGGGTTATGCTAGTTCAAAATTGAAGCGACTCTTTAAGATACTCCTGAACAAAGATCGCACTGCGTTTGAATCTTCTTTCGGAATACTTGTCGAAAATCGCTTTGTGGTTGTTTTTGTAGTCGATGCAATTGTCAACAAGAACATTAGCTAAGGGTCTCAATTGACTTTCTGAATAGCCACTATAGTAAACATGTGCTTCTGTCCATTTTCCTTGATGTAACATCTTCCGAGCCAAATAATGTGCACCTGCAGCTAGCCAACTAGGAGGTGAGGCCACGAATTTCGGGTCCATGATGGTTATTTCGAGGAAATATTTGGCAAGAGTTCTGGTCTCGCTGTCATAATCGTCTGCTTTTGAGGTTCGCCTCAAGAACGACATTGGCCCTGGATATCCCATTTCGAAGTTGAGCTCATTGACCATAAATCTCTCGGCCTTGAGAAGCTCCTCAATGGTATAATCATTAGAAACCATATATGCCATCTGTTGAACAGAAGGACAATTGATTTCTTCATATTTAGCAGCAATGAAAAGAGCAATCGCTCCACATAATTGGAATCTTGATAAAGATATTGCTCGTTTGGATAAAAACCGATCGATAAGATTGACCGCTAAAAATAGTGTCTCTGGTAGCAAATTGAAGCGAGAATGAACCTGCACTATCCAATTCATCAGGGTAGCTCTGTTTTCCCACGTGATCTCAGATTGAACGTCAGAAACATATTGAGCATAAGGAGCATACTTGATCTCGAGATCACGCATATAATTGAAAATTTCTGGACCATATTCCGCAACCATGGAAACGTCCCAGGTATCCTCATCTCTTGGATCAGGATCCTCACGATAAAACTTCTGTACCACAGTCTTGAGCTCAGTTTCGATTTCCGAGTCCCATCCTGGAGATAGAGGTTCTACTTTTTCCTCCATGAGCCGGAATTCTTCCTCCTCTTCGTATTCATTATCAGTCAGGAATTGTTGACTCTGTTTAATCTCCTCGTCTTCAACGGCCATATCATCTTCTGTTTCGTCATCATATTCATCAACAGTCGTGATTTCTTCAACCTTTGTTGATTGGGTAGTATAAACCGCCTCTTTGGCACTCAAAGTGCGTACTTGTCTGTTGACTTCACTATTGGAAACAACACGAAGGGCCTTTCTTGGACCATTCAGATGTCTTTTAGAATGCTTCAGGCCTTCATTTTCATTGGATTCAACGACCCGAACAGCCTGGTACCCCATTTTGAATCAATAATAAAGAGAGACTATAGTTAATATGCGTAGACCTTTGTCTGATTTGAAATTGCGATGTATCAAATGAATGTAAATGTGGGCGAATCAATATAGCGAATGAATGTCTAAGGAATGAGATATCTGCTGGGAAAGCAGTCGGGACGGGTGTATTTCCTATGGCCTCGACAACAGACCGCAAAAACAGAGAGTTTGTTTGAATGGTTAAATTCCAGGTATGTTTACATTATCTAAGGGGGGCTGTCAAAAAAAAATATGGGTTCAGAATGGAATGTAAACAAACAAAAGTACGCAGATATGTCGATAATTGGGGGCTAAGGAGAGTTACAGATGGTTGGAGAGATACTTAGACGGAGGCTGGTACATGTGGAATCGTTTAGGATGTATATATAGATCATATTATGTTTAACAGCATAAAAGCTTAAAAATGCAAAAAAAGAAAAGCGACCTCGGTGAGGATCGAACTCACGATCTTGCGATTAACAGTCGCATGCCTTAAACCAGCTTGGCCACGAAGTCGAATTCGACAGCTTTTTGATTTCACAGTCTCATAATCCCAAAACCAATATTCCCATGCTACTTCTTAGTACTACTCTTACCAATATTTTTTCGTCAACTAAAAACTTTCCAACATCAACAAATGGTAATGGAGTCCATGCCATTTTTATATCAGTTGGATGATATAAATCAGACTCTGACTTTGTCGGCGAGGTCACAGGCAGAACAATCGAAGTTCAACACCCCAAAACACAAATCTTATAGAAACAAACAGCAACAACTAATTATCAACTATCCTTCTCCACAGATGGCCGACCGGCCAAGAGCAGGTCCGCAAGCGTATGGATCTCCATACGATCAAATGAGTTCGCTTATGAGAAACCACTCGATCCCATCGCCAGTTTCTAGAACAGGCTCAGATCTGTCTTTCATTTCTATACAAGAACAACAGCTAGCACAGATGGGTGCTCTGGCTATAAATCCGACACGGACAAACACAAACTCGACAGTCTCATCTACAAGAGATCAGGTTTCCACACCAGTGAGTGCTGTGTCCTCCGAGTCGTCGGTTTCTACAGGGTCTGCAAATTCTCCGTGGAACACATCATTATTGGATTTGAATAAAAACACGGGTATTACGGGCATTCCGTTCAACTCTACATGGTCACAGGTTTGGTAAGGTAAGGTATACTAGGTTTTAGGGGTGTACGGACAAGAAGTAATGGAATTGTACAATTATGAAGAAAACTGTAGATATCGGTTATGCGTTCAATTGCCAGGCTGGAATCCCGCGTTTTTGCTCATCGCCGCTCACACTGGACGTGGTGGAGCTTCCACCATTAGTAGCTGCCAACTGCCAGGCAGGAATCGAGCGCTCAATCTCTTTCTCGTTGGTTGTGCGTTGTCCGAATTTCGCAATACTGTCGTTGTTGACATCTTTATTTTTCTCTTGATTAAGAATATCCTTGATTGATGGAACGGATGTTGCAGGTGGGATGTTGAGATTCGACAAGCCCGTGATTTTTGGAGACGTGGTTTCATTAGGAGGGGTCTGCAATTGCGGAGCAGCATTCACTCCTGTGGATTTCACATCAAACTTGATTTCTTGCAACTGTTTCTCCATAGCAGACAATTCTGAATTCAAGGTGGCTTTTTGACTATCCAAAGTCTTCAACAGAGTGGTTTTGATATTCTCGATCTCCAATTTGAGGTATTTCAACGTTTCTTCATTGTTTAGATTTTTCTCATTAGTTTTGCTGATAATTTCGTCAATACCTTGTAATGTTTCGTCAATCTTCTTTGATTTGGCCTCCTGCTTCTCGTAGAACTGTTTCTGATCTGCTTCGAACTTCTCCAGTAAACTCTCGACTCTGGAGAATTCTCGATCAATAGCAGCCTTATCTTGTTCCAACTGGGTCTTCGATGGAGGTAAGATCTTCGGAATGACATACCTCTTGATGATCTGGTACATTCCGTACGAGATTCCAGCTGTTGCCGTCGCCATAATAAAATAGTCTTTCCAGTCGCGTTCTGGTAATGGAGGAGCATTATAATAATAATCAGGAACTGGTGCACGAGGCGGAACAGTAGGTGTAGTAACAGTTGACGATTGACCAGGACTCGTCTGGGCCCTCTGGAGCGCTTCTTGCATCTCTTGCTGTGTTAAGCCTTTTGACTCCAAAAACTCGATTTTTTTGGCCAAAGGCGAGTCGGCAATGCTCTTATCCAGAAGAAACTCAACTGCACTACTAACAAGGTCCGCACGAGAGTTAGAAGTGGATTGTTGTTGCGACATGATGGGAAGAATAATACAGAACAAAGTGGGGATCGGCAAAAATTCCTAAAACACAGCCTAAAGGGAAAGACTGTGCGTCGATCGACGCGTCGATCACGATTACCATACTACAAGGACCACTACAAAAGGACGAAACTTCGGAGTCAGGACCAAACCAGGGCGGAATCAAGCTGGAATCACCTTAATAGGCAGAGTTGCCGCCAAAACAACCCATTTTTCAGCTGAAGTTTTATAATATCACCACCCCCACCCGATCCCTCAGTTAAAGCGAATCATGAATCAACCAGAACGAGAGAAAAATTTAAATTGAGCAACACCAACGCACAAGTAACCGGCAGGTGGCAAATAATTTCCATTGGTGCTTTTTAAAACTTATTTATCATTGCACCATTGACATTTGTCATGAGTACAGACAATCAGCAGTCCGAAACAGGCCCTGCGGTTGGGTTCAATGACCAAGGTCGCGTAAGTACGAAGAAAGAAGGTGTTTCTGACCGTCAGATGTCGATTTCTGCGATGCTTTCGTCACCCAGTGAACATGCGCCCATTGTCTCGATTCCAACGAGTGCCGAGATGATGAACTCTTTTGAGCAGCGTGTGCGGGCATTGGTAAAGCTGGATTCTTTGACCACAAATGAAATCAACCAATTGCAGTTGCTGGACCGGGAAATTGATCTTTTGAATGCCCAGGATGGTGTTTGTGTGAATTCTCAATTGGTTGACGAGCTTCGGGCCAAAGTGATGGAGCTGGACCCCAAGATCTATGAAAAGTTGACTCGGCGCAATAAGTTGATTGACCAGGAGTCCGAAGATCTCAAAGGCCTGAAGACTGAGCAGCTCAAGTTATTAGCTGGTGTCCGACGGGATGAACAGGATCGAGGCGATAATACCAAATCGTTGAAGAATCACACCCAGATAGAGGATTCAGGAGCTGCCAAAACGATGGTCAATATTGCGCCAAAGAAAGGCGAAATTTCTTTTATAGACGAGGTTGGAGAGTCTTTCGGTGACGCTGTCGAACTGAATGGTGTCAATGGAGTTGTCGAAGACGGAAGACGGAAGAGGAAACGGAAAATGAGAATAGATCCGTCCAAACTTGTGGATGAGGATGTGGACGACGTGAAGTCCAAGAAACAACGCAAGAGAAAGGGAGACGATGAACAGCCTAACGGAGATTTGAATGGTGGTGAGGATCTTGATGGCGACGATGAAGAGTTCGATGGTGTCAAGAAAGCCAAGTCTCAAGTGTCGTTGAAAGAACAACGGGCAATTGAGAAACAATACGACAACGTGTATATTTCCATTTGGAAAGATTTGGCACGGAAAGATGGTCCGAAGGCCTACAGAATGTATTATCAAGCTTTTCAGGCGAAACAGATGAATCTACGGAAGACATCCCTTTTGGCTGCTAGAGAATCTAAGAAATGGGTGGGTAAGGCCACTCGGTCTCAAAAGGATCTGATGACCAAGGCAAGACGTTCCATGAGAGAGATGTTGAACTTCTGGAAGAAACACGAACGTGAAGAGAGAAATATGCGTACTCGTGCGGAACAGGAGGCAGTGGCCAAAGCCAAGAAAGAAGAAGAGGAAAGAGAGTCCAGAAGACAATCTCGGAAGTTGAATTTCTTGATCAATCAAACAGAGTTGTACTCGCATTTCATCGGCAAGAAAATCAAGACCGACGAGGTGGAAGGAGATATGGGAGACAAATCTCTTTCTGCGGGCCCTACCACTGGATTTGAAGATATGGATCTCAGCGATGCCAGAAAAGATATCCATGAACTTGATTTCGAAGGTGGAAGTGACGAATCTTTACAAAAGGCTGCTGCTGCAAATGCCCAGTCTGCTCTTCTTGCTGCTCAACAACGTGCCAAAGAATTCAACGGTCAGGCTCCAGCAGCTGAGCAAGACAATGAAGGTGAAATGAACTTCCAGAACCCAAGTAGTATTGGAGACATGAACTTAACACAACCTAAGTTACTCAACTGTACATTGAAGGAATACCAGATGAAAGGTTTGAACTGGCTGGCCAATCTTTACGAACAAGGAATCAATGGTATTTTAGCAGATGAGATGGGTTTGGGAAAGACTGTGCAGAGTATTTCTGTTCTTTCATATTTGGCAGAGACTCATAACATCTGGGGTCCATTTTTGGTGGTGACTCCAGCATCAACTCTTCATAATTGGCAACAGGAGATCACTAAGTTTGTCCCGGATTTCAAAGTTCTTCCTTACTGGGGTAGTGCCAAGGATCGGAAGGTTCTGAGAAAGTTCTGGGACAGAAAGAGCATTGTTTACAACAAAGAATCCCCATTCCATGTGGTGGTCACTTCGTATCAGTTGGTGGTGGCAGATGTTCAATATTTCCAAAAGATGAAGTGGCAATACATGATTTTGGACGAGGCCCAGGCTATTAAGTCTGCTAACACTTCAAGATGGAAGTCGTTATTGAGCTTCCAATGTCGTAATCGCTTGCTTTTGACAGGAACTCCTATTCAAAACTCGATGCAGGAGCTTTGGGCCCTGCTGCATTTCATTATGCCGTCATTATTCGATTCTCATGACGAGTTTAGTGAATGGTTTTCCAAAGACATTGAAGCACATGCACAATCAAATACTCAATTGAACGAGCAACAATTAAGACGTCTTCATGTCATCTTGAAGCCGTTCATGCTTCGTCGTATCAAGAAGAATGTCCAGAGTGAACTCGGAGACAAGATTGAGATCGATGTTTTCTGTGATCTGACCAACAGACAAAAGAAACTGTATCGAATGTTGAGATCGCAAATCAATATTATGGATCTGATCGACAATAACAAGAAGATTAATAGCAATAATGATGATGACACCCAAGGTGACTCGTTGATGAATGTGGTGATGCAATTTCGGAAAGTCTGTAACCATCCAGATCTTTTTGAGCGTGCGGACACGAAATCTGCATTCAGTGCAAGTGCGTTTGCCGAAACAACTTCAATGGTGACCGAAATCAACGAACCATTGTTGGAACTGAACTACACTACCCGCAACCGTATAGAGTACAGATTGCCACAATTGTTATTAGAAGATCTACTCTCACCTCATTATGAGAACTCAGTTGTTGAGAAATCACAATTTTTGGAGAAGTTTAGCATCTGGAGTCCTGAAAATGTACACACCAGTGACGAATTCTCGTTCTTACGGTTTATCAATGAAACTACATCCAGTGCAAGACGAATTGCTTATCAAAATGTTATTGAGAATGCAATCGATCTACGGTCGTACACGGGCCATTCAAATTACGAAACTGTTGCTAGACACAAACAGATTTATGGCACGACTCCTAGTCATAGTCTGTTCCATATTCGAGAATTGCATACCGAGCACGAATGCGTGGCCAATAAGACATACAAGGATATGTATTTGAACGTTGCTCGTGCAGGAGCATTTGCTGCTGCTTGCGCTCCACCAATAGAGATCTGTTGTTCTAAACAGAGATTCAACTTCATCAAGAAAGACGCATTGTTTGATACCAAAATCCGCCAAGCTATAGGTCCGTTGAGTTTGAATGTTCAGTGGGAATTGAGTCAACGTCAAGTTCCTATGGACTTATGGCCTAAATCTGAAATGAATGTCGAACCATTGAATGAAAGAAACGGGTTCTCGTCCATCAGACTGCCATCAATGAACAGATTCGTGATTGAGTCTGGAAAATTGGCCAAATTGGACGAAATGTTGGTGGATTTGAAGAAAAACGGACACAAATGTTTGATTTACTTCCAAATGACCAAGATGATGGATTTGATGGAGGAATTCCTCACCTATCGTCAATACAAATACATTCGTTTAGATGGATCATCTAAATTGAGTGATCGTCGTGATCTTGTTCATGATTGGCAAACGAGACCAGAATTGTTTATTTTCTTGCTTAGTACGAGAGCTGGAGGATTGGGTATCAATTTGACTGCTGCAGATACTGTGATTTTCTACGACTCCGACTGGAACCCTACAATTGATTCGCAAGCCATGGATCGTGCACATAGATTGGGACAAACCCGTCAAGTGACGGTTTACAGGATGCTTGTTCGGGGAACCATTGAAGAAAGAATGAGAGATCGGGCCAAACAGAAAGAACATGTCCAACAGGTTGTCATGGAGGGCAAATCATCGATTGTTCCAGATCAGAAGGATGCTAATGATAAGAACAAGGACAAGAAGGAAATGGCCATGTGGCTTCTTGATGATGGGGAGGATGAAAATAAGCGTTAGATAGTAAAAAATAACTTTTGGCACGGTGAAAAAAAATAATCATCTTTGTTCTTGAACTATACTATGGCCGAGTTCACGGCAGATCAAAAAGATGTTGTTGAACGGATCCTTCGAATTGAGAAATCCGATTACTACAAGATACTAAATGTGGACAAAACGTCCAGTGATATAGAGATCAAGAAGTCATACCGTAAGCTTGCCATCAAGCTTCATCCGGACAAAAATAAGCATCCACAGTCTTCGGAGGCGTTCAAAAAGTTGGCTAAAGCGTTTGAAGTGCTTAGTGACTCTGGAAAGCGTAAGATCTATGATCAGACAGGCTCTGATCCGGATTCTCGAGGAGCTGGAATGGGTTCTGCTGGGGCAGGCTTTGGCGGGGCAAATCCACGAATGAACCCGTTTATGAACATGAATATGAATGGAGGTGGAATGCCTCAAGGGTTTATGTTTGACGACGATATATTTAACATGTTTTTCGGAGGGCCTACGGGAGGCTTTGGAGGCAATACGTTTACATTCCATTTTGGAGGACCTGGTGGAGGAACCACGTTTCAAGGACCTCGTGGATTTGGAGGCAGACCTCCTCGACCACGTGCGGGTCCTCGTCCGGGAGCAAGGAATGGGGAAGATCGCAAACTCTGGGATTTGGTCAGTCAATTGATCCCGTTATTGGTTGTTATTATTCCTGTGATCCTCAGCACTCTTTTCGGAGACAGTTCATCAAACTACTCAAAACTACCTAAATTTGCCTTCGAAACTTCGCCGGCATTCAGTCAAGAAAGATTCACCCCAACACATAGAGTACCATATTACGTGAATCCGGTGGCTCTCGAAAATTACAGTGGTGGCTCAGAGCGCAAACTTAAAAACCTGGACAAATCTGTGGAAAACTATTACGTTTCGGACTTACGAAGTAAGTGTCAGCGGGAAGAAGCCCAAAAAGACCGGATGATCGAGGAAAGTTACGGATGGTTCTTTGTTGATAACGACAAATTGGAGCATGCACAACGAATGGAACTCAAACACTGCAACCGACTGCGAGACCTCCACTTAATTTAACACCATACAACCACAGGATGCGCTATTGTCTCGGATCCCAAATGCCATTGTCGTCCCAGCCCCGGATGGTCTCCTGTTGTCAACGAACCAATCATATATAGTTATACCGTCTGTGCACAGAGCTGAAATTGGCAGCTTATCTCAAGCAATTTTTTTTCTCGCACCAAATTGTGCATTCCGAGTAGTTCCCCTTACAAATTCTTTGCAATTGTAGGCAAACATACTAAAACGGCACGACTTCTCTGTGGTTTGACGTGTTTGTGTACAATTTCATCAATTTCGCGTGTTGAATCAATGTTTACATGTCATGGAGTATTCCAATAATAGACAACAGAGCCCGCAATATATGCAGCAACAGCAACAGCCTCAATTACCTCAGTTGCCCGCACATATTAAAAACCTCACTCAGGATCAACTACAGAACATATATAAACGCCTGCAGCTTCTCCGATCCCAACATGGCGAAAATGCTAAACAATTACCCGAGTTTGCCGAGCTCGCCTCTGTGTTGACACAATTGTCTCAATATCAGAGGCAGTTGAAGGCACAGAGTCAGATGTCACAATTTCAAAATAAGCCAGGCTTTTCTCGGTTCCAGCAACCACAACCTCCACAACCTCCACAACCCCCACAACCACCTCAACAACAACCTAAGGTTGCAACCCAAGGACCCTCGCCCATCTTCTCGCCTCCTCAATCTCAATTGCTCAAGTATCAGATATCGGCTTTCAAGAAGTTCATTCAAAATCAGCCTATAGAACCTGAACTCGCAAATATTATAAACATCTCATTTCAGCAATACAATGGACAGTCGGGAGATCAGAATGCATCTCCACCGTTACAAGATAATGCTTTCATCAAGCAGCAGCAACATCTACAACAACAACAACAACAGCAACAGAGATCGAAACCGAAGAAAGATCAATTTGTTCAACCTCCTAAACAGACAATGCAATCCAGAAAGACTACCCCCATGCAGCCTCATCAGCAATTGATGACTCCTCAGCCGGTAGTGATGCCTCAACAACCACCTCAACATCAGCACTTCCAAGCTCGACCACAACAACAGATAATACCCCCAAAACAGGAAGTCCCTAAACAACCCCAACCCAAAACTTTACCTCCTCATCCTCCAGTTCCGCTTCAAAAACTAATGGAAAAGTATCCTGAGGTGACAAATATCATTCCGTTACACGATCCACAAGTTGTTGTCGATAGTTTCTCGGTGCCTCAAATCCCTCAATCTGTTCCATTTAATTACTTGGATAATCCAAAATCTCGGGCGATCACGCCATCGCTTTATCCAAAACCATTGGACGTGGTGGGGGCTGCAGAAACAAAGGAATTGGTGGACGAGCTCAAACTCCAACAGGAATTGGAAGAATTAGAACGTTTGAAAGATAAGGACGATTCTTATAAGTTTGAGTATACCTTACTCACGCTGCTTCCTTACCAGAAAGCAGTCCGAGGTCATGTGGTGAACACTGTGTTTTATCAGAATTCTTTGTTGACCAACTATCTTCCAAACTTTTCCGCGAGAACACGGTCAATCAACAGTCACGACGCTTCGATCACTCATGCATTGTATACCCAGCAACGGAATGTCAATGCTCTTTCCCAACGTAACAAGATAGAGGAACGTCAGGCAAATATTCTTACAGTTTCGGATGATTACAAGAGATATCTTTCGTCGAGAAAAGATCGGTTCAGTCGAATTGCAAGGGGTGTTCACAATTTCCATGCGCAAACCGAGAAAGAGGAACAACGGAGGATTGAAAGAAACGCCAAACAGAGATTGCAAGCACTTAAGGCTAACGATGAGGAAGCTTATATCAAGTTACTGGATCAGACTAAGGATACCAGAATTACCCATATTTTGAAACAGACCACTGGGTTCCTTCGTACGTTGATACAATCGGTCAAAGTTCAACAACAGGAGACACAAGAACATATGGTTCACGCTCCTAAACTTGAAACTATTGCTGAAGACGGCGAAAAGGTTGACGAGGAAGAGCGAGAAAATGCCGATTATTACTCTGTTGCTCACAGAATCCAGGAGAAGATCGACAAACAACCCTCTATTCTTGTTGGTGGTACTTTGAAGGAGTATCAGATAAGGGGATTAGAATGGATGGTTTCTCTTTTCAATAACCATCTTAATGGTATTCTTGCCGATGAGATGGGACTGGGAAAGACCATCCAAACTATTTCACTTCTCACATACATTACTGAAACGAAGAAGATCCCTGGTCCATTTTTGGTGATTGTTCCGCTATCTACCTTACCAAATTGGAATCTAGAATTTGACAAGTGGGCACCAACTTTGAAGAAGATCAGCTACAAAGGTTCTCCGCAATTAAGAAAGGAGCTTGCCCATGACGTGAGAGCCGGTAACTTTAATGTGTTGTTGACGACTTATGAGTATATCATTAAAGACAAGTACCTGTTGTCTAAGATCAAATGGGTTCACATGATCATTGATGAAGGTCACAGAATGAAGAATGCTAAGTCAAAACTTTCTTCGACGTTGACTGAATACTATCACACCGACTACCGGTTGATTTTGACAGGTACCCCTCTGCAAAATAATCTTCCTGAATTATGGGCCTTATTAAACTTTGTGCTTCCAAAGATTTTCAATTCTGACCAATCTTTTGACGACTGGTTCAATACTCCGTTTGCCAACACTGGAACCCAAGACAAGTTGGAACTGTCCGAAGAAGAGACGTTACTGGTTATCAGAAGATTGCATAAAGTGTTAAGACCATTCTTGCTTAGAAGATTGAAGAAGGATGTGGAAAAGAGTTTACCAAACAAGATTGAGAAGGTTATCAAGTGTAGAAAATCTGGCTTGCAGAACAAGCTTTACCATCAGATGCTGAAATACAACCAACTGTTCATCGGAGATTCTGATTCCAAGGCTCCAGTTGGTATCAAGGGTATGAACAACAAATTGATGCAATTGAGAAAAATTTGCAACCATCCATTTGTGTTTCCAGCTATTGAAGACATGATAAATCCTTCTCACGAGAATAACGACTACATCTGGAGAGTTAGTGGTAAATTCGAGCTCTTGGACAGAATTTTGCCCAAGTTTAGAGCAAGTGGCCATAGAGTGTTAATGTTCTTTCAAATGACTCAAATTATGGACATCATGGAAGACTTCCTTAGATTCCGTGGAATGCATTATATGCGTCTTGATGGTGATACCAAAGCAGATGATCGTACTACGTTATTGAAAGATTTCAATGCGGATGACTCACCCTATTTTATTTTCTTACTTTCCACCAGAGCTGGTGGTTTGGGTTTGAATTTGCAGACGGCCGATACAGTCATCATCTTTGATACGGATTGGAATCCGCATCAAGATTTACAGGCCCAAGATAGAGCTCATCGTATTGGACAGAAAAACGAGGTGAGAATATTGAGATTAATTACCAGCGACTCCATCGAAGAATATATCTTGGAGCGTGCACATCAAAAGTTGGACATTGATGGAAAAGTTATTCAAGCAGGTAAATTCGATCAAAAATCCACTTCAGAGGAGCAGGAAGCTTTGCTACGACAATTATTGGAGGCCGAAGAGAACGAGAGAAATGAAGACGAAGTTCTTGATGATATTGATTTGAATGAAATACTTGCCAGAGATGAAGACGAAATGGCACTGTTCCAGAAAATGGATGAGGAGAGAGGTGATAAATCTCTGGGATTCCCAAGATTGATTCAAGAATCTGAACTTCCAGAGATTTACAACCATGAGCCAGAAATTAGAGATGAAACCGAGGAAATGATCAATTATGGTCGTGGAGCCAGAGAACGTAAGATTCAACAGTATGATGAGAACATTACGGAAGAACAATGGTTGAAGGAGATAAATGGACTTGCCTCTGACGATGACGACATTGGGAAAACGAAGAAGAATCGAAAGCGCGGGCGCAAAACCAAGGAATCACATGAAACCAGAGAAGGATCTGTTGATCCAGATGGTGATTTGGCCGACTTTGTTGAGGACGATGATGACACCACTTCTCGCAAGAGGCCAAAGAACGGCAAGGGTAAGAAGAAGTTGGGATCTGGTCGTAACACACTGTCTCCTTCGGAAATTGATGAATCTACTCCGCAAACACCAAATGGCGTATCAGTTGTTAAACGGAAGAAGCCGAGAGGCGTTCCAATGTCCGCACCAATTTGCAGAAAAGAGAACTCTGATTTACCGGAGCTGACAATGGAAGAGAGAGACCAACTTCAAATCCAATTGGAAAACTTCCTCGATCAAATGATGAACCTGACATCCGAAGATGGCCGCAAGTTGGCAACAATCTTTCTGGTTAAACCCGTCAAGAAGATGTATCCAGACTATTATGTGATTATCAAGAATCCTATTGCATTTGACGGAATCAAGAGAAGAATTCAAGGTGAGATTTACTATAACCTGGAGGAATTTATCTATGATTTACATTTAATGTTCGCAAATGCTAGAATCTACAATCAGGAAGGGTCCATGGTTTATAATGATTCCAAAATTATGGAGGAAGCTGCATTGAAAATCTATGAAGACTTGACGAATGGTGGAACGATGGACTTTTCCGAATTCGACGAAAGATTCGGTCTGAAGCGGAACCCCCCAGCCCCTGTTGCGGAACATCGACAGGTCGGTGGCCACCTTCCTCTACCAACTATGGCACTATGACCTACGTATATTAATTCATGTGTATTTTAATTGAAACGTTGACGTTTTATTAGAGCTTGAAAATCAACTTTTCATCTAAATTACTCATTTTCTTCCTCATTGGGAGTTTCTTGAGTCTTCTCAAAACTTTCTGAGGCAGCAGTAGACACCCTTGTTGTCAAATAGTCATCTTGGTGGTCAGACAAGTCTTGGTTTTCAGTCTGCTGATCAGACCCATTTTCTGCACTACCGTGTGCGGTTTCTTCAACATGCTCCAGTTCAGGTTTACTGACTGATGCAAACTCTTTGAAGACAGAATCTTGATGGTAGCTGCGAGTTCCAGTACATACAGGTCCTCCTGATTCCTTAACTCCATCAAAGATGTCTAATTTGGATTCCTGCACCGAGTCCTCGTAGGAAGAAGAATTCAAAGTTTGCTCGACGAAGACTCCACGAGAAGGAACTCGGGTTATGTCAGTACTAACTGTATCTCCAGATTTTGGATTGAGAGTTTCTGACCCTGACCTCTGGGGTAGTAAGTGAGGATTAAGAGAAGTAGGTGTGTGATTCCGAACCGCATTCAAACTTCTGGAACGAGGTTTGGTAGCTTCAGAAGATGGATTTTGTTCATGCAGGGTTGCAAGTCCTGTAGAATGAATAGAATTGAATGAACGAACAGATTTGGGAGACCTTGGTGGTGGAGTAGATTTCAAGCCAGAAAAATATTCGGTCACACCTGTGTTGAACTGGGAAATAAGATGGATATTGCCATCATATGGATTGGTGAAAAGTAACTCATCAACTTCCTCCTTTCTGGGTTCGAACTCTTCATATGGTGGGGTACTATTTTCTGGGTCTCTAGTACTAAGAGTGAACAGTCTTTTCAAATTTCCAGAAGTAAATGGACGAAAAATGCGTCTACCAGAAGGTGGGTTTTCTACGTCACATGCCTTAATTTCTTTCGGAACGGCGACTGAAGAATACTTGTTTTCCAAGTAAACTTTCCAAACCCAACTTTTGGTCTGAAAGGCCGTGAAGATTAGCCAAAATATTTGAATGAATCCCATGAAACTGCTAATAACTCCAAACTCATTGGATTCTTTACTGACCAAAATGAGATTAAACACAATATTCACCGACATTAGCATGAAACAACTGACAAAACAGATCACTGCAAACACGAAGATGGCCTGGTTGACTTTGGACATGGTAACTTTCTGGCGGAAGTTCAATGTATAAGGCACCACAACACAAAGTGCTTCCACAAGAAACGCAAGAGATATCAACATTATTCCAAAATTCACATATTTCATCACAAATGAATAATCAAGAAGAGAGTCTAGACCGTACGCACTTTTGGGATAACCGCCTGCTTCGTAGATAGGATAGATAATTTTATGGAGAAAATCGCTAGTTTCCTGATGATGTTCTCTCAGGCGCAAAGAGATTGGGAAAGACGAATGACGGAGAGCTTTCATTGGACTTAATTTGCGACCAAATGCATGCTTGAACTCCAAAATGGGGATAGTACTGTTTTTGAATTCAAAGCTCTTAGTTTCATAATAATATTTCATAAGGTGGAACTTGATACTGACTTCAGATTCATCCAACAAGAATAATGGATTAAGGATCAATGCATAATCATCATAGTTACTCATGTACGAGCTTTTTTGCATCTCAAAGATTTTACTCAACGAATTGTAAAGTTCCATGTTTTCCTTCTTGACTTCGTCGTAGTTTTCGCTGAAATATGTCTTTCCCGAATCAATAAAATGATCGGCATTATTCAAAACCTTAACAAGATTGATGGCAGGTAGTTGGCACATAAATTTGGTTTGTTGGAAAATGTTTATGAAATTAAAGATCACAAACACAGATAAGCATCCAATATACCATGTTGTTGAAAATTGGACCTTTTTGGGCACCTGCTCAATTTTGGGCATAGAAGTAGGAGCGCTAAAGATTCCTGAGAGCTTATTCCATCTGGTGGAAATCATTTTGAGTTCTAACGAACAAGACGCCCTGATAAAAGTTTGGATGAAAATAATAAGGAGCTCTCCCTTTTTTAAAATGGCTCAACCGCCCATTTTTGATGGTGCTAGGTGTATCGAATTACTACCTTGCTTATGTCACACATTTTTTAAATACACAATAATAGAATCTATTCCGAGAGTCTCATGGTGACACACACTGTTTACCATCAAAACATCAATGACAATGTTCGAATTGAGCTCTTATATGAGAATTACCCGGTAATTGCCGGTACTGATGAGCTTTCGTTTATTTTAAGATTCAAATATATTGGTCCGTTGAACACAACATCTACCCCGACCAAAGTCCAGAAACCTGTTGAAGAGGACTCAGGTTCTTCCAGCGACGGATGGTTTGGTGGAAGACTTTCATCTCAATTGAGTAATGCCACACGTGCTCTTTTTCTCCAGCAATTGGAAACAATGCCGGAAGAAGCAGAAGAAGACCCCCTCGAGGACATCTCCATCTATCTGGGATATACTCAAATATTTGGATATTATTCAATAGACGACAAGATTATAGATGCCGCGATTTTCCAGGATCTTCAAAAGTCCTCGACATTTGAAGGTAAATTGGCTGGAATTAATGGCCTAGAAATAACCTTTGATCAGCACAAAAAAGGTCTTTTGAACGGATTTACCACTTTGTTTCAGACAGAAATGGATCGACAAGAAAATACACACTTAATACCTCATTATTCCACCACTCAATCGATTCTATTCAGCGATTTGACCTTCAAGCCCGCACAAATCACCAGTAATTCCACTTCCAATATGATTACTCGAAGTTTTTATGTGAATATGAAATTACCAATGGATTTGGCTCCGTCTTTTCGATCTCAAGCTGTTCAAATTCATTACAATGTTATTTTGGGATACCAATTGATGGAGAAAAATGGAACATTCACCAATAAAACCATGTTTTTCCCATTAAAAATTCAACCGTATGTGGACAGGTTTGGTAGACAGCCACTATTCCACTTGGAAAGACCTAGATTAAACCAGAAACCAAGTATATTAAAGAACGTGGACTTGAACAATGCGTCTACAACCGAATTGAATATCCCGAAGACTGCTCGCAGATATTCAGAGCCAGAGATTTCTGGACGACTGAGTAAAAAGTCATCAAACACAAATATGAACGGAACATTGGCTCGAAAGAGCTCAGGACTGAATTTGGAACAACTTCGACGTAACCTGGGAACCGGAACTCGAAGAAGTCCTTCTATTGACGAACTTCCTACTACGTTTGATCTGGATAAGGATTTGGAGACCAAACAATTTCTGGCTTTGTTGAAAGAGCTGGATGATAACGATGCAACCGAAATCGTGAAAATTCAGGAATCGTTTGAGAAGAAATATAATCATGAAGAAGATATGGAGTTCAGTCCACGTCAAAACATGCTCAACATTCTTTCTGATTTTCAGAGTGTTCAAAAACACGAGTTCACTGCAGAAGATGATCTAGCAGACATGGAGGGCCAGATTCCTCTACATCAACAAACCAAATACGTTATCAAACAAGATCATCTACAAATTGCCAATTTAACTTTGAGCAAAGATATAGTGAAACTTGGAGATCATATTACAATCAATATGTCATTTTTAGATCGAGAATTGGACACTAAAGGAGTGGAAATTAGATTGATCAAGAATCAAATCATCTACAGAGATGAATATTTGAAACGACATGAATACAATGAGGTTTACAAGGGAATCAAAAATGGAAATTGCATGGAGACATGTGTGTTCGACAAATTGGTGAGTACTTTCGACATGGAGGAGTTAAATTTGAGTTTATTAGTTCCTGCGACTGTGGAGCCGCAGTTCAAAACCAATTTCTTCCAGATCAAGTATTTGATCCAATTAAAATTTGTGTTGGTGGACACTTTCCATAAGATACCCAAGCCAGATCAGAATGGAAATACTGATCAACGGACTGATTTCGATTTGGCGTCGATTTTCACCGATTACAAAGGTTCAGTTTTGTTGAAGGGTGTGGAAAGCATCACCAATGGCTTGGAATTCACTGTCCGATTGCCAATAGTGGTGCTCCCCAGCTACGAAAATGATATCTCTCAATAGTATACTGCCAATACAAATCGCGGGTTGTGCATTTCGCGTACTTAAATTTTACTGCGTAAAAAAATCTTGTACGTTTTAATAGGTGAGGACCGTGACAGGGACCAGATCAGAATATTTTGGATCCTAATCATCAACTAAACGCGTTTCATTAGTTTGAGTTTTGCATTCAATCGGTTAACTGGATGTTCTTGAACAAAGAACCTAGCTCGATCGAGCGCAAGGTCTCGTCTCCAAGTGAAAGGGAGAGCTCTAATGCTACTGTTATATTGGCCCCCACATTATCTGGTCGAGACAAAGCAGATCAATTAGGAAAGAAATTTGCAGATGCAAAGAGGAACAATCGTCCTCGATTTGTTCCTTCTAGAAATTCGGACATGCCCAACGAAAGACTTAATTATCCCCAATCGAGAAGTGATCCGGTCAAGTTGAATAAACTCTATACAATTCTTAATGCTAAACGGAGCACAAAGGCCAAGCAATCCCAATCTATGGACTCGGGACCGTCTAAAAGCACGGCCAATGGTTTTATAGGCAACGACTCAGACCCCTCCATTGCATTATCTCAACCAACTAGTTATCAGGATTTGGTGAGGGCCAGGAAAAAGCTTTCGAATATGTCGACAAAAAGTCCGACTTCTAAGGCAACAAGCAGCCAATCATCATCAACCACTCCAACAGGATCTCCTGCTGCTAGTCAAATTCAAAAGGAAACTTCTGCACAAGAACCCGAAGAAGCTCCCGTTGAGCAACCCCCATCTCCGACTGCTCCAACAACATTAAGAATGTCTACGCAAAATATCATATCTGCATTCCGTAACGTCATTAGAGGCCCACAATCCCGTGGATCGACAGAAGATGAGCTGGAAAATGAGTCAGAACCAGAACTACAACCAGAACCAGTTGTTCAACCTCAAACACAGCCTGAACAAACAGAAAGACAAACAGAATCCGAAACTGTTTCTGAAATACAAGTAGAAGTTCAGTCAGAAGCTCAGGAAACCTCTCCGACGAGTTACAAGATCAGGATTCCAGCTTCGGCTTTCACTTCAGAAAAGGCTCCTTCTACGCCTCAAAGAAAAAGTATGGAGGAAACTCCTACATCCTCCAAGCGTGTCTTATTTTCCAAGGAAGTCGATCGTTCTCCTATTGGATCGTCTCCAATTAGAGAACCTCCTGAACCACGTTCGATTCTTAAAGTCAGCAGACCAGAAGTCGAGACCAGAAGTTATCAATTTGATATGACATTTTTCGAATCTGACTGGCCCTCTGGTTACGTGATTCAATTGAGGGATCATGACGTGGAGTTATTTGCACATGTGTTTCAGGGATGTATTGACAAACTCTCCGATTCACAGTTTACTTGCAGATTTGAGGCATTGGTTTCGATGAACGATATCTTAAAGAAGAGAGGTGACGATTTGCTAAAAGATATGATTACAGAGGCCTCTAAAACGAGAATCTTGGACATCGTCATTGAGGAGGTGAAAGCGGCACAGGATATCAATGCCAGCTCGGAAGTCAGATTTGGATTCAGAAACACTGTGCAAGCAATAAAACTTCTTACCTCACTTACTAAAGTCTGTCGAGGGCACGAATTGGCCGAGGTGTTCGATCTGACTACAACTTTAGCACAATCTCCGCATATATCTAAGAGTCTGGTTATTTCTCTTATACAATTATTCAAAGAGAACTCCTGTGTCTTCCCAGCATTTATCGTCGAAAAGATCATCTATGCCTTGATGAAAATGAAATTTTATCCGAGTTCGTCCATCATCATCGAAAAACTGAGTACTTTGAAGAAGTTTGCTATCAAATATCCTGCCCTGATGTACAAGAATTGCTATGTTTGTGTTTCATATGTTCTCTGGTGCATTCTGAAGATCGAAATGACCAATCATTATAAGGTTATTAATCTTTGTAATGAAGTGCTAACGGAGTTTTGCAAACTATGCACATCAACGACGCGAGAAACATTTTTGTCACTAATGAATGAAGATTTGACTTTATGGAGTCAAACCCAACGTTTCGATGTTTCCTCAGAAACTAAGAATTCTTCGAAATCTGTTTGTGAGGCCTTGGTTAACGCCTTGAACTATCTAACTAAACATAAAATGCAGACAGAAGTTATGGATATATGGGCCTCCTTGACATTCCTGTCCTCTGCATTTACCTGGAAACGAGGAATCGAGAGTTGGGATCATGTTGAAATATGGATTTCTGTTTTCACGACTTGTTTCAATAAGAGTGGAGAAAAATCCAAGTCCGAGGCCTTACGTGCCTGGAGATCAATCATCTATACATTTCACCAATCTCTCACCTTCAAGAAGAGTCCCAAGATAACCAACAGTGACCAATCTGACGAGTTAGAAAACAAATTCCATGTTCTTATACATCCACTTGAAGATTACTCGGGCCCGATGACAACCACTTTAATGCCCCTTTTCCAGGTTCTCTTGAGCAGAATTTATTACAGTCTCTACCCTTTTTTAAGTCAGAGTCCAGATTCTGATTTCCACGGCCAGAAATGGGTCATCGAATGGGTGCTTGTTCTGGTTCGCACTTTGTATTTTAAAGAAGGAGCCAACGAATGGCAGATTGATGCTGGATTCGAAACCATTACCAGTTTGCTTACGAATACGTCAAATCAAAAAGACAAGAACATTTCTCTTAAGGATTGCTTTTTCGATGAAGATCAACAACAGCTACCAATCTTTCAATTAAATAATAGTTGGGTGGCTGCTTATCACGAGAGTTTCAGCTCTCTTCTGGAAAGTATCTTTGCAATTACTGAAGTCTCCTATGAACGCAAGTTCGAGCTTCTTTTACGCTTTGCGACTGCTGTAAGATCAGGCACTCGAGACGTCCCTACTGATCTTGTGGTTTCCATGAAACAGATTTCCAATGAATTTTCTCGACTATTGAACTCCATCTTGAAAACTTGTTTAAAAACCAAGTCGCAAATTCCTGTCACTCAACTAGTCCAATGTTGCACCAAACTAACAGCAGGTTTCGACTTTGCACTTATCAACACCAAAATTGGAGATACTCCAGGTGTCATTTTCATGGCTATGAATTACGTGCGGGAAGCCTATGGTTCAACTGACGCAACTGACAAAGAAGCAGTCAAATCAACAGTAGTCGCCTTGATGACTCTCTGTCTAGATCACGCATCGTTCTCTATCTTGGCAGAATTTATTTCCCAATATCATTCCCCAATAGTTGTGAAAGTGAGCACAGATCTACTTACAGATTATGAAAACATTGTCAACACCAAGAGGAACCTCAAAGAATGGAAACTTATCTCAGATTCGTTGCCTGTCGTTAGTATGAAAAACATCCTTGAGAAAATGATTCATTGGACAGTAGCACTAGCAACTAATGGAGCCCCTGACGAATTCTCAGCAGATCTGGATCTTTGGTCTTCCTTGAAGGTGTTTGATTGGGAAGAAGCCTTGATGTCTGATTTATATGTCAGTATCAGGAAACTGAAAAATACTTCCTGTCTTTGCCTACCAATCTTGCAGGTCATTCTAAACGGACGTTCAACAATTTTCTTACCTGCGGTGGACAAGATTGTCCGGTTTCTGAAGTCAGAGAAGTTATGCACGTCAGACGAATACGTCATTCTCTACACCAAAATCAAATCCATCCTTCGTTCCACTAGAGGTGAACATTCATTGATCAGAGATATTGCCGAGATCGTTGATCAATTGGCAGCATATGTGGATTTTCCGAGAGACGGAACGCCTATGAAACAGAGTCTTGTCCCAATACCAAACTCCACTACCAAGAATGTTCAAAAACCTACAGAACTCGTCTCTTTGGTCATTTCTGACGAGGAACGTACTGAACCTTCTGCTACTGCAAATACCACCAATGAAACACCTGCTCAACGTCCAAAAATGAGATTTGCGGAACGTTGGTCTCCAAAGGGGGCGTCAGAAATAGCAACCGTTTCCAAGGAGAATGAAAGAGAATCTCCAATCTCAACTCCACCAAAGGTACCACGCACACAGCCATCGTCGTCCCAGGATCCAGTTCCGCAGGTGGATGCATCTCCTTCAACATCCACTCCAGTGACTTCACAAGCACGTGCTATGAACTCAACGGAAGTATTGAATTCGTCAGCTTCACAAGAAAACACCAAGGTTCTATCACAAAGTTCGAATCCAGAAGTGTCTGATCCGGGGAATTCTAATCATGGTCCTACATATGCTGCTCCACTCCCACAAGGTCCCCCGACTATTCCACCAAACCATGGACTTTCAGCTGCTCATCAATCATTTGATTCCAGGGCACCATATAACGTTTCTGCGGACATGAGCTACTCCATGGCAGGCTATCCTGCCCCCCCTCCATATCCATACTATGGATATCCATTCTATCCACCAATGCCTCCGAATCGGACACCATCTGGCAGAGAGACCGCACCTCCTGGAGGTCCGATGTATTATCCACCATATCCATACCCTCCACCTTGGAGACCGTATGAGCAACCCACACATGAAAACATTTTAGAGCCAGAGGAAACTGACGAATGGGGTCAATTGGAATTGTTGGTTGGAAAATTGACCAGAAACAGTATGAGTGCTCCTGTTCCGTTGGAGGAGACAAAGAAGCGGAAATTGGAAGACGATTTATTTACATTATTGACATGTTTAAAGAGAAGACATTGAAAATCTCACGTGAGCTGCCAGCAGTTCGACTCCTATTTTGACGGAATCCACAAATGTAACTTCTGGAAAATCCTGTTTGAATTTCGAATCCAGACTGGAGAGTCCTGCGCATCCAAGAAGAATGATTTTTGTGTTTGATTCTATTTGAGACTGAATCTTCTTCAGGATCAATGCATAGTTCTCCGGGTCTGCCAAGTTTAAGACGTCCACCTCAGCAGCCACTGTTGGGGAAAAGGAAGGGGGTAGACTTGATGATCCAAAGAAGTCCAACAACGATTGATCCAATATTTTTTCCCAGCTCTTGTTGGATGTGAGAATACCAACTTTTGAGGCAGTTGTAGCATAATTGAGCGAATATAATAATGATGCCTGAAAGATTCCCATGATTGGGACTTTAACTAATTGTCTTAACTGATGTACTAGAGGATGATCAGAGTAGCAACAAACGAGATATCCGTCATATTCGAGATATTGTGAATCGGAGGTCAGTTTTTCAATACAAGCTTTTGCTGAAACGATTCCATCTTCTGTGTTGTTGATGGAACTTGGAGCGGACGACGGACCTGTGAAATAGTCAAATTGAAAGCCTGGAATTGGCTTGATGATTGTCCTCAAACTTTGGGTGATCGACTCTGAGGAGTTCGGATTGATTAAAAGAAGTCTCATTAGAAATTATTTAAGAAATTATTTACATGATTAATCTAAAATAGCGGTAATTTTGCGGGCAGTTTTATCGTCAAGAAAATGTCCGGCTTCCGTGTACTTGTGATAATGATCACCAAGAAGTCGGTTTTGTTTCAGTCGAATAAGTATGGCCAAAATTAGTTGATGGGTTTTTGCAGTTAAATGGAAATCAAAACTGTCGACAAATTGCATCAATTCGTCAACATTGGTAAGTTGACGATTCTCAAAGATTTTCAATAGATAGTAAACCGATTCCTGGTTGAGCTCGACTCTCCTTTTCCGGACCATCACATTGGTCAATCTGAGAGCCAAAGAAAAGTCGTTTGAGGAAAGACTGATAGTTCGTAGCATCATGTTGAGAGGAAGAACATTGAAAGGAGATGAACTCTTTGCTTTCTTCATTCTGTATTTTTCTGTATGTTTGGATGGTTTGCCGATTTCTGAGAGTATCAAGTTCTGTTCCAATTGCAAATCTTGGATATCGATCTTCGACTCTGTTTTCTGTTTCATCATTCGATATAATTGGTGGTCCGGATGGAGTTTGGAAGAATACCGATCTTTGTGTTGGTCAAGATGGTATCCATGCATTTGTTCGATCAATATGATCATTTTCTGAAGATCCAACGAATTATGAGATATATCATGGATTAAAATTGGGAAATCCATCACTGATTTAGAAGTCTTGAGAAACTTCATGTTGAAGAACATTCCGCTTTCGATGACTCGTAATCCTCCCAATTTTCGCACATATGCTTTCAAACGTAATAGATTCATCTCCCGTCGATATTCAAATGCCAATTTAGGATCCATTGACTTCAATCGTTCGGCCTGATAATCGACAGTTTTTGCAAACGTTGCAAAATCCAATTTCTCGATACTCATTCGACACAGTTTGTTTGTTATTTCATCAGAAACAGCCATCAAAGGACGATCGAATAAAAACACAAATCCAACAAGAAATCTCGAGACCTGCTCAAGAAGACCAGAATCCAACGAGTTTCTAACTAATCGTTCTAATAATTGTTGATTGAGAATTTGTGGATATCGTTTGGAATATAACGTGTTGATCAATTCAAACACCTTAGTATATTGTTTATCGACAATCAAATGATACGCCAACAATTCACAAACAAATCGTTCCAATATCAAACTTGAATTCTGTATGGTGTTCAATGCCTTATTATAGTCTCGTTTTAATGTATACGATTGAATCAACATACTTGTCAACTGTCTGGATCTAGAACCTTCCACAAGACAATTTTGAACTTCATAATCCTTGAAAAAGGGCAACCAAATACTAAACAAGGAGTTTGCAAGTGGGTGGGGCAATTTCGAACCGGAATTCTTGAGGTTCTTTAATATCACCAATAAAGTGCTTCTTCGAAGATCAAGACCCATGTTTGGATCTCCAAGATTCGAAATCAACGTTCCAATGTACAAATGGTCATTTGAAGGAGCATTTGCAAATACTCGTCGCCATATTTTTGGTTGAAATCCGTTCAACCTGGCAAACATCACAAACAAGAGATTCAAGCTAATTTTTAGAAATTTATTGACAATTTATTGATAATTTTTTTTCATCCATGATTTCCATCTTACGTCAATCAGTGAAACCAGTCAATCGATTGACAATCCGACGTTCTGTTTTGGGAATCGGGTCGGTGAGATTCAATAGCACAGAAAGCCCTGCTCCCAAATTTGATACTTCGTTGACGTTCGATGAAGAAGTTGCTGCTAATACATTGACGTCTGACCAGTGGGGATACATTAAAAGTGTCGGACTAAGTGACGGATGGTGGCCTTCAGATCTGATACAGACTACTCTAGAAGCAGTTCATGTCACCACAGGATTGCCATGGTGGGCTACTATTGCTGCTACAACCATAGGTCTTAGATTTGCTCTTCTACCATTATTTATGGTGTCTTCGGACGCCATGGCTCGGTCTCAAGCAGCAGCTCCAGAAACCAAATTGATACGGAAAGAACTTAACTCTGCAATGTCCAAAGGAGATCGTACTTTACAACAGGTCAAGATGCAAGAGATTCGAAAGCTTAACAAGAAATACGGAGTCAAATACTCCAGAATGTTTCTGTCGCCAGCAGTTCAACTCAGTTATGGTATTGGATCGTTTTTCGGTATTAGAGAAATGGGTAATCTACCTGTGCAAGGCTTTGAAAATCAAGGTACTATGTGGTTCCCAGATCTTTCTTCACCAGATCCTTATATTGGATTGCAATTGATTTCCGCCTGTTTGTATGCAGTGTCCTTTAAATTTGGTGGAGAAACAGCAGTCAATCAATTTGGTAAGAACACCCGACGTGCTTTCATGGCTCTTCCGTTCGTCTCCATCATTTTCACTTGGAATATGTCGTCAGCCGTGCTGGTTTATTTCACAGCCAACGGATTATTCTCCATCATCCAGGCTCGTTTGTTAAGATCCAAGAAGTTTAGAGAAATCTGCGGAATGTATCCAATGCAGTCTCCTTCGGCCAAACAAGAAAGCAAAGGATTAATGGAAAACTTCTCAGACACCTGGAAAGAAATGCAAGAAAACACCGAGGTGCGCGAAAAGGCAGATCTCAAGGCAAGAACCGCCGCTGCCAGAGAAATGGTCAAGGCTAAATCTCAAAGAGCTATCATTGAGAAACGTAAATAAATATATAGGCTTGTAAATGGACATATGTCATAGATTCCCACTCAACAACTCCTTAATTTCGGTTTCAGTCATTCCGACAAGTTCTTTGCGCAATTCTACACCATTTCCAACTCGCATGACAACAGCAGGCGACATATTTGAACATTCTCTGATTAGAATAGGCACCTCTGGATTGGTATCCTTCATGGCTTTGTATTGCTTCACCAGAAATGATCTAACATTAGAGATTTCATAGTTGAACATACCTCAACGTGCCACTTGATTGGCCCGTCTGCGATAGGAAAAATCGCAGCTCCTTCACGTTTCTAGAAAGAGACATTTGCAACTATTTGGTGCTACTCCACTTTTTCACAAAGCTCCATATTTTGGTGCTGACGTAATCCTTGTTCCCAAGATTGCAACTTAACAAGAATTGGGTTTTGGAGACTGAGAGTGGTTAAAAATTGATGGTCGTTCGCGAGATGTTCTAGTTTGGTACCGAAGGTTGAGTATATTTGAAAGTCCAGAACGTTGAGGCTCAATGCGCGGGATATTTGTCCTCGTAATTTTCCAATGGTAGCAGACGGGAAGATTGTTAAAGGGAAGGATGATTCTTCATGGACAACAGTTAGATGGAGTTTTGAAGAGATGATGGACGGTTGTGGGGTGAAATTTTTTGATAGATGATACTTTTGTGCTAGTTGGTCCCATAAATAGGGTGGACAGCTCCATTCCTTGGTGCGAACTTTATTGGCGAAGTAAAGCTCGAAATTCTGTCGCTGTGCAAGATTGTACTCAGTTCCATCCAGTTTGGTGAGCGTGGGTATTCGAGAGAAGATCTGTAATATTGCAATATCATAATCAAGGGAATCGATCAACGGGGTATTAAGTATTCGTAATGCGGTCAATTTTGGAAGAGAATTCAAACGGTCTATTTCACACCACTCGGAGATTTCCGTGTTACACAAGTTGAGAGTAACAATTTCTGGTCGTTGTGGAAACGTAGTGACACGTAGTTTGTTGTGTGATAGATTAAGCGATTTGGCAGATGGGATATTTTCTGTAGACAGAATGTGATTATCAGATAGATCGAGCATTTGATAAGCTGGAAGATTCGGCGACTTTAGTTTATTCGACGATAGGAAGAGCTCTTTCAAGTTCGGGAAACACTTTTTGATCTGTGCTTCAAATTGCCCATCTTCCAAGGAGCATGACGACAAGTGTAATTTCTCGACAGATAAGGAGAACTTGTCAGTCTCCATGGTAGACCATCGACTACCATTACAATTCAATCTATGCAAATTGGGCAGTTGAGTAACAATGTCCATCAAATTGTCCCAATCCAATAAGTTGAAGCCAATATTCAAACTCTGTAAGTTTAAAAGAGATGAACCCAAGTCAGACGTCCGATTTATAGCCATTCTCTCTAAAGTGACTATCTCGAGGTTTTGAAAATCCGATTGTAGTCGACTGAGTCTCTCAAATCCGTAACTTTCAACCTTTTTAGTACCTATAGTGAGATCAAAAGTATCCTCTAACGAGTCGGATGACTTCTCAAGTGATTCATCACTGGCATATTGATACACCATAGCATCCATAAAGGATTTGAAAGGATCCAACTTGGACTGTTTAACAAAACTGCCAGATTTAAGTCCATTGGATGTATAAAAATACCGTGTTCCATCGATTGATCCATCGTTCTTTCCTCGCTCAGCCACATCCCACTCGATTCCAATAGCCACATCATTAGGCCAATTAGGTATTGACCCTACAAATCGAACCGTTGCCAACTCACCGTTGACTGCGACTCTTTGATTTGGTTTCAACATGGAAAACATCTTTGCACAGAAAAATTCCTTTTGATATGAATCAGATTCGAAAGATCCAGCAATTAAACGACCGTGAGCTGGAATTAGGTGTTCCAATTGGAGCCTCCTGGCACTACGAATATAAGGATTCTTCATATGTGATTATCCGGAACTTGCCTGCCGAAATTAACGAAATGGATATACTTATAGTGTTTTCTCAATACGGAGTACCGACACATTTGAAGCTCATGAGAGACAAATCTAGTGGCCAATCTCGACGGTTTGCGTTTTTGAAATACGAACAGTTTGAATCAACAATACTCGCGGTCGATAATCTCAATGGATATTCATTTGGTGACGAATATGTTTTAGGTGTTGATCACGTGCGATATAGGCCATACAAATACGATAAAGAATTCGATGCAAACAAGGAATGGGATGAAGCATTGTCCAAAGAGATGGAGAATGATTTTGGAGAAGAAGAAGAGGAACAAAAGTTGATCGAAGATGAATGGGAGGAAGAAGACCCAATGGCACAGTTTCTTAAGAAACAGAAACCTAATTAACAACCTGGTATTGTTACATATAATGTACATTAGTGGAATCTATAGCGTCTCAACTATACGACTCTGTGGCTGCAGGGAGCGAAAACGTAGAAGCATGCTCAATAGGTGGTTCTGGGGCCGAAGTATCAATGTCTGAGGTTTCAGTACCTTCATCTCTGGATTTGACTACCGGTGGAGAGAAGAACGTATCCGCGGTTTTGTCCGCATCCATCGAAGCTACCGCGGAATCTGGAACTGACACTATCGAACCTTCGTGGTAGTTCGAAATGTGTTCGGATGGTTCGTTTTCTAGAGTCTCCACGTCGGATTCTGCTTCAGACTCCAAACGAGATTCCAATAAATTATCGAGTCCTCCTCCGGAAAGCGACTTGCGTGCTATATTCTCATACATTTGAGTCTCCATCAGGACCACCGAACTGGTCTGTTCCAGAATTTTGGAGAATGTCGATTGGGTATCTTCGTATGAAGAAACATAATAGTCGTGTTTGGCACGGTCAATCTCGTCCAATTGGGCTGCCAATTGAAGCAAATTCGACTTATATGCAATGATGTTTCTGGTCTTTTTGCGGCTCAGTTTGATGTTAGCGGCTTCCTTCTGACGTAATTGCATGATCTTGTTTTTGATTTGATTCTTAAATACGTTGTCTTTCTCTTTGTATGTGGATTCAAAACCGGAGATAATCTTCAACACAGGCTTTTCAAAGCTAGTTTCTAGACTATGAGCCATGATTTGTTGATGGTTCGCAATTTGATGGTGGAGACCACTGGCTGCCATTAAACCATCGGATGCAGAGCCTGCTCCTTTACAGCGTGCACAATCTTCCAAAGCCCGGCCAAACTCACTGGCAGCATGACCCAATGTTCCTAACGCGTCTCTATAAGCTGCGGCTGTGCGAACTAGATCGTGACAGGTATCAATTGTTGTATTAAAATCGTTCTTAGTAATGAGCGTTTCCAGGTCCAATGTAGACGGAGTTATTGAGGGTTGGAGTGAAAATATAGATCCGGCTCTTGATGTTCCAGATGGAATCTTGCGGTGCACCTCTCCTAAAGATAGACTGGCAATGTCATAGAGAGAGTCTCCAAGGGAAGTATCACGAGGGCCGCTTTGTAATGTGGAGCTATCCAGATGAGTCGGTGAATCTGATTGGCCGTTAACAAACGAATAGAATTCAGTCAGATGTGCAGGTGGTGGTTTGCGGGTAGGTGATTTATGCGGAGCCTTATTATCCATTTATAAAATATGTAAACTTTGGATTGTTTTCAGCAATTGGTTGAGTGCGACTATCGGCGTAAAATAAGTCTCGTAGTGAGTTTTCAAAATTTTCCATATTGAACGTTATTTTGATTAGGTCATGTTTTCTCTCTGCAGACCTGCTTTTCTGTCCCATAGACCAAGTGTTGTTGGTTTGATACGAGGAATGGCCAGTGTACCTGATTCCGGGTCTGTGTTGGAGTCCCCAAAAAGAAATACTACCAAGCCTGAAGATGGAAGAAAAACATATCTTTTGGACACTTACAAGAGATTTGACAAACAGAATCAGATCATGTTGTTAGCACATCACAATAATCTTACAGCTGCTGACAATTTGAAGATTAAGAAACAAATCGAGACCGCTGGAGCTGAATTTAGAAAAATCAAAAACGGATTGTTCAAACACTATTTGAGAGCGTCTCATCACCAAGACCCAGCATCGAAAGCAGCATACAGACAGGTGAAGAAACACAAGATCAGACATCCATTGGAACCACTTTTAAAAGGCCCAACATCGCTCATTCTGATCAAAGATTTAGATCCTGCAGTTGTGAAAAAGGTTGCAAAAGAGCTCAAAAGTTTGAACGAACGTTTGTTCTTGGTTGGAGGAAAGATTGGTGATGATGTGGTGGATATTTCAGTCATTGATAAATTCAAGGATATGAAATCTATGGATCAATTACGTGCAGAGCTGGTTGGAATGTTGACCGTTCTTTCTGGTGCAGGTCTGGTCAAAACTCTTGAGAGTGCCGCAAACACTCTTTATTTGACCATGGACGCTCACAGACAGGAAATGGACAAGAAAGAGAACCCAGAAAGTGAACAGTAGATCAGTTGTATATAGACAAGGCTGTGCAAAACAGAGATAAATTTTTATTTGAAAAGTAATCTTAAAGGAAGACATGTCGGATCAGCAATCGAAAAGAAAACAATATCGGGAATCTAAAGAAGAGACTCGGCAAATTCTTAAACATGCACGGTTTGAGGACTTAGAGGAAGTCAGTTTGCCGAAAAAACGGTTTTATAGACAGAGAGCACACTCCAATCCGTTTTCCGACCACAAGTTGGAGTATCCAAAGACTCCAGATTCTATGGATTGGGGTAAATACTATCCCAGATTTGTAGACCCTACAACTGGGAAGATCGATCGCAGAGTCGAGATTGCTGACATTGGATGTGGATTTGGTGGCTTACTGGTTGACTTGGCCCCTCAATTTCCTGAACAATTGATTCTAGGCATGGAAATCAGAGTGCAAGTCACAAAATATGTCGAAGACCGTATTCTGGCACTTAGACAACAACACAAGGAGACCAATCAATATCAAAATATCAGCGTAATTCGTGGTAATGCGATGAAATTTCTTCCGAACTTCTTTCATAAGGCTCAATTGTCCAAGATGTTCTTTTGTTTCCCTGATCCGCATTTCAAACAGAGAAAGCACAAAGCTAGAATCATCACCAATACCTTGTTGAGTGAATATGCATATGTGTTACGCGAAGGAGGAGTTGTGTACACCATTACGGATGTTCAAGATCTCCACGAATGGATGGTCAGCCATTTAGATGAACATCCTCTGTTCGAACGCCTGGATAAGGAATGGGAAGATAAGGATACCTGTGTGGCAATCATGCGCGAATCGACCGAGGAAGGTAAGAAGGTGGCACGCAATAAGGGTGATAAGTTTGTTGCGTGTTATAGACGTATAGCAGCATAAGTAGTTTTAAGGGTTGATAAATCTTTCCGACACAGCATCCGATGCCAAACTGGCTTCATCGTTGTTCGATCTATTGAATCTGAAAATCGAAGAAACTGCCTCTGAGCCTTTGCGCAGAGACCCACGAAACGAATGTGAGTCGTCAGTCTTGAACTTGTAGATGGCAGCAAGATCAGGTGGTTCGATATCTTGGGGTAGAATAAACGGTTTATTACCAGTGATCAATGGATTCGACTCTGTCACAGGTCCACCCGGCTGCCTTGCTACTTGGGCAGCCATAGTTGAGCTCATCCCAGATCTGTTAGTCCATCCCTCAAGGTCATTAGTGGAACCGAATCCAGACAGATTTCCAGAATTCGTTGAATAGACTGAGGATCTGTCATCAAAAATGAGATCCATCTCTTCAAGACTAACTCCTTTGGTTTCTGGATATATTTTCCAGACAGTAACAACAGATATAAAACAGGATGCTGCATGTATCAAATAGAGCCTCCATTGAATTGTCTCTAATAAGATTGGAGCAAGTTCTCCAACCACGAAATTGCAAAGCCAGTTTGTAGCAGTAGCCATTGCTGCTCCCGAAGAGCGAGCCTTCGTAGGAAGAACTTCAACATTAAGCCAACCGACTGGTCCCCAACTGCATCCGAAGAAGGAATTGTAAATCATCACAAAAATAACCACCGTGACGGAACTGTGAGCATTATCGAGCCAAAGGAAACCAGCAACTCCACATAGAGAAATTCCCATCACAATGCCTCCCATGATCAACACAGGCTTGCGTCCCCAGCTCTCAGTAAGAATCCAAGGTGGAAAACTACTCAGGACATAAAGCAGAGCATTGATTCCTGTTAGCAAGATAGCATCCCTTCCAATCCAACCAGCATGCTCAAAAACCAGTGGAGCATAATAAGAGATCACATTAATACCATTAAATTGAGCAAAAGCTTGAGAACTCATGGCCACAAAGATCCGTTTAGGATAACGTCTAAACACGTCCAAATAGCTCAGATCCCCTTCTAACCGACCAATCAAAACCGTTTCTTTAATTGCTTTGTACTCTTCACGAGCCTTATCGCTGTGAACATGACCACCGGAAAACAGATCAGCAATCACAATGAGTCCTTCAGCATCATGATCATGTTCTAATAACCATCTAGGGCTTTCCACCAATGCAAATGTTCCAAAGAATAAAATCGAGCCAAACACAACTTGTAACATCAATGGAATTCTAAACGAAAGATTGCTCTCTATAAAGCTGCAACCATAATCGATCCAGATCGACGAAGCGTATCCAAGAATATTTCCTGTGAATTGAGCAGAGCCAAGAAGGCCGCGATTTTCGGGACTTGAAATCTCGGCTTGGAATGAAGGAGCTGTACCAGACAAAATTCCAACACCAAGACCAGACACAAATCGTCCGATTGCAAGATGAAACACGGTAGAAGCACACGATTGAATCGTCCCTCCAATACAGAAGACAAACGCACCCAATCTTGTGGTCTTTCGTCTACCCAATCTATCCGAAACTAAGCCTAATGTCAACGATGATATTAATGCACCAATCTCCAGGATGGCAACAACCGTTCCTATCTCCAGAGCCGTTGGATTATGGAAGTAGTCTTTGAAATATTGATTGGTTAAGATGGAACTAAAATATCCCTGATCATATCCAAAGAGAAAAACACAAAGGCTGACAAAACCAGTTGTAAAGTATAACAGAGGGTTCCCAACCAAAACTGCTTTTGGAATATCGTCAAATGTGATTTGTCGTGACATCCCAAGAAGAAACTCTATATACAAATGTTGCCTACCCCATACTTCTTTTAAAATTTACATCCTTACACCACCCATTCCATGAGGCATATCATTTGGTGACCATAGTTTGTACATTGAACGAGACTGCAGGGGGTTTGTTTTCAATGACTTCTGCTTTCACAATTGCAGTGATACCCAAACTTGCTAACACACCACGGATGATCCCGCATGGAAGTTGCAAATACGGTTGTATCTTGCTCAAAGTGTCTGAATCTCCATGGGCACTAGAAAAGTTCACGAGAGGACGGAAATTGCTATCGATTAACACGAATGTACCTATGTGGTTTGTTCTGAGATTGTCCATCTGTTTGAGATAGAACAATTTCCACACGTCTCTGCAAATGAATTTCATTATTTCCAACACCTCTAGCAATTGTAAATTAACCCCATCTTGGACAGATCGTTTATGTATCAGACAATCTGTGATCTTGTATCCTATTTCATATCCATAGTTTTCCACACGATGTAAAATGTTGAGACTTTGATACTTCGGACTGGTCAAAAAATCAACAGTCCCTGGTCTTTCGTCATCAAGGTTGAGTCCGGACATCTCCTTCGTGAGTGTTCCCTTCGTATTTTCGCTGGCCAGCAGCTCTTCCACGCGCACAGATAGTGGGATACATTCCTTAACCAGATAATCCAAAGCAACAACGTTTACCTGCTTTGAAAAGAACTCGTCAGACATCTTGGTAAATATACAATTTTATTTTATTTTTCAAGTACATGCTGCTCCACAATAGCATCTGGATCGGAATGCAATCTTTGCCAAGTTGTGATCTGATTAGTCGTTGAGTCAATGTCAAACACCCGTACCCGACGCTCGGTGCCTCCATATCCTCCATAGCCACCCTCACCGGCAGCTCCACCGTAGCACAGCCAGAGGTCTGATTTAAGACAATAATCATTGCAATGATCGTGTCCCACAGAAACCACCGAGACTCCGATTTCTCTCAAAGTATCTGCCATTCCTGAGTTGATTTGTGGCGCAGTGACGGCCTCTTTTAAGTTTCCAAAGGCAATATCGTCGGTTTTTGTGTACTCGGGAAGTGGAATGTGGAAAAATGCCATTGCAAGTGGTGAGTTCACCTGTACGCTTTCAATCCAGTCCTTCTGATCCTTCTTTAGATAGTCATAGCCTCGGATCTTGGGGTTTAGCGAGTACTTGTGTGAATCCAGGAAATATAGTGCAAGTTTATTTTGGACTTGGAGAACATAATTTCCCACGCCAGACACATTTGCAGGACCTGCCGAAGATAAAGAATGTGGAAGCGTTTCCACAGTTTCCATTATTTGTTGTCTTGACAGCGAACCTTCGTCGTCATGATTTCCAAATACCATTGCATATGGTATTTGATGTCGTTCGAACATGTCACAAACCTTCAATAGAGTAGTTTCTGCATCTGGCGAGTCGTCTCCAAAGATTTGGTCTCCAGTCAGAACCACCAAGTCTGGCTTCTCAATTTCTAGTACTTTTTCGACGAACTGTGTAGTTTTAGGATCTGCAAGACATTTCTCCCCAGGATTAAGTTTTGGCCAAGGATCTCGACAGGTACCTTCGAGGGTAGAAAAGTGAAGATCCGAAACCTGTAGAATCTTGAACTTGCCCGAATGGAATCCAAGTTTTGGGCGAGCAGCAGACTTGACTGCCTTTTTGTAACTGATGTATACGTTGTGATCTGTTTCACTATTCAACGGCTTTGTTATTAGCGTCCAACCTGGACGGGGATCAGCGTCATTGAAAAGAACCGTGATATCCAGCACAGCATTCTGGCAGTCGCCGTATTTAATCCAAAGGCCCTGTCCTCTAGCCTCCCATACATCACCTTCTTGATGTTCAGGTTTACCCACTGCCACGTCCACCACACAAGTATCACTCTTACCAAGTTTCTTATTCAGATACGTTCGTTTGAACAGTCCATGATCCAACTCGAGATTCTTTTCTATCCGGATATATCTTGATTCCTTACAGAAGGGTCTATAACACGTTGTAAACTCAACGTCCAAAAGTACAGCGGAATCCGTATAAGTTTCATGTGGACGGGCCAATAACAGTAATACTACCACAAATACAAATACAGTGGTGTATACGAGATAACGTGCAACCTGTTTTGTAAGGCCTACACGTAATACCATTGACGTATTAAAAATATTCAAGAAACAAATTAATCCAGCCTACTATCTATTCGTTTCTCGTTAATTTACATACTTGTTTTCGTTTTTCATGAAGCTTGGTTAGTCTCGTTGCTAATTTCTTGTTGTTGCTTCACAATTGAAGATCCACCTTCTGACTCAGCCTTTGGTCTTTTATCTGTGCGTAACAAACCTCCATGGCTCTGATCTTGGGCCTGTGGAGCTGGTGATATAACACGATGATGTGGTTTGCGTAATTTCTCAAGATCGACCACACGATCTCCAATTTTGGCTCCTTTAATGTTCTTGCCTTCTAACGGATCCATATTTTTCTACCTAATCTTTTTTTGCTTCACCATGGATTATATATTGATTGGAATCATACTCTCGATCTTGGGGAATTTGCTCATATCGATTTCACTCAACATCCAGAAACAAGCACATCAGGGACTTGGATCTCAGCATTACGCCAAAAATATCAAATGGCAGTTGGGATTCGTGCTGATGTCTCTCGGAGAGGTAGGCAATTTTGTTAGTTACGGTTTTGCTCCAGTCAGTATAGTGGCACCATTAGGAGTGGTGACAATCATTTCCAATTCCACCTTTATTGCTCCGGTGCTGTTCCATGAACAAATACGGGTACGAGATCTCTATGGAACCTTTCTCAGTGCTGCCGGAGTGGTTTTGATGATTTTATCTTCCGTGACCACCGATTCCTCCCCTCCCGTTACAGATCCATCTACATATATCGATTCACTACTCACCGCACCAGGCACGATTGTTTACTTAGGTGTCACTCTAATATTGTTAGCATTGCTGATGCTTAAACTCAGAAATCTGAATCGATCAATTACTTATATATTACTGCACCTATTGGTGGTTGCTCTTTTCGGAACTTACACAGCGATTTCAACAAAACTTCTGTCCACCATAGTGGAATTTTCGCCGATCACACAAACATTGGTCAATTGGAGATCTTATGCACTGTTGGTTGTGGTGATTGTGACATCCGCATTCCAAATCAACTATTTAAACTCCTGCTTGAAAATTGCCAATGCCACCACCGTGGTGCCTATCCATTTTGTTTTCTTCACGACAGCAGTTCTTCTGTGTTCTATCGTGGTGTTCCACGATTTTGCAGACAAGTCACAGACACAAAGCATAGTTTTTTTGATAGGAGCATTATTAACATTTTCCGGGGTATTTTTCATCTGTGGTGGAGAAGCAACTAAACAAGAACCAGATTTGGATCCGGTTCCAGCTCCTGAATTGAATATTCCCCAGGTAGAAATACATTCTGATCAAGGATCTGTGATCTCGTTTGATGAAGAACAACCTTTGATTTCGAGACCAGGATTGATCCAATCATCAAAATCCACTCCCGAATTGAACAATTTTCTCAAATCAGACCAAAGCACTCGCCAACCGTTTCAAACAAACAGCGAACGCAATAGTTTCTTGGAATTCAGTCGACCAATCGAAGCTAGACTGCTTAAAGACGAAAATATCGAGGATCTCGGTCATGGATATTTTGTCTTAGGAGGAGGAAGTGCTCTCATCAATGCAATTATCACAGATCATACTGAACTCTCTGAGACTCGAAGTCTGGACTAGTTCTTCGTCGTTAGCAATGGCATAAGGAACGGATGATTCGATAAAGTAACAGCGCTCGGTCTCTTTTGATAATCCGTCTCAAATGTCAATGCAAGGAATTCCTTACAATGATCTGTGACATTCTTAGGAATCACAGGCAATGTCAACGTTCCTATACGGAAAATTGCTTGCATCTGCGAAAATCCTGGATATGGGTGCTTTCCGGTGAGCATTTCAACAATCAAACATCCAACAGACCATATGTCAGCTCTATCAGTGTATGCAATCTGCTTAACAACTTCAGGAGCCATCCAATAGACTGAACCTTGCAAAGAAGCACGTTTTTTCTGCTTCGTCAACGTGGTGTCCTCATTAACTTCTTCCTCCATGTCGGACTTTTTGGAGATTCCAAAATCACTGATCTTCACTGTACCATCAATATCAATCAAAATATTCGCACCTTTGATATCTCTGTGAATAATACCTTCAGCATGCAAATATTTTAGACCTATTAAGACCTGTGTGATGAAGTTTCTCACTAAAGGCTCTTCAAATGGTCCATAAGTAGCCAACATAGAACTAACCGATCCACCAGGAATATATTCGAGGAAAATGTAGATGCTGTTAGAATCTGCGGTCGATCCTAGATATCGCACAATATTTTCATGATTCATCACTTTGAGCAACGCCAGTTCTTGTTTCAATGCAGAGACCATGGTGTTTTTGGAAGATTCCGACGATTTAGGCAAACTGACCTCTTTGACAGCCATTAATTCTCCAGTAAGACCGTTCAAACCAAGGTAAACTGTTCCAAATGAACCCTGGCCAATCTTGGTACCTTTATGCCAAACAGAAGGTCCCTCGTTATTGTCTAAAGAAAGACTAGTGTGCTCTCCGGAATCAAAGGAGTCGTCATCATCTTCATCATCAAACAATTTGATAATCGTAGAATCCCTATTTTCACCCTTCGACATGGCGATTGACATTCGTGCACGTTGTTGAGAGTCAAGACTGTTACTTTTCGAGTCCAAGGACAAATTTTTGACGGATCCTCGGAACGTTGCATCATCTTCGATAACGGTAGACTGGCCCATCTTCAGAGTGTTCACTGCTGTGGATCGATTGATCATCACATCTCCAACAATATGCATGGCTGGCGTGCCCACTCCAAAGCTGAAGACCGAACTGGCAATTGAACCTGGTCGTGATAGATATGCGGACTCACGATTAGTTTGTTTGGATATCGTTTTGGAACTGTACATGGAGAACCTCACACTATTACGCATCACTTCACGCAACTGGGTGGCCCCTGTGTCAGGAAAATACTCGCCCAAATTCGTCGAGATCAACTGTGAAGGGGGTCTTTGGCCTAAAAAGCCTTTCAAAATATCTTTCTCTGATGTTGATGGTCCTGATATGGCCAAAGAAGTAGTTATGGCAGCCTCTGAAGGTTGCTCCGAACTATGACATAATATAATGCGCTTTTTCTCGCTTCGATCCATTGAATGACACAATGCAGTAAATTCTGCATCAAACATCATATGTGGGGATTCGTCGTCATTCAGATAATAGGCCTTCCATTCCTCAACGTTGGTCCCTTCAATGCCCATTTTGTCCACAGCTTTTTTCTTAATCGAAGTAGAGCTGAAACATCCTGTAACATTGATCTCGTGTGGTTGACCATCAGGTGCAATGATTGTTATTGTGTTTTTGAATTCATCAGGAACCACAAAAGTTCCTGAACTGCTTCTTGTTCTGTCGTTATCGGTGAAGTTTTGTTCCACACTGTTCAAAGTCATGGCAGAATTAGCAATCACATCAGCCAAGTCGGTCAATCTGACCTTGGATTTCAATCGCTCAGTGTTCAAAAGATGAATAAGAATTTGAAGCCGAATTCGATCACCGACTTTGCTGACTCCAATCTCTTTCAATGCGTTCCTATCTAGTTGCGGAAGAAGTTCAGTCCTGATATCATGTGAAACAAACAGATCAAGATAACTTTCACATTCGACTGTCTTGAGATATTGTAACAGTTCAAACCGGTCACTGTCGTTAGATTCCATCTGAAATTCCACTTACTCTCTTGTCATTTCGACACTCAGTCCACTCATGATTATCTAATTTTAGATCAAAATATTGGACCTGGAATTTTTTCGAGTAGATTAGTTGTACAATTTTCGAACCACCCTTGTCAATGCCAAAGATTGATCAAACGAATGATTTTGGTCTTCAACAAGTAACTGTTTGTTCTGTTGTCGTAATTGTACAAAGTTTTCAATGATCACATTGTATGGCTTGCTATGTCCTTGGTAAACAGAAAGAGAAGACTTGACATATCTGTAATATGTCTCAGCTATCAGATTCAAGGCCTCTTTCAAATAGCCATTGAGTTTATAAATTGTTGTAAGTTTGTTGATTCGGGTATCTCTTTCTAATTTGTGGAACGTTTTTGAAAGTTTTGCTAGATGGTTGTAGACTGCTTCCACGGTTGCACTTAATTCTTCGATTATAGGACCTAATGAGTATTCCAATCTGGACGTCAGCTTATTTGTCACGTTGTTCTGGGTCCTTATCTTTTCCAGATACATTTCATAGGTCGAGTTGATAAAGCTTTGTTTGAAATAAAGAGATTTAGGTGTCAATTGGGAATCGGATATGCTATATTTGCTTGGTAGATCGATACTGAAACGATGGAACGACACACCAATAGATTCTGTACATTGCATCAATTCTTTCTGAACTGATAGAGCGTCGTCGATGCTCTTGATCGTATGATGGAACACGTGATGAATGGTCTTGAATTCATGTTGAAAGAATATTAACTGTTGGTATTCATATGATTCTTTCATTATTTCCTTCCATTTCACCTTGTTTTGTTGTTTCCACAGTTCTGGAATGCTGAAGATAATGGTTGGTGACGATAAAACAGGGGGTAATGATGTTTCCAATTTCGACAATTTCAAAAGACGAGGACATGATTCTAAAAGTCCTAATGTTTGAAGGGTATCTTCGTAATTTGCTAACTTCTGATACGGGACAATGATCAGCTTTTCAAGACTAAGTCCTTCCAAAGACTCAAACCATGGTTGGAAACGTTTGTCCTCCGAAACAGATTCCAAGATGCTCAATCTTTTGGGATGTAACGCCATATACGAAGGATAAACTTGGGCAATACGGCTAAAATGATCATCCAAAGTCTGTTCAAGTGGAGAATTCGAAAGCAAATTGTTCACCAACAATTCACTCAAGCTGATCATCAAGTTAATGTTGCCAAAGAGAGTGACAATATCTGTAGATCTAATTGGAATTCCTTTTTGGTTCACAAAGCTGGTAAATGAACTAGAGACTGCATCCAGCAAATCCAAATCCTGGATATATTGTTGTTCAATGTTAGCTACAATACGTGCTGGAGATACTTCAAAGTTGGTATTTTGAGGTGTTGGAAAATCTTGTAGCAATTTAGGAGGCAATGGTGGAAGAGTCTTTTCCTTTGTGTTGATGTTGAGTTTGGACACTTTGCGAGACTCCAGTTTCTTGAGTCTTTGTTCTTCCTGTAATTTCTGGAGATTTTCTGTTTGTTTTTGCATCCTCCGGATTTCTTCTCCTTCATCACCACGAGACATATACCATAAGCTTTGAGCATAGGGATTGACAAAGCTCCATGGTTTCTTGTTCTCCTTATTTTCGATCTCTCCTCGAACAGAATACACTGAAGAGGTGGTGTCTGTGGATGAATAGCTTTCAATCATAAAGTAGTCAAATTATCGAAAACATTAGTTTACAGTAATCCATGATAGTTTTGTTTGTCTCCCTGCCCTTTTCCTCGAAATTGTTTCAACACAGCCAGAAAAAAGTTGGAACTCCAATAATTATTTCTCTTGTTTGATGTCTCTGACAAATTGGCGACAATTCCCCTTTTTCGAGTGTGTGCCGATCCAAGATCCCAATTATGGGACTTTGGATGCATTGTACTCGGATTCGGGTGTTAGTTCGATTTGTGCAGCTCCAGAATTTCTAATCATAGCAACTGCTCAAGCCTCTATCAAACTGGTGAACAAGAGTTTTGAAGCCGTTTTCGAGTTTGAAGCTTATGAATTGGGATGGGACATCACTCGGATGGTGTTTATACCAATCGAGGGTAGCGCAGTTACCGATGGATTCTTATGTTCTATCGCTGAAAAGCAAGGCCATCCAGTTACCTTGAAATTATGGGACCTTACAAAGTTACAACAAATGCGCAAAATAGACCATAATAACGATTATCACACACTCTGTCAGGTTACTAATGGATCAAATAACTTCCCATTGACTTGTTTCGACTCCACTCCAGACTTTTCGATATTGGTGTTTGGTTTTGCCAATGGAACAGTTATAGTAGTGAGAGGAGATCTCCTTCATGATCGTGGATCTCGACAAAGAGTTGTTTATGAGTCCAGAGACCCAATCACAGGTGCTCATTTTAGAGATGATGCCATGTTGTACATTTCTACTGTCTCCACAATTCTGACCATTCCAACCACCGGTCGTAATCAAGGCCGGCCTGATAGAATTTTGGATGATACCATGGGTGTGGACATTCATTGCAGTGCAATGATACATGATAATAAACGAAATATGGTGGTTGCCCGAGACGAAAGTCTGCAGTTCTACAATCTTCGAGGCAAAACTCACAGCCTTCTGCTGGATATTCCAAAGCGTCGTATTTTCGCCTACAACGACAGATATGTGGTGATTGTCTCCACGGTAAGCTCAAATTTAACCGCATCGTCTTCCATAGTGACGAACAAGTTGGTCGTGGTAGATGTGGTCAACAAATTGATTGCTTTGAATCAGACGATTTCCAACACCGTGGTTGAGATTCTTATTCTTTGGGACGGATTGTACATGTTTACAGCAGATGGGTTGCTTTTTCAATTGATTGAGAAAACAATGACAGAAAAATTAGATATTCTTGTGCAACGCGAGCTGTTTGACATTGCTATTAAACTTGCTCATGATGAGAATTATGAAACAGACAAATTGTTGTTGATTCGCAAACAATATGGTGATTATCTATATGATAAAGGTGATTTCGAAGATGCCATTGAGCAGTATGTTGCCTGTGTTGATCTTGGGAAGACAAGTGAAATTATACAAAAATACAAAGAGAGCTCAAAAATCAATCTCCTCACCAACTATTTGGAGAATCTTGTACAATTGGAGAAATCCACCAGTGATCACATAACTCTATTATTGTGTTGCTACTGCAAGCTAAAAAAACCGGACAAAATTCTAAAATATATCGATAATTCACCGATCAACGAGGATTACGAGATCCTTGCAAAGCACAAGCGATTTGATATGACCACAGTTATTAATCTTTGTCGTGAGAGTGGTTATTATGTTCTGGCAGCAAATATTGCCAAAAAATTCAATGATCCTTCCACAGTGGTAGAAGTACAACTGCACGATATGAAAAACCCACTTCTTACCATGAAATATATCCGAACATTAGCCATTGATGAGTTGCTTAGAGTTCTTATTGACAACGTCAAAATATTCTTGGATACATTGCCCAATGAATGTACTTTACTTTTGATCGATGTTTTCACAGCGAAATACAATCCAGAACCGGCCTTTGACATGGAAGAGTTATCTTTGGCTCCCAAGGTTAATGGCAACCACCCGATTTTAACTTCTTACAGACAATTTGTTTCGTTCATGAACCTTTCCGAGTCTGAACCCGAACTAAGACAGCCCACATACCTTCCGCCACGTCCGCGCATCATTTTTCAATCATTTGTGAATCATCCCAACGAATTTGTCATCTTTCTTGAAGCATGTATTGAAAGTTATGATAAATTTGGAGGCAACGAGAAAGACAAAAAAGACATCATGATCACCTTATATGAGATGTACTTGACGATGTCGAAAATTAAAGAGCCAGAGGAATGTTCGAGTTGGCAAGTGAAGGCTAAGGATTTATTGGAACTCATTCAAGACAGCCAATGGGATTTTGAAGACCAAGCTAATCTATTACTGTTGTCCAACATGGGTGATTATAACGAAGGAGAAATATTAATCAGAGAAACTACGGATGATTCAGCGCAAGGATTTGAATTTGACATGTTTCGTTCGACTGTTTTAGCTAAAAATTACGAGAAATCGTGGGAGATTGTTGATAAATACGGCAGCAAAGAGCCTGATTTATACAAAGTCGCGTTGTCTGTGTACACATCCACCGAGGAGGCGTTCCGAAAAATTGGAGAAGACAGAGTGGTCAATTTAATTTGGAAAATCGACTCGCTCAAACTCATGACTCCATTGGAACTGGTGAAAATGTTGAGTATGAACTCCTTCATTAAATTGGGTTTAATCAAAAAATATTTGATTGAGCACATCCAGCGTCAGAAACAGGACATTGTTACCAACGAAAAGCTAATTCAATCTTATCGACAAGAAGCGGTCACAATATCTGAAGAGTTGACCAAACAAGCTTCAGAGCCTCAAGTGATCAATCGATCAAAATGTTCCTCTTGTAACAGACCTTTGACATTTCCAATAGTTTATTTCCGGTGCTCTCATTCGTATCATGAAAGTTGTTTGACCAACGAATTCAGTCAGACAGCCGACGTTGAACAAACATGTCCAAAATGTGCTACTGAACTTGACGCAATGACTATATTGACGAAGCAGCACGAGGAAGTTGGAAAACGGAACGATCTATTCAAAGCAAGTCTGCTGGACAGCACCGACCGATTCAAGGTGATGATGGGATTTTTTGGACGTGGTGCTATGCAGCAAACAAAAACCCTATGGCAAGACAAATAGACTGTAAAATTAATCTAAAATATGGGGATTCTTGATGTAAACAGCATTGCACTTGGCAATGATGTCTTTGGATTTCAACTCGGTCGGTGGATTGTTAAAGCCTGCAAGCTCAAACACTTGTAAAATGCCACTTGGAACGATGCTGAATTCTTCTTGTGTTTCTATTAATGTATTGATAACCTCAATGGCCAGGAAATGGTTTTCTCCCTGTGGGATAAGATCAGAGGAACTGTTAGGGATGTCTTTTGCACTGGTCTTAGGTCTAGCATACAAGATGTTAGGAGTTATAACTGTGGCGAGATTGTGCACATCCATCTTAGACCCATTTTCTTCATCAATGTGACAAAATGAAGCCACCCAGTTGAAAAACGAAAGAAGAACTTCAACCAAATCCCTATGAACTTTAGGAAGCATGCAGTATGCCAATTTGAGAATCCGATCCTTTTTGTTTGAGTCATCACCGAATTTTTGAGAAAGAATGAACAAATCGTAAAGTTTGAAAGTCAGTAATGGATCGGGCATGTCTCTAGTAAACTTTTTGAGCAACGCAGCCAATTGTATCGGGTTTTCTTTTGAAAGATCGGGAACTTGCTGTGGATTGGCATCGATCTGTTCGGCCAGTTGTCTCAACCGTTTGATGTTACCATTGATACGGAAAACACCTTCAACAGAAAGATCCATAGTATGCATAGTATTAATGAGTTCATCAACAACAACTGGAATCTTCAATTTCTGAGAACCGGTTCCCAGATCACTGTCCACTCCAGATTTCTCAACTAACTCATCAAGAGGACACCCAAACACTTTTGAATTACTTTTCTTGGACGCCCCCGAATTTCCGAACACTTTCTCCCAGAAAGACGGAAGTTTCTTTGATGGAATGAAAGACAGACAATCTTCCAAAGACAACGTGTCACCAACTAGTTTATAGAGAGCAAACGCTGCAATATGTTGAAGATATTCATTATCTCGCTTGGAAAGCTCTGAGTAACGAATAGGCGAGGATTTTGACCCTGGACTAGAAGTATCTGCACTATCAGATCTAGATGAAGATTCAGGGAGAGGTTTGGAAGAAGGCAAAGCGGAGACGTCCATTGTTGTTGAAGAGGCCGGCTGCTGAATGGAGTCTGCGCCTTTTGTTCTGACTGGTTTAGGAGCGGGGATCGTAGAATTAGTTGTGGTATAGGTGCGTTTTTGGAACTTGAAAGCATTAGGACGATGTTCTCTGGCCTGTTCAGATGACACAATACGTGGAATATCATCCAAGGTCAAGCCTTTTTCATTTTTGAGTAAATTGGACGTCACATCCAAATTTGTTGATTGAGGTTTGGATTTCATGGGAACGTCTTCGATTCTTAATCGTTTGGAACCTTTGCGACCCAATGACCTCTCCTTTTTTAGGAACTTGGAAGCTGTGACGGATGATGAAAATGATCTATTCTCCATATCCACTTCTTCCATGGCAGCTGATGAAGCTTCTGGAGCTTCCAAAATCACTGACTTTCGAGCCTCAGCAGAAGCAGTTCCTATTTTTTGATTTTGACGTTTAGAACGCATTCGTTTAACATCCGAAACGGTTTGATTGTATCCATCCAATTCCATCAGTGACTGAGATGGAACCTGAGTAATGACTCCTCTTTTTAACATAGCATGACGTGATCTGACAAGCGCTATCTTTAATAGGTAGATCAGTTGCATGTACCGAGAGACTCTCTTGAATCCAGCTTTTGCATCCACGTCCTCTGCAGAACAACTTGGGCACAAAATACTGTTGGTCGAGCTATTGAAACTGATTTCACTTAAATTTGTGTGAGAGCTGATATCTTTAGAACATTTGGTGCAACGGAAACACGTGATGTGCCATCTGAGATTTCCAAATTGATAGCAATCTTCTTCAATGCTTGTTTGGCATTGAGCACAGAGGTCTTTAGCATTTGGTGGAATTCCAATCACCGAAAACACGTCTTGAGGAATTGAGTCGTGACTTGAGAGCTCTCGAAGATATCTATCTGTGGCAATTGTGGAATGAGCGAGCTTGTTGTACTCCAAGGCATGCAAGAGCGTGTTTCTGGAGATCAGTTTAATGTAATGCGCCAGAGTAGATATCAGTGAAAGCAATTGCTGGGTGTATGAATTGGATAGTAATCTGTTTTTGTCGGTGTCGCGTAGAAATGTCAGATACGACATGATTTTTGAAGACATACTTCGAGGCTCTTTGGTCAAGGGCATGAGTTTGTTGTTGGTGGAGTAATCAATCTGGATTCTCGAAGATTCAAAACATTCGTTTAAAAGATCCATGCCTCTAAACAAACATTCGATTTTCAAGACGAGCTGTCCCGTCACCAGAAGTCCTCCTAATTGGTTTCCTGTGGACGCACAATGAAGCATATTGGAAATACATGAGGCGCAGCCTTCTTCAAACTCTGAGAGAGTTAACCAAATGGACATTGTCATTCTCTCGAGTTTTTTCTCGAGATCGAACAAATCTTTTGGAGACAACGAACTTTTAGCTTCCGAATCCTTCAAAGACCGGACACCTAATTCGTCCATCCCTATACAATCGACAGTGACATCGACTCCCCAAAACTTGTGAACCATAAAACACTCAGGATGCCACTGTTGTTCTCGACCTCCCCTGTAGAGTTCGACGTATTGTTTTAAAATGGCCGAGTTACACGCCTCACACAACGCTGCATGTAACAGTGAATAATGGTAATGACAATATATCTTGTCGTCATGTTCGTAATAATCTTCTGAATCAAACACCTTGTGACAAACGTCGCAGAAGAAATGCTCAGGATGGAACTTCTGTCCAACAGCTGTTATATAAGATCCACGAATGGCCTTATCACATGTGAAACAAATCAGGTCTATTCTTTTGAAATAATCAAATTCACAAAGTGGAACCTGCGTCATCTGGCCATCGATCTCAACGTCTGCGGTAAAAAACTTGTTGGAGCATTGATTTCCACAGTCGTGACACCGAAAACAATCAATATGATACGTTCGATCTATTGCACGAACTAACGTGCCTATGATGTTCTTTCCGCATTTATAACATAACTTGGGCGGTTTTTTCGAGGATATAGGGTCCGGTGCACTGTTTTTGTTTGACCCTACCTCCATATTATTAAGTCCAACCACGAGATCTGACTCTGGTGGACTTCTGTCGTTGACAGCGCCGTTTCCTATGGCTGTAAAAGACATATGGGCAAGTTTCTCAAGTATAACCACTGAACGGATGTTAATCCAAAACACAAGAGTCTGTTGGTGTTACCGCTTATAGTGTTTTTCTTGTTTATTTTTAAATTTTGTATCCCAAGGCTGTTAACGAATTCGCGACTTTGCACCGCCTAAAATTAAAGACTTGTTGTCAAAATAACACAAGTTGGCATTACACGACTGTACTACTGAGTTAGACAGAACACTGTTACAACAGTAGTAACGTGTAACTGGCATCATTGTTACCTAGTTAGTCAATAATTATTAACTGGAGATACTTAGCCTCCAAGTATATTCATGGCTGTGCAAAATGTAACACCTCAGCGTGTAATGCCGAGATGTGCTTAAAATCGTCTGACAGGAAAAGTTTACATCTTTACACCATCGCGGAAAAAGCTTCCTTTTCCAAAAATCTTGTGCTCTTTTGAAATGGCCGATGTTCAGAGGAAGAAACGACAGTACTCGCGAAATGGTTGCAATGAGTGCAAGCGTAGGAAGCTGAAATGTGATGAGGGTAAGCCCAAATGCTGGAATTGTGATCATCTTGGAAAGGACTGTGTGTATGAGCGCAAGATCAAGTTTACCAGCTCCCGAACTTTCACTATTGAATCAGAAAGAGCAGGATTGGTCAATTTGGAGAATTCTGATGTGGACGTACAACGGTTGTCCAAACAACGAGATCTTTCTTCAAATGAACGACCAAGGTCTCCATTTACCTTTGCTAAACCCCCTATCATGCTCCAAAATCCTCCTGTCGATATGGATGCTTTACTGTCCTCCGAATTGGCGTTGTCTCCAGTTGAAAATGCGAGAAACACATCCAAATCCACCGAAGCTTTCGAACTCGAGATGCGTAAACAGCTCTTCTATGATCCACCAACACCCTTACACCAGTCCAAAGAGCTGGACAATAATTTATTTACGGGAGCCAGTCATTTAATTGCAGATTTGAACGACCTGATTCAGAGTTTTGGCACCGAATCTGATTTCGATTGGAACCAGCACACAAACTATCTTAATAAACCGACCTATCAGGCCTCTCCGTCAGTGAAATCAGAAGGTTCCAGTGAATCGGACGTCAACTCGTCTTACAACACCTATATTAGAACACTTACAAACACCTTGGAGAACGAATACAGAAAGGATAGGAATCAGACGTCATCCACTCATCTCTCAGCATTTCCCTGTCCTCCTATTTCTGAGCTTCTAACTAATTCACCAGAAAGGTTGGATTTTCTGACCTCGCTCCAGAAATCTGTTAGTCCTCAGGATCTTAATACTTTAGCAGAATTTTATGGGTGGCCACAAGATTCTCCACATTCAAAATACCTCAACGTTTTGATTACCAAGATTCACGTGAATATTCTTCCTTTCACCACCAATTTGCTCCACAATTCATTTATCAAATGCTTCTTATTGGAAGCCAAAACATCTCCGCATCTTCTTTATGCATTACTGGCAATCTCCGCACGATATGAGGCATATCAATTGCAACCAAAAAATGGTGCAATTGACATGGATAATAAAGATACGCCCCATTTAAAATGTCGTTCGTCGTATCTTTCATGGTGTTTGAGTTCGTTAGACAACATTCTGCATTCAAAACCAAAAATCCGGACGAATATCCAATCATTACTTCTCACCATTCTTATCTTGGCTTCTGATTATTCGGGGTCGACGGGCTCTCAATGGCGTACACATCTTCGAGGAGCAAAAGATTTGCTCATCAAATATTGTAAATTCATAGCCATTACGCTGGAACTTGGAATCATCTGGCTATGGTTCTATTCCATGGAAAGTCTGGCTTCATTGACATCTCCCAATGGGGGAACTATACATGAATTCGAAGAATTGGCAGAATTCCTCGATGTGGTCAAAAGTACTAGTCCGGTGGGTGTTACCTTGCAATCTTTTGGATTTTATGCTGCTGGAAATTACCATATTCCAGCCCCGGTGCATTCCTCATTCAATCTGTATTTAGGATTCAACGACGATGTTCTGGACTTGTTCAAGGAAATTGTGTGGACATTGGAAGCCCAACGTTGGTATTTGAAAGAAAATCAAGTTCATCCTGCGGTTAAAGAAGTGTTGAACGAAAATGGCCAGATTCAAAATTCTCAAGTCTTGAAGATGATGAACTTGGTTGAAAAAGCACGGTTGTTCAAATGTTGTGCAGATGGTCCACCGTATAGAATTCCAATCGAATCATCAAACCACCCATTGAATCCACAGGGAATTCACTATAATAATCCAGAAGGGAAAGGTATTGTCATGTCACTTTATATACATAACACCAACTCCGAGACTTCCAGTCCGGACGACACCCAAAATTGGTACAGTTGGATGGATTTGAGTCAACAGCTGTATACTGATGCATCTTATTTGAAGATTCTCACCATGAAACATTGTTTTGCAAAGAACGGCTTGCCAATTACCAACAACTTGATCCAAGACGTGGTCAATAGGATGCTGGCTGGTTTGGAATCTTTGATCAGTTTCAGACGCAATTTGGAAGAAAAAGACTGGAAATTAGTGGAAGATCGATACACACAACTGGATTCGAATGAATCAATCAACTTTGAGCAATTTTTATATTACCAGTTCGACCATCGCCTGATCATGGTCCAATGGCCATTGTTCGTTTGTGGATTGTGTTGTGTTCTTCCAAAACAGAAACTAGTGGTCGAATGTTGTTTCAAAGCATTGATGAGTCTAGGAGTGGGGTCGGGAGAGATTTCGCTGATGAAGCTCAATAAACTTTGGCAATTGGAAAAGGACGGATTTGATTATGAAGCGCACCATATTTTCGACGACGAAAACGATTCCGTGCCGTTTGTATAGATTAATATTATTTGATCACTCCTCCATTTCACCTTCTCGCGCTTGGTCCTTGGAATTGAGCCAATATCTTTGTTCTTCCAGATACTCGTCGTATTCTGATTCTCTATTCATTCTGTCCAAAATGGCCCGTTCGTCATCGGTGGTAATTCCTTGTAAATCTGGAGGAATCTCCTGCATGGCAACGGAAGGAGCTCCACGTAGAAATCGGAGACTCTCCAAAAGTTGGATTCGAAGATTCTCAAGATACTTCTTGGAGTTTTTGTTTTCTAATCGATCACCCAGATTAGGATGTAACGAATAATCTGGCTGGAAAAAGCTGCGGAATGGGAGCACCTCGGGTAATTTGGAATTCAAGTTCACATTGGTCATAATACTAGTCTCATAACACCATAACCGACTAACATTTCTTGGAGTATATCCTCCTCCTCCTAAAACCAAGGTTGGAAGACCAAAACTCTTGACGAATTTAACGCATTCTCCATGAGCCTTGATATTCAAATTAAAACATCCCAATCTATCACATCCCAATGAGTCTGCACCACATTGTTGAACAATCGCTGTAGGTCTAAAATTAGTAATAACAGGCTCCATTATAGACTTGAATAGTCGGATGTACGATTCGTCATCTATTCCATCTTGTAATGGCACATTTAAGGCAAAATGCTTGCCATCTCCTAATCCAATCTCATCGTAATTTCCCGTTCCAGGGAAGAATTCACCATTGTATTTATGGAAGGAAACCGTCATCACACGATCAGTCAAATAAAAAGCTTCCTGAACTCCATCTCCATGATGTAAGTCAATATCGATGTATAACACCCGAGGATGGACCCTTAAAAGATCCAATATCGATAAAACAATATCGTTCACATAACAAAACCCACTTGGTTCGTGTTTCTTTGCGTGATGTAATCCCCCAGACCAATTAATTGCAATGTCACTCATTCCAGAAATTAACTTTCTAGAAGCATCCAACGAGGCGCCCGCATATATCTGACAATAATCGTACATTCCATCGAACACAGGACAATCATCACCAATATTGAATTGCTTGAGATATTGATTGAATTTCGTCGCATTGTCCGGAGTCACTGACTCTAGAAACTTCACGTAATCATCGGAATGGAACTCCAAAAGCTCCTCTTTAGTCGCACGACGAGGCTCATAAATGTCCATCTGTTCATATAATTTGTATGCTATCACTAAATGATCGGTCAACATCAATCTGAACGGTTTCATTGGATGTCTAACTCCATAATGATATTGTGATACATCAGGATTGTAATGATATGACACGTTTGCTTTGCTTCCTCCATTCTGATACGTCGACACTATAGGTTCATATAATGGTGTCTTCTGATTGGTTCGATAGTCTGTTGATATCGTGCTTTCTTCGTCCAGCCATCTATACGACATTACTATAAAAACAAGGGGAAAGAAAATAAATTAAAATTTTAAGTCGATCGTCCTTTATTTCATGACCTCTCCAGTGATTGTTTCGTTGAACAACATCACTCCGCAAAATTTAGTCCAGGCCTTTGGTCCAGACTCATTGGGAATTCTGGTGGTGAAAGATCTGCCTTCAGAGTACATTTCATTGAGAAGAAAGGTACTCACTCAGGCGTCTTACCTAAGCAGACTTGACAAAGAGTCTCTCAAACAATTGGAATGTCCTGAAGGTTATTATCTAACAGGATGGTCTCTGGGTAAAGAGACACTGACTAATGGACAAGCAGACGAATTGAAAGGCTCATTTTATATCAACTGCTCATTTTTCAAAGATCCTTCTTTGGAAGGACCACCTCCAGAAGATTGTGTTGGCTACGAAAATTATAAGGCATACACCACCTGGAATAAATGGCCAGCAGAAACAATAGACCAATTAAAAGGCTTTCAGTCGAATGCTAAAGCATTAATCACGCTCATGATCAACATTAGTCTTCAGATCTGCAAACAGCTGGATCTGTATTGCAAAAATAACCTACAGAATTACAAAGATGGATATCTAGAATCGATCATCACAACCAGCACAACTTCAAAAGCAAGATTACTTCATTATCTACCAAATTCAAACGAAATTGAGTCCGATTGGTGCGGTGAACATTGTGATCACTCCTGCATCACTGCGCTTACGTCAGCACTATTTTTTCACGGAGACTCAGAACTTGATTCGAGTCCTGATCCAAATGCTGGCCTATATATCAAAGATCGACACGGAGAGGTGGTAAAAGTCAACATCCCGAAAGATTGTCTGGCTTTTCAAAGTGGATCGGCCCTAGAACAGGTTTCTTCTCATCAATTCAAGGCTGTGCCGCATTATGTGAAAGGCACGAATCTGCCGGGAATCAGTCGCAATACGTTGGCTATTTTTCTTCAGCCATCTTTGCATGACCATGTGAACGCTTCAGAGACCTTTGCTGAGTTCTCAGATCGCATTCTTAAACAGAATCATTAATACGGTGTAAGGATGTTCATATTTATTTATTGGGAAAAAGTGGCAAAAAAACGCTAGTAAAATATCATTCACTATGTCTGGTAAGTAATGGGCAATTCTTAAGTGCTAACCTCAGGATCCGCGGGATTTGATCGTCATATCACTGTTTTCTCGCCAGAAGGTCGTTTATATCAAGTTGAATATGCCTTTAAAGCTGTGAACTCGACCAACATTACATGTATTGGAATTGTTGGCGAGGACTGTTCGGTAATTGTTTCCCAAAAGAAGATTCCTGATAAGCTTCTAGATGCTTCGACAATTAGCTATATTTTTGGAATATCCAGCTCTGTTGGAATGTTAGCCACTGGATCAATTGCAGATGCCCGTTCGTTGGCTATGAGAGCCCGTTCTGAAGCTGCTGAATTCAAATATAAATTTGGTTATGAGATGCCAGTTGATGCTCTGGCAAAAAGAATGGCCAATCTTGCGCAATTGTATACACAGAAGGCATATATGAGACCGATGGGTGTTTCGTTGACATTTGTTGCTGTTGACGATGAATTGGGACCTAGTGTTTTCAAAACAGATCCAGCAGGATATTATTTCCGTGCTACTGCTACATCAACTGGACCTAAACAACAGGAGGTGACTACTGCTTTAGAACGTGCGCATAAGAAAAAGAAGGACGGTGTTTTGGTGAAGGGAGATTGGACCAAAGTTGTTGAATTTGCAATTGTGACTTTGAGTAATTCATTGAGCACGGAATTTAGAAAGAACGATCTTGAAATCGGCGTGGCCACCAGGGAAGGATTTAGAACGTTGAGTGCGGATGAAATTGACGAGAGATTGATTTCTATTGCCGAACAGGATTGATTCTAATGTCTATTTAGAATACAAATGGAATGATGAGGTAAGGGCATTCCTTGCAGTATCTGTCCCAATCGGCGCCATACTTCTTCTTACATTTGCGGATATCTCTATCACATCTGTGGATCAAGACGACCAAATAAAATACTGGGAAGAACCATGGGAAGAATGAGCCAAATCCACAGATGAGTCCCCAAGAGCATGATTGGATCCAGTCAGCAGTGTAGTGGAGTTTTCTGGCGTATTTATACCATCCATCGGTAAGCAACACCGAGCCGTTAGCACATTTGATATATTTTGGATTCTTCAACACTTGGTATGGCAAGAATGGGAATGATCTTCTGATCTTGGTGTCTCCAGCCATGATTTTACGGAATGAGTTCTTTTGACCGTTACAGGTATCGAAGAAGTAGTAAGACACCAAAAGCAAAACGAAGCAGAACGCGTTGTAACCAGTAGACCAGTTGTATTCCTCTGGACTGTGATAGTACAGATACAGGGTTCCGTGACAGTAAGTATATGGAACACCCGCGATATTCCAGAAGATAAGCATGAATCCAAACTTCTCGTAAGCCATGTCCCAAGTTGGAACAATCAATTCCTCTCCCTTAGAGCATGCATTAGCATACAAATAGTGAGCCAAAAGAATGAACCAAGCTTGAGGTGAAATATGACCATATTGTTCATATTGTTTGAGACATAGTCCGTAAGATAGGAAAAATAAGGTGTACCAAGGTAATCTGACCTCGAAGAACATTTTGAGATCGATGATACCGATTCTTGGGTTAAGAGGAGCTCCCATAAACATATCATATAGATGGTTTCCCGTCATTCTTAGGTAGTCTTTAGAAATGAACAGAGTGTAGAGATACAATCCAATTGCAAATGAGAATCCTGCAACGATTGCACAAGTCATGATCTCGCCGAAATTGTCCAAAATGTAGTAGATCTTGAAAATGTTAAAATAATGCAACAAAGAAGCCAGGACAAAATTGACATAGAAAGTGGCGTACGCATTACAAAAGTAAGGCAACTGTTCACCATTCCTATGTGCCAAAGGCTGTCCCTTTGTCCAGATTCCAGGTAAACTGACATAAAAAATAGCCTGCACCAACATATAGGAAACAAAGACAAAGATCGAAGTAGAGGATGGTATAGCATCAGTTTTCACATATTGAACCATCATTTCAATAAATTCTGCCCAGGATTGATCAGCTGACGGCCAAGCGGCAGATCCATTGTAGAAATTCGACGAGATCCACATGTAATACATGAGTGCTGGGAAACCAATCAGCATTCCCAAAACTCCAGCTGTACCACCGAACTCGTATTCGATATCCTTTGGAGCAAGGTATTTAGGCACAGCAGGCATGGAGGAGGTGGAGGTGGAATTGGAAGACTCAGTGGCCTGGTAATTGGAAGAAGTGCTGGATCTTTTGGCCATACGAGCGGAACGAGAGAAAAACAAAAAAAAGTTAAGAAGAAAATATACGACAACGTGCATAATTTATGCTTCCATTCATGCTGATATACATCTCTGGCCTGTCCCAGCTAAAATACAAAGAAACATGCATCATAAGGAGTAGCCATTTCTATCAAATGGCTGTTGAAGGGTCGATCCACCCCGGGAAACCAATTTGGAAACGATCCGACGGCCGTGAGGAGTGTTTCTGACATCTGCCAGGTACGGTTTGAGTAGGTCGCTCAAATCCTTGAAACTGGAGTCATCCGCTACATCCAAGGCGGTTTGTAGAACGTAATTTCCATATGCATCGTGTAACAAGAGCTTGAGATTTGTGGTTTCGTTGAGCAGTCCTTGGATCAGAAGTGGTGCAAGGGTGGGGATTCGTAAACTCTTCTCCACCACATTAGATCCAAATTTGTGTGTGCACAGTCCGATCAGACTAGAAGTCAAGGCCGAGACCACCAATTTGATGGCACACGCAGTATTTGGCAGTTTTGACGACGAAGAGCTTGGAGACAATCTGAGTCTATTTTCCTCCATACTCAAGACATATTGTACAACGTAATTGCCGTACGGATCCGTGCTGAGCTCGACGCAATGTTGGCCCACTTGGAGTGCTAATCTTTCACATTGCTCAGAGATCCCATGGTCAAAACAACGTTGGAGAACACAGCACCCGTGACGATGTTTCGCAATCTTAACGCAATTCTCGCACGCAGCATCGAAAATGAAATCGCATGACTCAGGTGGCAATTTTTGAAGACATTTTTGAATAACATGGTTTCCATTCAAGTCTCTGCTGAGCAGAACCACGTATGAAGACAAGGATTGTACAATGATGTCGCATTCTGTCGTCGATTTGGTGCATTCGACTAACTTTTGTAGAGCCCTGGTTCCATGGGCATCCAGAGCAATTCGCACAAACTGTGAAGACGCATTCCGAACAAGCGTGATCCGTTGTTCCTCATTAACCTTCTCCAATAATTTTTGGATCAGATAGTTCCCAAATGGATCAACCATAAGCTCAATCACGTTTAATTGGATCTCGTTGAAAATTTTGGTAGCAGCCTCGGTTCCGCCAATCTCCAACTGCCTCTGTAAAAACCGACATCCATGTTGGTCTTTGCACAAGAAGTAGATTTCATGGACAAAGTCGTTGAGAGAGGCATTAGCAAATTTAGAAGCATCTTCGCCTCGTCTCTTGTTGGATGAATGTTTTCTATGCACATTGGAAGTGGAGCTCATGGGCATTTGAGGTCTCGTGGAGTCCTGAGCTGGCTTGGAGTAGCCATTGTAAGATTTATAGGAGCCTCTGTTATTGTATGAAATAGGAACCTGCTGATTGAAGCTGGAAAACGAGGGCTGGTTGGATATGCCCATACCAATGGATCCACCTGCAACAGTCCCGGCTAACATCTCATTAGTAAGAGCAGGATGGAGAGCCGAAATGGAAGGGTCCTGAGTCAATCGACGAGACTGCTCGCCCACAATTGGAGGTCCAAATGAGCTATTGGAGCTAGTTCCAGACAAATGGTCAAATAGCTCATCCTTGTCCTGTGCAAGTGGTGCAGAGGTGTTGTCGGGTAACATGAATGGTCTAAAATTGAGCCCCGAATTGTTGTTGGAGAACGGAGTGGCATGTGTCTGACTGAAGTTGGAGATCGGTGACGCCATTTGAGGAGTCATAGAGAGGAACTTATGGGATGCTCCAAATTGGGAGTGATTGGTGTTAGGAGTAGACGCTAAGTCGGGTAACATGTGTGATTGAAACGACGCCAAATTGGACGAAGTGGACCAGTTTGGAGTTCGAGGTTGTCCGGAAGCGAACGAGTGCTGCTTAGGAAGAACCAGCGACGAATTGGCCGAATTGGCTGAGTTGGCACCATTTGCCATGTCAGGCGGCGTGGAAGGGATCTGTGTGTTCACCTGCTGTGTCAGCGGAGAGAACTGGGCAGAAAAGATAGACGAGTTGGTGGTCCGAGCTTCCAGCAGTCTATCAGGGGATTCATCTAGGTCCAAATTTAATCTGTTGAGCACCAGGTTTATATCATCAAGGTCTTGAGGTTCCGATTGGCCACGTTTCGCAAACGAGAGATCATTGATTGGAGGCGTGGTGGTCGCAGTCACGTCCTGCGCAGTGGATTCTTCCAAAGACGAGAGCGTGGTCTGGTCGGCCATTGTGTCTGGGGAAGCACAGGAGTAAAAAATTTCGCCACTAGTTTGAGGTCGCAACAAAACTCAATGAGGTCTTCAATTGTCCAGATATCAATGATATCAGCTTCTGAACCAGAGTGACGTGGGGGGTGGGTAAAAGTCTAACCAACAAGAGGACAAGATCAGACCAACCAATAAAAAGCACGGAAATGTGATGCCTGGGTGTTGGAAAAGGCAAACAGTAGCTGAAGACAAGTGGGGGATAGGGAGTAAGCGCGCAATGAAGTGTCTAACGCTTATTGACGGACAAAAATCGTGGACAAGTCCTAAGATGCAAATAAGACTGCTGTATTCTTTTGTCTCTGACGCTCTGGTAGAGTAGAAAAAAAAAGAAACCCGACAGACAAGCCGGGTCAAAAAAATTTTCGCAGGGGGGAATTTCGCGGCCACCGGGCACTGCCACCGCAGCCACCGCGCAGCCGCCCCGTCATAAATACTACTCATCACAAATCCTGTTGCTCACTCGCAAATCAAAAAAAAGTGTATGCAAGGTGTTTTTAAAACGCGAACAGGTGGGGAAACTTTAGGACTGGGACAGATGTATGATCTATCTACTGATTTTCTACGCCTATGACAATGTTGGTTTTTGTGCTTGTGCGTAACTTTCTAATGGCTTACGTAATCCACCCATCCTCAGTGTTGCGAGGAGTGTGAAAAATAATTATTTATTTTTATCCCGAAAGCAAAACAATACCAGATCAGTTTCGTAATCCATCAATTTTCCCTTTTCGGAAGTGTGATGGAAACCTTTCAAATTATCGGGTGTAAGGATGTTGTCTATTTTACAAAACGGACATCATAGCCGAGATTCTTGTCCTGATTTCACCAGTAATTGAACGTATTGGACAATACCTCCCAAGGCGTCAATTTCATTGAAGCCGAATCCGAGCACATTAATTATTCGTTGTCCTGAAGGAGCAAGTGTATAAAATATTTTGCCGCATTGATTAGCTAGGCAATTTTTGAAGATAACTTCGGACCTGACAAGCTCGGAGTTGGCCATGACGTGGGGAAATATGGTGCGCGAGCGGGTGAGTAGTGTGTGCGTATCTGAATCTCGTGGCCGAGAGTAGAAATCATTGTATTGAAGAGGCCCTGATAGAAGAGCTAGATTGGAACCATTCAGAAGAGGTACCAATCTCGTATATTGATTAAGCGCAGTCGTATGGGTTAGAGACTGGGTTAGTGGCTTATTAAAGCTCAGGATCATAGACTGGAGGCGCACCAGTCCCAGGTCTTCCCCCACATAACAATTTATAAAGTTATGGACTGTGGGGAACATAGAACAGTATTGATCCAGATTTAAGATTTGTGGGGGCATCATCATATGGGTGAAATGGGGATTCATTTGCACCAGCTCTTGGTACAAGTCTATGAGTAGTTGACGAGCATTTAGTACAAACGTCTGTGCGCTGGTGCTGGGCGAATTCTCAAAGTATTGCACGTTATCCACTAGTCTAATCGAATGGTTATTGGGTGCAAAATATTTTAGCGTGTAAAGCAAATCTGCTTGCCGATTTGCATCGTCATACCCCCCCATTTCTATCACATGCGCAATTTCTTCATTTGCAGCAACTTCTTCCAGTGACTCGCTGGAAACCAGCACCACGAGCTTATTACAGTTCTGGATCAGATGCTTGGCCACCGATACAGAAACTATGCTGAGACCCACTACCACTATTGTTTCACGCATTGGCGGAGTTGGTCTAAAATAGAAAACAATGTTCGTTCGCTCTCTTAGGTAATCATATCGAAACCCGTACACCAGCAAATTCCGAGCCACCCCACACGAAAAGCGGAGACCCCCTGGCAATGTTTACCTTATCCGGGGTCTGTTTTAGTGTCAGTTCCATCCCCGCAATGTGGCGCAAAATCAATCTACAAGATGAGATGGTGGGGGTTCTTTTGTGGAGAAGCATTTGCTACTTAAAACTGGCGTCTGTTGCTAAGCTCGTAAACAAGCTTAAATGAAGCAACATCATGAGTTCGAAACAAGAGATACTTAATGCTTCGAACGTGTTGACTGAAATCAATCCTGTCATATTTAGAGGTCGAAACCATATAGCATGTATCCGGTGCAAGAACCAGAAGATCAAATGCTCAGGCGACAAACCATGCTGCGACAATTGCAAATTGACAGGCAATGAATGCATGTATCCGTTCAAGGATCGCAAAATCATCATCCTAGAGTCTCAATTGCACTCATTGCAAGCACGCATTCATCATCTTGAGGATTATATAAGCGGTTCCAACAAACCAGACACTAACTTTTCGGAGCCCCACAAACGATCGTTCTTGCCATTTCAGTTTCACAGTAACGATGAGAGACTAGACAATGTGATCAATGTTTCGTTTGGGGATTCGGAGCATCATGATCGCAGTTTTCAGGCCGCGAATCCGAATAGCATAAATTATTATGTTTCCGACCTTTATTTTTCCGACAACGATGATACTGTTTTAATGTTACCTACTAAAGACTATGCTGAGATGCTAGTCAACCTGTGTCTTACCCATTTTCACGATTCCCATTATCTTTATGACGAGTACGAGTTTATTAACGAATTTAACAAGGTTTATGAAACCGGCACCTGCTATTCTCCGCAAATTTTGTCATTGATATTGATTACACTTGCTATTGGCGAGCAAATGTTGTACTCAATCAATTCACATCAGATGTCTCTGGAAGGCTTGAGCGCAGAGCTATCCTCCAAGAGCAACTTTGTCAACAAGACCCCGGGGCTAAAATATTTTCTAGCCGGGGTGAAGTTGTTTCCAACCAATGTGGAGATGCCGACTTTGGCACACATTCAGACCGCTTTGCTGATTGGCTATTTCAGTCAGTCCATGAATCGAATCACTGCAACATATGTTTGGTTTGGTCTGGCAACTCGCTGGGCATTGTCTTTGAACTTGCATTTGAAACAACCCAATCTTTCTTCACATGAAGCATCCAAACGGAAACGTACATGGTGGACGGTTTTTGCACTGGATTCATTTGCAACCTCACGCATTCGACTTCCTCAAAGCGTGAAATACAATGAGACTCAGATCGATTTGTTGGACGATCAAGATTTCCAAGAATGGCCCGGGGCAAAGATCTTATCTTTGCAGGTGGCTCTGCTGAAGTTTACTGACAATATCATCAATAGTGTCTACACTATGACTTCTAGAAGCCTATTCACCGACGAAAAGACCACACTAAGTACAGATCTGGTACTGAACACAGTCAAGATGGTCGAAACCTTGGAGCAGAATTTTGAAGCCAACTTGCAATCGGATTTCCGACAGCTACTGAAGGAAATGTATGACAACAAATTATGCCCTTTCCATAAGTCGCTGGTGCATGTTTATTTGAAATCGAATCAATATATCATCACTACTTGTCGTCCACTGGCATTGGCTGTCTTCAAGAAAGTGATTGCAAAGGATAACTCACAAATAACTAAGATATTGAAAAAATGTATTACTGCTGCTACCGAAACTATCAATCTGTTGTATCACTTGAAGAACTTCAAATTGCTCATAACTTTCGACTACTGGCATACACACTTCTTATTCAATTCGATCCTGATCCTGTTGATCACAATCAACGTTGAATCCAATCACGAATCATTGTTGCTCGGAATCGATCTACTCAAGTTTATGGCTCTGGCTGGAAACCACGTTTCCAAAGACTCCTTGAACAAGTTGATCCAATTGGTCAAAATTTTCAACGAACTTGGATTCGACCTCAAAGTCGATCTCACGTTGCCAGAACTGATCTCAAACTATACTCCACAGCAAATGGACATTTCCGATCGAGGAGTGGAAATCCATCTTCTGAACTTGAACGCCAACTTGATGGACGAAAACATCCAGAACCAGATCGATCAAACAAATTTCCAACTCCAACAGCAACAACAACAGTTGCACCATCAAACAGAACAACAACTGCCCATGATTTTCATGCAATCAGACCTGTCCAATTTCCCGGGCGACACACAATCACATCTTAACACCAGCTTTCTTGATTCTCTGCTAAATAATATCCAAACTTGGGACCTGGCCCCCGAGCCAGAAATACCACATTCACCGCTTTTGGAAAGTCGCCAGAGCAGTTTGGAAATGGCACCTCAGCCACAATCCCCGCGTTGCACAGTCTTCCATCGGCCTATATTCCCCTCGCTTCCTGAGCTGCACACAGAAAAATTCCAATCCGAGTCTAGACCGCTTATGTAAGCAAAAAGAATCGAGAGATGGAATCTTGTTTGGTGCGCCATCTATTCGATCTCCAGGATCCATCCGTATTGAAGGTGTTGTAGCACCATACGTTTAAGAAGTGGAGTATATTTTTCGAAACTTGCAGCTCTTTGTGGTGCTACCACCTCCGTAATGTTAACCCTATTGAATTCATTGTCTAGCACACGCATCATCCGCACGTCGGCTCTTCTTGTAGTCCATTCATTCATGAGCCTAATAACATTTCTTTTTCGAGAACAGATTTTCTTTTGATGCAGAGCTTCTTAGTTCCTCGGGTAATTAGAAAAGAAACCAGATCCTAGAAAACGTTTCTGGGCCGTATAAAGGCTGCTATTCTGACTCCAATTGTTCATTTCACTCTTTTCAATCATAGTCACTCATTCATTCATTCATTCATTCATTATGTTGCCAAATTTGTGTCTCTTTTTAACTCTAGCTGTTTTGGCTACCACTATCCCAGTGACTAACCATGTTCATCATGTTCATGAAAAAAGATCCAATACTTGTTCGTTCCCTTCTGATATAAGTCTTGTCAAGATCACCAATGTGAACAGTGATGGTTGGGCCCAGGATAAGTCCTGTACTTCTGGAAACTATTGTCCATATGCCTGTCCACCAGGAGAGTTGATGGCACAATGGAACCCTGCAGTCACCACTTATAGCTACCCAGGCTCTCAAGAGGGAGGATTATATTGCAATGAGAACGGAGAATTGGAAAAGCCGATTTCTGGTAACGATTACTGTGTTGCCGGAAAGGGAACTGCCACTGCCAAGAACAGTGCTTCCAAGAACGTTGCATTCTGTCAAACGGTTCTTCCTGGAAACGAGGAGATGTTGATTCCAACCAATATTGATTCCGACTCCTCGCAATCTTTGGCTGTTCCTGGTACTGATTACTGGGCCAGCACCGCTTCTCATTTCTACATCAACCCACCTGGAGTGAGCACTGAGGACGGTTGTAAATGGGGATCCACATCCAATCCATATGGAAACTGGTCTCCATACGTTGCAGGTTTCAACATGGACGACAATGGAAATACTTTTGCCAAGATTGGATGGAATCCGGTTTACTTTGAAGATTCTTCACCATTCAAAAATGATAAACCCTCTTTTGGGATCCGACTGAGTTGCAACGAGTCGGATAAATGCAATGGAAACACTTGTGAGATCAACCCATCTACCTATGGACTGAACTCTATTAGTGGAGGTTCCCTTATTAGTGATGGTGCCGCATGGTGTATTCTCACGGCGACTGATTTCAGCGCAGTCACATTGGAAATTTTTGATATTTAAATTTACATTGTTATATCTGTCCAATAATGGTTAGCTCGTTAATTTTTTTTTTACCACATTTTTAATTATTGGTTTACTTACATTGATCGTCTTAATATGTTATCAAAAAAGGAAGCTAAAATCATCACATTACTGACGATCGATTCGATTTTCTTTCTGGTGGAGATTATTATCGGATATGCTGTTAATTCTTTGGCTTTGATTGCCGACTCATTCCACATGCTTAACGATATCATCTCACTTTTAGTCGCATTATGGGCTGTGAATGTGGCCAAGACTAGGGGTGCAGATGCTAAATACACCTACGGTTGGCAGCGCGCAGAAATATTGGGAGCCTTAGTCAACGCTGTGTTTTTACTTGCTCTTTGCTTCACCATCTTTATTGAAGCTATCCAAAGATTTATTTCGCCACAAGTCATCACTAACCCTAAACTCATCTTTGTGGTTGGAACCTGTGGATTAATCTCCAATATCGTGGGTCTTTTCTTGTTCCATGAGCACGGACATTCTCATGGAGGATCTGGACACTCTCACGGCGACGACGGACATTCTCATTCCCATCAAGACATTCAACCATCTGATGACTCCGATATCGAGAACATGTTGCCCCAGGTCATCGTTCCTCAATGGTACAACGAGTCTCACGAGACCCACAATCACGAAATGAACAAGAAAGTCCAAAAACACACTAAATCACTCAACATGCAGGGAGTTTTCCTGCACGTTCTAGGAGACGCTTTGGGAAACATCGGAGTCATGGCAACTGCTCTGTTTATCTGGTTCACCGATTATTCTTGGCGTTATTACAGTGACCCAGCCCTTTCTCTGGGTATCACCTGTATCATCTTCTCGTCTGCCCTACCTCTTTGTAAATCATCTTCTCATATCCTTCTTCAGGGAACTCCAAGTTCTATTGATGCAGAAATGGTCAAAGACGATATTCTCAAGGTGCAAGGTGTTTTATCTGTGCACGATTTCCACATCTGGAACCTTAACGAACAGACCTTGATTTGTTCGCTTCATGCCGACATGGCCGTGTCTCCTGAAGAATTCTTGAGTGTGGCTGCTGTCATCAGACAATGTCTTCATGCATATGGTATTCACAGTGCCACCATCCAACCAGAATTCTCTCATTACTATGCAACCGTCAACCAGCTCCCAAAGCAGTTCTCCTCTCAGGCTGATCTCAGAGACTTGGTGAGCGAGGAAACAGACGTTCTTCTGGGTAATGATCACCGCGGTTACGGTGCAGCTTCTGCCCAGAACGGTAAAACTGCTTGTATTGTAGATGCGGCCGTGAATTGCACAGCCGAGAATTGTGTAAAACATTGAACTAACTAAGCAAAAAAGAAAAACAGTAGACGGATGGAAAAATGGCCCGGTTCTCGTGGTTGCTCGGGTTATTGAGTGTTGTGATGGCACTGGTGTATTTATTCAGCGGTGAATTAGTGGTACGAATGTCTGTGAATACGGTGTTACCCGCGAGCGTTCCGGTTTCTAGAGAAAACGCGACATTTATCTCCTTGGTGAGGAACTCAGAACTAGAGGGCATGCTTGAGAGTATAAAGAGCGTGGAACAACGGTTTAACCATTTACATCATTATAATTGGGTGTTTGCCAATAATGAACCGTTCACGTCCCAATTTAAAGAAGCAGTGACTCAAATGTGTTCAGGACCGGTGGAATTTGCCTTGATCCCCAACGAGTACTGGAGTTATCCTGAATGGATCGACCAGAACCTTGCAGCTAGTGTGAGAAAGCAAATGAGACGGAAACAGGTGAAATACGGCGATAATGAGGCATATAGACACATGTGTCGATTCTTCAGTGGTTTCTTCTACCGATTGGAGGCTTTGAAGCCATTCAAATATTATTGGCGAGTGGAACCCGATATTGAGTTTCGATGCAACATACCAGAAGATCCATTTGAAGTGATGCGTAAGGAAGATAAGGTGTATGGCTTCACGTTGACGCCTTTGGAATTACATACCACGGTTGCAACGCTATGGAATGCCACGATGGAATACGCCGCAAACTATCCCGAGCGCGTTGCTTCAAACAATAACATGGACTTTCTTTCTGATGATCAAGGTGAATCATACAATATGTGTCATTTCTGGTCCAATTTTGAAATTGGAGACTTGGATTTCTTCCGTAGTGATGCCTACGCTCACTTTTTCGAATTTATGGACCGCAAGGGTGGAATATACTACGAACGATGGGGAGATGCTCCTTTACACACAATAGCTGTATCAATGCTGATTCCACATACAAAACTTCGATATTTCCAAGGAACGGGGTATTATCACGCCCCGAACCTTCAATGCGACGGACCTAATTGGTTGCTTGAGCAGAACGATTGCATCTGTTTTGCCGAGAACGATTTTGCATGGTCGGGAAGCAGTTGTCTGTCGAAATATTTCGATGTTCATCATTTGCCAAGACCTGAGGCTGCTCCTACGACCCCATACACTCCTATTCATAAGGCTAACATGTTGTAGAATCACCATTCCAGTTCGGAAGCCCAAGAAACACGCTTGCGGTTTCTTTCTGAGTAGCAAAGCGGCTTGTCTGTTTTCTTGCTAAATGGACGTCTGTTTTCCTGGTCTTCTAGTAGATCTTCTTTTAACGGAGTCATGGTTTTCTGATGGCTTAAGGAGTTGCCATGTTTTTGACGTTTGTTGCTGTGTTTGGTTTGCAAGAAAGATTGTCTCTCCGACTCAGTATAGAAGCCTACTTTCATCCCTGTTCTCTCTGGACGTCTAAGTGCTGTTGTTTTTGCCAGTATGGCCTTGACAATTGCTGCCTTTCGCACACCATCAATGGCAGGACCTGCAGTTGGAATGGTGACCAGCTCGGTGGTTTTTTCGGGTATTGGAATTCCTGAACAGTTCTGGGAATTGATTTCGGTGGCATATTTAGTCGCATCTTCGATGCTTCCATCAGAACTCTCCACAATGAGATTTAACAGATTGCGACATGCTTTGATGCTTGGTTTTTGTGTGTAATGTTTGGATGGAGAACAGATTCGAAGCGGTGATTTCTGTCCGTTGACCGGAGAAGAAGTTGGATCGGATTCATCGAACTCTAAATGCAAATCATCCTGATAAACGTCCATGACAAAGTTGTTCTCATCTGATCGTAGAAACTTATTGAGTTCAGCTCCAAAGTCCATATCCCCAATATCTTCATGTTCTTCGAAATTGGGCGCGGAACGGACCTGGGCGTCTATCCCCTCTATCGACAAGTTAATGATCATTCCATCGAGATCCTCGATTGTGGTCTTTTGAACATGTGCAAAGTCCAAGTCCGTTCTGGAAGCATTAAAAAATTGGCCGTCGAAATTGGCCGATCTTAGATAGCTATCGAAATCGAAGAGATCTGCAGCATTTGAAAAGAGATCATCTGCAGGCGACAGTGAAGGCTTCGGAAGACTGATGATATCGTCTAAGGTGGTATTTCCCGACGCAAAATCGTCCAAAAGCGAAGGTAAAGCTTTCCCCGTAGGCTTTTCTGGAGAACCAGGGGGACTGGAAATAGGGCTGCTATGAGCGGCGACAGTTGCCTCAAATGGATTGGCAAATATGGACTGTAGCATAGCAAAGCAACAAAAACAAGCGATCAAGAATAAAAATATAAGAAGTGTCTATAGATGATATATTTATGAATTTCCCGATTTGGAAGGAGACAGGTAAGAAATTAATATTTTTTGGGGAGCTCTCGGAGCTTGCACCGCCACACCAGTTCCACTCGCCACAAAAGGATTTGCTCGCGGTAATCTGCTACCATTCTTTGCATTCCTACCATGAGCGAGCCAGACAAGCCAGCTGTGACCAAGACCTACGCGCGCTTCCAAACCTATCCAATAGCTGCCTCATGGATCCGTATCGGAGGCTATTTCCCGGTGCCCCATGTTGTTCGGCCTAGGATGTACTCTATGGCATATTCTCCAGCGTTCAGAGATTACACTGAAGCTATTGACTCTTACTTTGATAACTGGCTCGAGGATGTCGAGCAAACTATTCCCGAGATAAAGACCGTGAGAATGAGAGACATCAGAAACCAGTTGACCCAGCCAATAGTCAACACTTCATTGTTTGTCGACCGTAACATGCACAATTTATCGGTTGCAATGAATCAGCGTGTGTTGGAACCACTCAGGGCCAACGTTCATAACTTGAGAAAGGCTTATGCCCCACTCTATGATACTCAAGGCCGCGCATTCTTGAGATCCCAATTGGATCCCGTGTTCAAACCAATCAATGCGAGATTGAGAAGACATCTCCAGGACCACGAGGATGGAGAATATTCGAGCGAAATCTCACGCACATTGAGACTTTTGAACGAATACTACTTCCAGGCCGGAACAAGAGTTAGTGAAACGGTTGTCAGGGGCAGACAAATGCCTGCCCAGGCTACTCAACATCTGACTGAGGTTTACGAGACCAACAAAACCAAAAGAGGCGAGGGTCGATTGATCGTGATGATAGCCTCGATGGACACCGTCAGAGATCTGATAAACGAGGGCTACACTATGGTGAGCGAGGTGACCGAGAAGCCCCAACAAGTCGAGCAAGTCGAGCAAGTCGAACAAGCAGATCAAGCAGAACAAGTCGAGCAAGCTGAATGCTAATCGTAAATAACTATGTCTTCTTAGTTAGGCGAACGAATGGAATAGGATAAAAAGGATAAGTTTAACGAACACTTAATTAATTCTCTCTACTTGGCTACGCTTCGATCATCTTGATTTCATCTTGCAGCCCAACCAAACGCTTGTGGATCTGCTCAATATCCTTGTTGAATTTGTCCTGTCTCTCAAATAGCGCACGCTTCCAGTCCTTGAACTTTTGGTTTTGTGCCAGGACAATCTCGGTGAACCGCTTCTTCATGGTCTTTTCGGCGTCCAAATAGGCAGGATTCATCTCCACAAGCTCTCTTTCGGTCTCGTGCAGATTCAAGGTGTTGAGCATTTTCAAAACTCCAACACTTTCCTTGGAATCAATCACCTGTTGCAAGCTTGGATGGGTCTGACCGTCCTCTTTTTGAACAGTCTTCCAGCTACCCTTGATATCTGGAATCACCACTTCTCCGTCCTGGTTCTCGACATTCAAAGCAGCAAGCTCTTCAGGACTGATCGTCATTTCGATGGCCTTACCCAATCTGTACCGCATGAAATCACGACGGTAGTTCTCGTAGTAATTCTCTGTGGATGAAATGAGGTCTGCCATGTAGGTGCCCATCAGAAACTCTCTCAACTTGACAAAATCACAGTGGCTTGGGTTTTCGACCTCGGCCAATCCCCATTTGTATTTCCGACCTCTGACCAATTGGCCCTTGAGATTAGGAAACGTTTCGTCAGAGTTCAAGACACAGAACGGCATCTCGTTGATCAAGTCGTTGGAACCAGATTTGTCCAACAATTCACAAATCGAGATCTCGTGCTCTTTTAGAGTCTTCTTGACTCTCTGTTTGAATGAACTGATCTCCTCCATGGTGAAAGCATCAGCCTTGGCAATCACAGGAACAAGATTCACTCTGGTGGACAAGTTCTTCATAGCCTCAATGTCGATCTGACTCAGTCCAGAAGCGGACGGGACAATGAAGTACAGACAAACATGGACCTCTGAGTGAGTGGACTTCTCTCTGTTAGGCTGGTTTTCCTGGTAAACAGCGCGCCTGTATTGCTCATCAATAAAACGCACAATAGGATACCAACAGTATCTGTTGTCAATATAATCACCAAAACCTGGAGTGTCAATCACGCAGAGTTTCAGGAGAAAGTTATCCTCCACGAGTTCCAGTCTGTGGGAGACAATCTCAGTGGTCTTATCTTGGTTGACGCCCAAACTGGTAGCCTTTTCGGTAATAGTAGTACCAAACAAGGTGTTGATAAATGAGGTCTTACCAACGCCGGATTCACCAACAACCATCATAGTGAAATGGGCGCCCTTTTTCAAAGCATGGAGCCGCTTCAAAATAGGCAAACACGCCAACCCAACGTCGCCAGGATACATGTTGACGACAGCAGATTCCAAGTTGTAATGGGTTGAAAACTCATCTTCCTTCGTCAAAGTACCGGTACTGGAACTAGATGGAGTCCCTCCATCTTCATCCAAGGGACCGCTGAATCCACCATGGGAAGATTCGGCGTCCAGATCAATGTGTTCCCCAGAAAGAGGGGCGCTAGGAGGCGCGAACAGGTCAATCGAGTTGATAACTCGCTTCGACTCAATACTTGTCATTTCGGCGGCCATCATTTATAAAGGATAAAGGTGAGAAAAGTCGATGCGGAAACGACACAATATAAGTATCAGCGTCTACCGCGCGCGGACGGTAGCACAAGTATTTTTTTTGGGAAAATAGAAACCCGGCTGTGCGGCGGCGCGGCCTAGCTGGCAGCATTACGCAGCGATAGGAAGCAGTTCCACAACACTCCTATTGCGCTGCTGAAAGGTACCTGAAATCGTTTTGGCATGACCAGGAAGTTAACAAATTGTACTGGAAACCACAAACAGATGTTGAATGCGAGCGTTGACAAGTATATGCGATAAAGTTTCTCCTTTACGTCGTCCCAGGTGCCTTTTTCAATCACTATAGTTCCATAGGCGAAGAAACAGGCCAATGAGAAAGGAGAAAAGCACAATTGATCTGTAAGCACACGTTCTAAAACACTGACAACGGTTGGCATATCCTTATACATGGCGTTAAGGAATGAATACCACATGACCTGAATGAAAGACATTATCCAGCCCCAAAGAATGAACCCGGCAAACCGGCGAAATTGGAACTTGGATGGGGTAAAGACAGTATCTGAAGCTGGAACCACAGTAATTTCACCTTCTTCTCCGTAATCAACAAAGTAATCTTCGGGACGTCTTGGCACGAGAGTTTCTAGGTAATTTGCGAGATTGTACGGAGAATTCGAGTCCTGGGCAGCTATCTGTTCACAATATGCACTAATTGTCTGCGCTAGAGTATCTGCAATACCATATAGGACAATATTGGTCGCCATGGTTGCGACAAGAGAAGATCTTGTGTAAAGTTGATGATATTTAGAGGTGAGTTTTGCCAACAGAAAGGCGAATAACACCAGGATGAAGTAATTAATGATCGGGATATTATGTATTCGTATGGTGAGACAATAATCCCACAGTTTCGGTGCAGAGATCCTGCTCCCGGGTCCAGTTGGATGATCGTCAACAGGAAGGCTGATTGGCATTTAGGATCAGAAACAGAGAGAAAGATACAGTCATGTGACTTTTTTCAGGTTACAACTCCTGACACCGACAAAACTTTTCCGTCTGCCAAAAAATCGCGGGCATCAATATCTAACAAATTATTAGTGAAAAATTAAACTCAACTTCATCAATACAGCATGTTAATTCCAAAGGAAGACAGAAAGAAGATTCACCAATACCTCTTCAAAGGTAAGTGTCAGCTGGACATATAGTCCCATATATTCCATTTCTAACAATTTAGAGGGCGTCTTGGTCGCTAAGAAAGACTTCGAAATCCAACACGACGATATCGACACCAAGAACTTGTACGTCATCAAGGCCATGCAATCTTTGACTTCCAAGGGTTTCGTCAAGACTCAATTCTCGTGGCAATACTACTACTACACTTTGACTGACGAGGGTATCAACTACTTGAGAGAGTACCTTGCTTTGCCAGAGACCATTGTTCCAAACACCTTGGTTGTCGAGCCAATCCAGGAGAGACAACAATTCAGACGTGGTCCAAGAAGGGACGACGGAGAGGGATACAGAAGAAGATTCAGAGATTAGGTAATGAATATACGGGCGTAAGCCGAGAAGAATGGAAATTAGAAATAATGAATGTAGCGATCCCATGAGAGGAGACATATCAGGTTCTTCCTGAAAGAACTCTAGTGTGTTGTTTTTCATGGTAGTAATCATGATCATCCCGAACCACCATTTCCAACCTGTTCGTCCTCCTAATAATTTTTTGGCTTACATCATCATTTATTTTTATATGGTTTTTGGTAAGCACAAGAACAAGACGTTAGACCTGTCTTTACAGGACAGCAATTACCGCCCAGTAAGTACAAACCATCTTTAACTAACCCTAGTCGCCAAATCCAAACACCCTCAAACCTCAACCGGCTACTGGAGTCCCTAATTCTCTATTACAAACCAGCCCCGTGTCTCCACATACCCTGAGACAACGACCGGTCCCACCTCCTCCAATTGCAAAACCAACCATTATCAACAACTATTACAATGTATTGCCACAACATTTGCAGCCGATGCAAGCGATGGCGCCTCATCCCAAACCACAACCGGTCCCTACTCAACAGATCACCCAACCACAATATAGGGCCCCACCATCGCCACATCGCAACCCTCCTCATATTTCGAGTACTCACATTGCAAGACCTGCGTCTAGAAGATCTCAACCGCCTACAAGACCGTCCTCTGAAGAATCCGATATCTACTCATCCCCGTCGCTTAGTAAGCTAGAATTGCAACCTAAGCTCCCAGAGATTTATCTGGACGAGGATACCAACGAGCCACAGTATTCCAACTTGTTCAGAGAACTATCTAATGTTAATGCCGATTCACTGACGGTGCATAATCAACAACTCTACAAGATATTTTCTAAATTTGGAAAAGATTGTATTGATTACGACGATTTAAAGCAGGTTTTAATAAACCCTGAGGGCACATATTTCAAATCGGATAGTGCACGAAATCTGTGTAACACCTTTACAACAATCACATCTGAATTGGAGTTCCGTGACTTTGTCAGAATGTGCAAATTTCTTAAAGGTTGCTACGAATCATTCAAATTCCACGACAAAGATCGATCCTATTATTTGGAACCTCCTGAATTTTCCAAATCGCTCCAGTTCAACCGAATCACATGTCCCGAGTCTCTTCTCGCAGATATTTTCCGCAAGTCGCCTAATCTCAACCTCGAAGCATACATCCAGGCTGTTGTATTAATCCGCAAACACGAACGTGAACATCCGTACACCAGATAGTTATAATGGCTCAATAGGTCTGAGGTGTGACCTGTATTTACATACTCGTCTCTATGCCAATCATGTTCTATATCAACTCGATGTGTATTCTGTGTCTTGCAAACCTTGCATCTAGTCTGATTAAGACACAACAGGAAAACCGGTCCAAAATGTATAAATAGGGCATGAGTTGCTCTCTACTCCAATAAGGGAGTGCACCTTAATAGCTGAAGTATCGAAGAGCTATTGTATTCTGTTCTGATAAAACGTTTACTGTATCGTTATCCATAATTGTAACGATACTATCTACTCAGACTTTACTTAATAACAAAACTCGTGACTGGATTCTTTACGTTCTCCAGAACGATCTAAGTATAACATCAGCTATAACCCTCACATCTGATTACATAAGCATTTAGTCTGATTATAAGGGATCCAAATGCAAGAAAAATTCTCACCAACTTTCAGAATGTAAGTACTTTCTGCAGCATATGATGAATATTTGTTATATCATACTTTTCTTTCTGGCATCTCTAATGTTAGAGCTTACGGCTCGATGAATATAACCCTTGACACATATCTGAAGCTGTTTTCATTGCTTTCTAACATTGCAGAATTAAGGTTTCCATAGTTTTCCTTTTCCTCTAGGAGCGTAGGTGATTTTGCCGAGTTTTTCCTTGATCACCGTTCCTGTGTTTGTAAATTTGTTGTTTTGTGACTGATCCAACTCTTGATTGTCTAGTAAAGCTTGTGCTTGGTTCATACTGAGCACTGTGATTCCGAAACACCGGAGCCACGTTGTTGGGATAGGATCTTCACAGATGACAATCCAATTGATCTTTTCGTTTTCTTTGCGTGTCTTGTTCTCGATAAATTGTTTCTGGAAACAAGCACGTATGAGGAATCTTAGTCTGGTTGGCACTTTGGCTTTAACTGAACCTGGATCGACAGGTTTTTTGGTGCTATCGTTGTCCCATATGGGCAATTGGTTACCAAACTTCAAGGTAAAACTACCTGGGGTCTTGATTGTAGTTGGAAGCTCGTTCTCCATAGGGGTACGTACTCTGTAACCTGACACTATTTTCCAATCTGGACCTGCCTCTTTGGGTGATTCCAGTAGAAACACCACGTTTTCGTTCTCTGATTCTTCAGAAATAGCAGCATCTATGATTCTGATTGCCTCACGTGAATTTCGTGCCACAATTGGATTCACTGAACGTTTTAGAAAATCCAATTCTCTCAACGTATAATTGGGAATGAAGATCTTCAAGTTATACTTGTTTTGCCAATCTTTCAACCGGGTAATTCCTCCATATACCAAACTACTTGGCTCCAGTATCAAATGATATTCCTTGGTGGTATTTAGATCGTCATCACTTGACATGCCACATTTACTTATAGATTGTTAAAACCGTTGAAGAGAGAATTTTTTACACAGCCGTGAACCTTTTTATATACAGATTCTCTATTTCTATTGCTCTTTGGCATCCATGTAGATCTCGAGATCAGTGTTTGGTTTGAATGGCCAATTATAGTAAACTTCCGAAATTGTAACAAGATCTTCGATCGGAAGAGTTGGAAGTTTACATTCCAGGATTCTTCGAGGTAAGTGATCTTTGAAATACTCTCCTGCTCCCGGTCCCAATAGTTCCAGATTTCTTTCAACCGTGTAGCTCGGTAGCATGAAGAGTTTATGCATGACTAATGTAAATTCGGGCATATGTTTGACTGGATTTGTCTTATAGTCCGATTGGAATTCCACCAAGGCCAGATCAACGTTAGCAGTACCTTTGGTCTTTGGTAATTTGATTGCATCTGGATAATTGACCATACATCTATCCACACTACCAGATTTTTGGAAGTTACTGTATGCAATCACGTTGACTTTGTTGAAAGCAGTCGAAACTATCGAGTTGGTTTGACGAAATCTCGAGCCCATGATACCCAAATATTTCAATGAATCGTCAGGTCGCAGCCAGAACAACGATTTGACATTTTGATACTTGTACCATGTTAGTTGCATTTGATTGAAATACAACATGCTGCGAACTTTTGGTTTGGTAGCAGAGGTGATGAACGAGCCAGTCACCATTAATGATTGATTGACTGATTCTTCTGGTTGAACTTTTGGAACAATGATTCCATTTTCGATCAGACCTTCGGAATCCCAATGTCTAATTTTCCGAGGATTAGACTCGAACAGATACAAATTTTTGCATAATGGATCATTATCACGGATTCTTTCCCAGAACGTTTTGGCCAATATACTATCTGGTATCAATAAGTTAAGTTTTGGACGTAATTCCTGATGCAAATCGTAGACAAACGTGTTCAAACTAGAGTTATAATCAATTATATGAAGATTTGATTCAGGATTTTTATATTGATCTTTTAATTGCAATTTATCAAGGATTAATCTATTGGTTTTCTTATCAAAATCTATTCGGTTCGGAAATCTTGTGAACTCTGGATTATTGTAAGCTTCTTTAAAGGTCTTTGCAGATTGAATGAATTTGTTTCTCAACAATACTTTCCCACTCATTAGAAACTTTTCGAATTCTTTTTTTCGTTTAATTATCTTTGTTTTCACTATGGCAAAGCTTAAAATTAAATTATCAGCGAGAGACGATGAAAAGCCAAAGTTGAAGCTCAAGCCTCCAGTGAAGAGCGAAGAATCACTTCCTACGTTGAAATTGTCGACTTCTAAAAGAGTTCCGACCATCAGAGTCAAACCAACACGAACTCCTGGAGATGGATATGATTCAGAAGACCCGGACAGAGAGGACGATCCATTGATTGAGGAGGGAGTGGTATTAAGAATGCTACCAGATGAATCGTTAGATTATCTTCGACGGTGTGTAGAGGATGGAGATATGAGTGGAATCACTATCAAATGGAAAGACAAAAGAAGGGCAATTCTTAGAATCAATGGCATCTTATATGGAGGAAAATTGGTGGATTTGCCTACTGTGGTAGAAGTTCACAAATCTGTCGACAAAAAGAACATCTTTAAAACCATAGATGTTTGTCAAATGTTGTTGATTGTCAAAAGATTGGAATCCGAAAAGGATATTAAAGATATAGAAGTTGACATGGAACACAGTGAATCTTATCCCGATGGATTGACTCCCCCTATGTCAAATGTTAAGACGAGGTTTAAGAAACGATATCAACAGAAAATAGTCCAAAGCGTGGAAGAGAGAGTTCAAGAGCTGATAAATTTGGATGAGGAAGCCGAATCGAGCACTTACTCTTTTATCGATCCATCAGAAGAGGCCAGTAGTTATATGACACCTGAACCACGCAAGCCTAAGAAGAAGAAGCGGAAAGATTCCGAATCGAGAGTTGATGAGATCGACGACGAGGTTGAGAAGCTGATGCTCGAGGAAGAGGACGATAACGACGAATTGGACATGGTTTTGGATGCCGCATTTGAGGAACAACCAAAGGAAGACGACGATGAAGATGAAGAGGAGATTATCGAGGGAGCTTCTGGCGACGAGGAGCATGAAACATCAGACGATGATGATGAAGATGATGATGACGACGACGACGACGAAGGAGCCCGTACGGGAGGCCAGGAGATGAACGAGTCACAACAACATAATGCAATTCTACGTGAGGAGATCGGTGAATTGGAGTCCACAATCGAACAGAAGACCAAGGATCTTGCCAAGGCCAACAATCCAATCATGCGCAACCGTATCAATGACGTTATTGGGCGACTCAAGCAGGAACTTGAGCTCAAACGGATGCAAATACAAGAAGAAGATACACAGACAGGAGAACAAAACCCAGAGGAAGAAGATGAAGAAGACGAAGAGGATGAAAATGATGAGAACGAAGAAAATGAAGAAAATGACGACGATCTGGCAGATCTTTTTTAAGTTCAACTTAGTCATAAATATTCTGTATCTAAATTAATTTATATTTTCTTCGCTCATAACCTTCAAAGCATGATGGTCCAGACTCAAACTGCCGACCTGGCAAGTCCTGGATTGGCGAAATCCAAGAAAAGTGCACGCAAGAAACAACCAGATGGCCAAATTCCGCCCCGTGGCGTTCTTCCAGATGGAACAGCGGTGGACTTTGGTCATACTGATAAACCAAAACTGAAACAACAATCTAGTCAGAAACGAGTTTCAACAGATAAACCGGCCAAAAATAAGGCCAAGAACTTGGTGGACTCTAAAACGGAGAACCTCAAAGACCTACTGTTTAATACCAGTCCCTCGTTGCCAAGCGGCGAGAAACCAGATTTCGGTGGGCGTGGCAAGAAGAAAAGCCGCGAGTTCACCAAACAACAACTACAACAACCACAACAACAACAGAAACAGATTGACCAATCATCTAAGACTGTGAGTGCAAACTCGTCGCTGAGAAAATCCTCTCAATCACCAACAAACACATCTGTCTCTTCCCTCTCATCATCCACCCAAGTCTACGCAGGCTCATCCTTCCATAGCGCCCCATCCACCCTGTCGCTTCCCAAACCCTCTTTCCTCAAGAAATGATCATACGCAGCATGTACATTAATCATTAAAGGACTCTAATTGTAGATGACGTAAGCACAGATTTTGTCTTCGTTATCCTAAATAATTTGTCGCATCGGCTGGTAAATTTTAATCATGCCTTCACATAAAGACTCCTTTTCGTCTTTGTCTACGCGTCGACGTGAAGCTTCACGAAATCGTGATTCATCATCAATTTTGTCCCGCCAGTTTCACGTGGATGAAAATGAGACAGAGATGTTCTCAGGGGCGGCTTCTCACGTGATTCCCTCTTCGATATCTTCGTTCCATCATAATGTTCCGCAACCGCTTCCTTCGCCCGCCTTTTCTGTCCGCTCTCCAACAGGTGATCTACCAGAGCCAGAAGAGTTAGCCTTATATCGATCGGACACCAATGTCAGTACTGCAGAATTCCAAGAACGTGCCAATTTCAAATTCTTTACTACCCATCAAATAGAGAACGCTAAGGGAGCTTCTTCTCAGCAACAAAATGCAGAAGGTATTCCTGTTGATTATGATACAAATTGGAATACCTATGATGATGAGCTGCAGAGTAGAAGTCTTTCCGTTCCCAGCGTCGCCGATTTGGTCTCTGTTCCTGTTTCCAGCTATGGATCTACCAATAATAGTGAAGAGGACCTTTACAGGGAAGCAAATGAAATATATGGTGCTGAGGATGGAGATCTTTCGTCTGAACATGAACATTGGGATTCAGAGTCCAATATTAAAGCCGATCTTAAACATCATGATAAAATGTTTGGCAAGTTTCCTGCCAGAAACATCAATCAGCGCTTTTATCTTGCAGAAGAGGACTTGGTCATTGGAATAGCGGGATATGTTACTTCACCTGTGAAATTGGTATTCTACTATTTATTCTGTATTTTCACATTTGGATTGGGATACTTGATATTACGCTGGTTTCCTAGATATAGAATCCGAATGATGGGCAATGAGACTCCTTTGGCAAAAGCAGAATGGGTAGTTGTTGAGGATGAATATGGTGTTCTGGATATTGTCAAGGTTCAAAGAAGTTGGTACGATCGATCTCTTTCTTCTTTCCTTACCAAGTCTATATCTGAGCCCAAGGACCATTACAATTTGGATGAGACCGATCCTGTGGTTCCAATTTTGATTGCGTTTGAATACAGATACATGAAGTTTTTTTATGATCCATTGGAAGACCTATTCAGACTTGCTAACAGCTGGATCGACAGCAAATGGTGTCATTTTCCGGACATCAAGATTGGTCTTTCTGAAGAGCTTTACAAAAGTCGGTCTCTTATTTTTGGCGACAATTTGATTGACATCAAAGACAAATCTGTTCTTCAACTGTTGACGGATGAGATTTTACACCCATTCTATGTCTTCCAGGTGTTCTCCATTATGCTGTGGCTTGCAGACAATTATTATTATTACGCTTTTTGCATCTTCATAATTTCGGTCTTCTCCATCTGTGAATCACTTCTTGATACCAAACGGACAGAGACACGAATGCGTGCCATTTCTAGATTTGAATGTGGTGTTCGTGTTTGGAGAAACGGCTTTTGGAAAGAGATCAATTCCAGAGAATTAGTTCCTGGAGACATTTATGAAGTTTCGGATTCCTCGCTATCGTCGTTTCCATGTGATGCTATCCTTTTAAGTGGGGATTGTATTGTAAACGAGTCCATGCTGACAGGTGAATCGGTGCCGGTTTCCAAACTTGCAATCACCAAGGAAACCGCTTCAGAATTGCAGAACGAATTCTCTAGTACGAAGTTCTCACCACAGCTTGCAAAATCGTTTCTATATTCTGGGACTAAGATTGTGAGGTGCAGAATGGCCGGTGATGGAGATGAACCTGCGATGGCATTAGTGGTTAGAACTGGATTCAACACTACTAAAGGTGCACTCGTCAGATCTATGCTCTTTCCAAAACCTACAGGCTTCAAGTTTTATGAAGATTCATTTAAATATATCGGTGTGATGAGTATAATTGCACTGGTAGGATTCGTGTTTTCGGCTATCAATTTTGTGAGGCTCGGTCTAGGACCGAAGATTATCATTCTTCGTGCTCTAGATCTGATCACTATTGTGGTTCCACCAGCGCTACCAGCAACATTGACAATCGGTACGAGTTTCGCTTTATCTCGACTGAGACACAAGAGTGTTTTTTGCATCGCTCCTACTAGAATCAATGTTGCTGGAAAACTGGACCTGATGTGCTTTGACAAGACAGGAACTTTAACAGAGGAAGGTCTGGATCTGATGGGTGTTCAGGTAAGTGAGCCTATAAGAGATCGTAAAGAGCGTCATTTCACAAACCTTTATACTCAAGCAGAAGAATTGTTTGAAACTTCTGCAACCTCCCAAGCTTATGATCTCTTTCTGACCATGTTATCCTGTCACTCGTTGAAAAAGGTCGATGACGAGCTTGTTGGTGATCCCTTGGATCTCAAGACGTTTGAGTTCACCAATTGGGATATGGTGGAGAACTACGATGATCACGAAGTGTTATCTGACTTCGTCTCCTCTCATAAATTCAGTGGGAATGTATCACCGGTTCTACTGGTTCCCAAGAATAAGTTGCAGAACAATGCCATGTTTCTGAAGCTACGCGAGTTTGAGTTCCTGGCACAATTGAGAAGAATGAGTTCCGTTTGTCAATCGGTGTTGAATCCTGCTGTTTTGAATGTTTACGTAAAGGGAGCACCAGAAGTGATTCAGAATCTTTGTCTTCCTGAAACTATTCCTCAAAACTATCATGAGCTTCTGCATGAATACACTCATAATGGATTCCGAGTGATTGCATGTGCTACTAAAACAATGCGACTCAACGGAGCCCCTAAGGATCTGGAATTTCTGGGCGACCTCCCACGTGAGAAATGTGAATCTGAGCTTGATTTTGTCGGCTTCTTGGTGTTTGAAAACCGATTGAAAGGGAGTACCAAAGCTGCATTGAAGGAGCTTGGAGACGCAGAATTAAGAACCATTATGTGCACTGGAGATAACGTTCTTACAGCAGTTAGTGTTTCTCGTGAATGTGGACTGGTTGCTCCCGGATGCAAAGTTTATGTTCCATCCTTCGAACCCGTGGAAGATCCTGAACATATTCCTATATCGTGGATGGAAGTCAACGATCCAGATTTGCAACTGGATCCTGTGACTTTGACCCCTCTTGGAGCTAATCAGCCTGACGACTTTTGTGTTGCTGTTACTGGAGATGTTTTTAAGTACATCTTGACGGAAATGGGTGAAAACGAACAGCTGATCGATAGGATGCTTATGAAAGGAGCAGTGTTTGCAAGAATGTCTCCAGACGAAAAACACGAGCTCGTGGACAAATTGAAGGCTTTGGATTATACTGTGGGATTCTGTGGAGATGGTGCAAATGATTGTGGAGCTCTCAAGGCTGCTGATGTTGGTATTTCTTTGAGCGAAGCCGAAGCTTCTGTTGCAGCTCCATTCACTTCGAGAATATTTGAAATCTCATGTGTCCTGGACGTTATTAAAGAAGGACGTGCTTCGTTGGTCACCAGTTTCTCCTGTTTCCAGTTTATGTCCCTTTACTCCGCTATCCAGTTTATCACGGTGACAATTCTGTACAAAGAGGGAACCAATCTTGGTGATTTCCAGTTCTTGTACATCGATTTGTTCCTGATCATCCCGTTGGCAGTGTTTATGTCATGGAGTAAACCGTTTGATCAGCTTTGTGTGAAACGCCCTACTGCCAATCTGATGTCTCCAAAGATCTTAATTCCGTTAGTAGGCAACATTTGTTTATTGCTAGGGTTTCAATTTTCCGTGTGGAAAACTGTCAAAGACATTAAAGGTGATTGGTACTTGCCGCCTGTTCCGGGAGACGACGACCAAGTTCAGAGCACGGACAATACAATACTATTTTTGTTCGCAAATTTGCAATACATTATGATAGGGGTTCTTCTTACTGTTGGGCCACCTTACAGAGAGTCTGCCACGAAGAATCATCCATTTTTGCTAACAGTTGTTATCACGGTATTGATTTCAACTGCTTTAATGTATTTAGACAATTACTCATGGTTTGGAGACTTGATGGACATCACATGGACACCAGAGTCGATCAAAATTGGGCTTTTGTTCGTTGGTTGCCTGAACTTTATAGTTCTTGAAGCTGCAAACAAATATTTGTTGCCACGGCTGGCAAAAGTTTACAAGCGCCTTTTTGGACGTCGCAAAAGCAAGAAGTTGTTTAAGAACCTCAAAAAGGAATTCAAGGTGCTTTGTTAATAGATAATCTATTGATAATAAATAAATAATAATAATCCTACCATTTTCTACCCAAATGACTTTGGACACAGGACTTGTAGACTTGGAATTCTTTTAGGCAAGCATCTTTTGATATATTTTCATAGTTCTTAAGTATACATTGTCCATAATTGGCAGATTCCACGGAACATTTCACCATGGAAGCCATCAATTTTGATATTTGAGAGACTTCTTTCTTAGGCATGAGGAGAAGCCTAGTTCAAAAAAAAAAGTTGGAGCTTGAATTTCTTTACATCATGAAAAAAATCAATTATTTGCCTGCCTTAGGCGATTTAAATACTCCGCTACCAGAAGAGCAACTTGCCGTGTTGGAGAGGGAAGTTGAGGATCAGAAACCGGAGCCAACTGCACAATCATTATTCAATTTGGGTTGGGCCCTCATCAAATCTAATAGCAAACAGGACAACAAGGAGGGCGTGAATATCCTTACGGATTTGTTCAAAAGCGTGCCTGCTCGAAGAAGAGAATGTCTATACTATTTGGCCGCCGGATGTTACAAGATTGGCGAATTAAAGGAAAGTAAAAGATACATTGATGCTTTGATTTTACACGAACCTGATAATTTACAGGCAATTAACCTTAAAAAAGAAATTGAGAGTGAGATTTCCAAAGATGGTCTAATTGGACTTGCTGTGGTGAGTGGACTGACCGCAATTGGAGTCGGAATTGCCAGTGCCATCATCAAGACCCAATCCAAGAAGAAATAAACGAGTGAAACTCTCCGCTTATATATTACATTCTCTATAATTGAATTCCGCTACTCGACCAGACCTCCTTCTTTGCACAACGAATAGAACAAACTGTCCTTCTTCTTCAGTAGATTTTCTGGTGTGTCGAATTCTGCAACTTCACCTTTCTCAAGAACAATTATTCTGTCGCTGTCAATGATGGTGTTCAACCGATGGGCAATAGTCAAGATCGTTCGATCTTTGAATGCAGAACGGATGGTTTCTTGAACAATTGCATCTGTCTGGTAATCTACATTAGCTGTGGCTTCATCCAAAATCAAGACCTTACTTTCCTTCTTAACCAAGGCTCTTGCAAGACACATCAATTGTTTCTGACCTGCAGACAAATTGGAACCTCCCTCACTAATCTTAATCAGTAATGGGTTCATCTTGATCTCTTCCTTGTCAACAGCATCCTCATACATCATCATAACGTGTTCTTTCAGATGTGACAACTCCAGAGCAGACCAGAGTTCCTCGTCTGTATATTGATCTGTAGGGTCGATGTTAGAACGCAGAGATCCTTCGAAAATCTGAGAATCCTGAGGAATAATCGACAATTTCGAACGCAGATCGTGTAATCCAATCTCGCTGGTGTTGACCTCGTCGATTTCGATATTACCGTGCGCGGCCTCAATGATACGAAAAATGGCCAACGTCAAGGACGACTTTCCAGCTCCAGTACGTCCAACAATACCAATCTTTTCCTTTTCATTGATGTCAAGGTTGATATTTTTCAACACCAAATCCAATTCTGGTCTGTATCTGGTACTGTAATCTTTGAAATGAATGGTTCCCTTAAATGGCCAATTCTGAGCAGGACGTCTGTTTTCAATCACAGCCGGTGCCTCAGGAGTCAATGAGGCATATTCAAGAACTCTTTCAACAGAAACAATACTAGTTTCAATCTCAACAGTCATTCTGACAATCCAGTTCAACGCTTGAGTAATTTGTAAAGCATAGGAAACTGAAAGACCAACCAGACCAGGTGTAATGCGTCCAGACCTTAGAGTCATGACCAACAGACTGGATGCTCCAAAAATGATGAGGGAACCCAAAAATTCCAATCTCACAGCAAGCCATCTGTTGGCACTGACAGAAGGATGGTAGGCTGCCATATTCAGATCCATTTTGTGCTTGTTCAAATAAACGAACCGTTCCAGTTGATCGTATGCTCTAAGAGTGGCCACTCCACTCAAAGTTTCTTGGAAATGAGCAAAGATTGGAGATTTGGAAACAGAGTCCAATCTGCGCAATTCTCTTGAGGTGGTCAGGTAGTATTGTTGGTAATATTTGTAAAGGACTGCCAATGGAATGATGAAAAAGACAAACTGCCAAGTGGAATACACGATCACCAACAAAGTGAAAGTGACCTTAATGGAGTTACCGAAAAACATGGCAAACACTCTAGCCACTTGCTCATCAATTCTGTAGATGTCTGGAGAGAATCTGTTAAGAATACGTCCGATAGGAGTGGTCTCAAAGAATTGCATAGGTGCTCTCAACACCCCCTCCAACATGATTTGATGTAAGTATTTGGAACCGTGGATTGAAACAAACAGCCATTGAACAATCGTTTGACAGAGATTGAAAAAAGTAGAAGCCAGGCAAATTCCAAAATAGATTCCCAAATATTTCCATGGCGTAGGATTGAATCCCAGTCTGGTGTTAATATCAGACCAGTGCTCCAACCAGACACTGGAAAGAACATTAGTGGAAATCGAAAGAAGAACCATACACAGGAATAACACCACATTTATGATACCACAGGAATTTGCATAGGCGCGATAAATTTCCGTCTTGACCTTACCTTGTTGATGTTTCTCTTCTCTGCCACTGGCTTCTGCTTTGTATGCTTCTTCCAGAACAGCTTTAAAGTCCTCCCTTTCTGCTTGTTTAAGATCTTTGTTGTACAGCTTGATTTCCTCATCCAATTCACTGGATTCAGAGCGAGTATCCGTATCATCAGAGCTTTCTTTATCAACAGAAGTTTCAGTAACCCCGTCATCATTCTTCTTGGTTCCAGATTCGTCAATTACGTTGTATAATTCAGAGCTCTTGGAAGAAATAATCTCGTTGTAATGTCCGGTTTCAGTGATTTGACCTGCAACCAATAAACTGATGTGATCGGAGAATTTCAGAACATTTAAATTGTTGGTGGCAAGAATACGACATTTGGTGCTCAACAATCCTTCGGGACCAAGAACGTTATTAATCAGATGTTTTCCGACGTGCTCATCAACAGCACTAAGAACATCATCCAACAAATAAAGATCAGCACGGGCATAAACAGCTCTAGCCAACGATAATCTAGCTTTCTGTCCTCCAGAAAGACTGATTCCTTTTTCTCCAACTTGAGTGGCATCCCCATCTGGCAAAACGTTCAAATCGTGAGTCAAAGCACAAGCCTTGATGGTCTTGTCGTAAAACTCGGGATCAAATTTGCAGCCAAACAAGATGTTCTCTTTGATGGTTCCGTTCATGATCCAGGAAGTTTGAGGCACATATGCAATAGATCCGCAAATAGTAACTGATCCAGTCGATTTGTGGAGGTCTCCAAGCAGAGACTGTAACAAGCCAGACTTTCCAGCTCCAACTTTTCCAACGATACAATTCAATTGTCCCTTCTTTGCATTAAAGTTAACGTTGGTCAATGCAGCTTTGTACGGTTCTTTAGACCACAAGAAATCTGCATTTTCAATGGTAACCACATCCTCACCAATTTTAGTAGCAGCAGGACGTCTGGTAATGATACATTGATCCAACTCATCACTTTGCAAGAATCCAATGATTCTACTAACAGCAACTTGGGCTTCAATAATGTTACCAATTGTCCATGGAAGAGCCACCAAAGGGAATCCAAGAAGATTGAAGAGTGAGAGAGCAGTGAACACCACATCGGTACTCAATGGAATTTGTCTGTAAAGAATAATGAACAGAGCAAAGGTCGACGTACTAACCAAAGTTGGAGTGGTAAAAAGAATGAACTGACTGCATGCTTGGAAAATACCGATCTTTTTCAAATTCTTAAGCTCCTTATCGTTTCTAACATGCATCAACTTTTCTTGGTAAGGGATTTCCCAGGCATAAAGTTTCAAAGACTTGATGTTATTAAGCATTTCGGAAATGAGCCCAGTTCTTTCGTCCTTAATCTTCATTTGAGTCTTTTGGAGACCTTTCTGGATTTTGAAGAGATACGTGTTCATTGGGACAGACAAAACCAAACAGAAAACACCCAACCACATAGCATTTCCCAGCAGATTGTACAACGAGATCAGACAAAGAATGATCTGGAAAGGACCCGACCAAATGACATTCAGGTTCTGAGCCAAATCTTGTAATCTTTGAGTATCGACGGCCATCAAGTTGACAATGTCTCCGGTGGATTTTTGCTGTTTCGCTTCAACGGACAACACTAGAGACTTCTTGTAAATTAGCGACGTCACAGAAGACTTAACCTTAATTCCGGTATCAAAGACTCTGGTGAAATATTGGTGTAAACAAGCGGTCTGGATCACCGAAACCATAAACATAGTTATGACAATCATAAATCCCTTGGTTAATGGAATAGTGTGGTCTTCAGAGTAGGCAGTGACAAAACGAATCAACTGTTTTAATAATTGAGGTTGAATGAAAGCACATAGATCCTGAAGACCTTTGAAAAGAGCAGCCATAGCAAATGGGAGACCAAACGATTTGGCAACAGCTATTGCTAGACTTGGCTTTTTGGACTTTAGCTGGTGACTCCAATGCACGTCAAGGACATTTGAAAGATGGTCACTTTTCAAGAAGTTTGGTAGTGCCGGAAGGTCTGCTTGAGTCAAGTATTTGAGGTATCCTTTTTGCATCAATGGGGTCAACCAAGTGAAAGTGACTTTTCCAAAGATATTGGCAGTGTCATATAGGTTTTCCGTTTTTGTAGGATCAACTGGCCTTTTTGGAGAGTAATTGATCTCCAAGATCAGCAAGAAGATGCTGTTAAACATGGCAAGAACAGAGACAGGCAAGCTAGACGAAGAATCGTGTCTAACATACAGATTGGTCACCTTCAGGCCTCCAACCAAGGTTGAAACGACCCAATAGATAATAAGAATTGGATCTGAGACATAAGATTTGTAATTCTCAATGTAAGATAGAAATAAAGCCAAAATTAGTCCAATCAAATTTAAAAAAGGTGATAACACCTTGACATCGTTGAGCGCGGAGATGGATTTTTTAGCAGCCAAAAGAACTAACAACGTTTGAAACACAATTTGCAAGACACCCAGGCCTAATTTGAGGACAAACCACCATGGTGCTTTGGAACTGATATTTTTTTTGCCCCGTAGATGATACAGTTGAATAACTCCTCCAATCAATAAAACCAAGCCCACAAGAGTTCCCAGTATACCATCAACAAAACATGGGGAGGGATCTTGGAATGATGACACCAAAGTATATCCATCAGCATCGAAGCAGCCACAGTGAGAATCTGAGCTATTTTTCATGACGAATTCCGTATTGGCACTCAAATCCGCCACCAACGTTTGAAAGAGCGAACCCACTTTTCGCAGATGATGATCCACATATGGATCATATACCTGACCAATCAGATGATATTCGGACATTTCTTTAAGGACCACAAGAAACTTCAAACGATCACTAAGAAAACAGGTTTTACTAAAATTACTCAGCTTAGACTTAGTAATTTAACTGCTCACGCAGCTTCACCGCCACCGTGGCTAGAGATCAATTAAAACAAATTTGGCAATTAGATTAAAAAATTAGGAACAAGACATTATGACGATATTCCTGGAAAACGGACTTCGTCTAAAGTGTGAAGATGGCGAGCTTGTTCCTGAACAGGAATATGTTAAAAAGGAGGAGCTGGAACCCTCTTTAGACGACCATTTGCCTTTGGATCGAAAAATCATCAAGAGAAAAAGAACAAAGTATAGACCACCGAATGGCACAATTCTGGATTTAAAGGACCTCGAATTGAACCCCAAGACCATCCAGGAGACTCTGGAAATGGATGATATCGCGTTTTTATGTCAAAGTCTCGATAAATCCAAAAAAATCGTTGCAATCACGGGCGCAGGAATCTCGGTGGGTTCAGGAATTCCTGACTTTCGTTCCGCAAATGGGCTTTTTCAAGGTTTTGCTTCAAAGTCCAATGGATCAGGAAAAAATCTGTTCGATTATAACGTATTCAGATCCGCAGAGTCAATGGAATCGTTCGAAACAATGATTAAGAAATTGTTCTCTCTATCAAACACTTGCACACCATCACCGTTCCATCGTCTTCTCGATCGAATCTCGGGAGAAAATCGTCTGCTTCGACTTTACACACAAAACATAGATTGTCTGGATACGCAATTACCAGATCTACAAACTAAAGTTCCGTTGAACTTTGCCAAACCTTATCCTAAGGCTATTCAGCTTCATGGAAACATAAAGTTGTTGAATTGCTCTAAATGTCAATATGTCAAAGAATTGGATATATCGTATTTTGAGGAAAATACAGGTCTTATCCGCAGTTGTCCAGAGTGCGAGGAGCTCAACACCGTTCGTGCCATCGCTGGTCGTCGTGCGCAATCTGCCGGAATTCTTCGTCCCAGGATTGTCTTATACAACGAATTCCATCCCGACGGTGAAATAATTGGCAATATTACTGAATCTGATCTCAAAAGTCGTCCAGATTGTCTTCTTGTGGTCGGAACAACGCTCAAAATACCAGGAGTTCGTCGATTAGTGAAAGAAATGGCAAAAACTGTCCATGCAAATAAAGGTTCTGTGATTTGGATCAATATTGACAAGCCTACTCAATCGATTGTGGACTACGTGGAACATTTTGATCTCATAGTGACTGGAAGTTGTCAAATCATCCCTGAACTTCTTGAGTTATTCGAAGCAATGCATCCGAAGAAAAAGAAGAGAGCTAAAAGAAAATAGCTCAATCCCAATCGGCATCTTCCTCGGGAATTTCAATCTCATCTTTGGGCTCTTTAGGTTCCTGAGCCTCACTCCATTGAGTGATATCATCAATATAGCTCAAAATTGTCTTCACTGTATCATTTTTATCTTTATCTGAGCAATCCAATGGAAGAAACTGCACCATTCCAAAGTCGTCAACTAATTGTGCAATTGCCTTATTTAAACGTGCGAATCTTGGGTTAGAAGATATATATCCCTCCTCTTCGTCGTTGGCGGTTTCTAAGAGTAATGGATCAGGATTCAAAAACTTTTTGAGCTGTGCTTTGGAAACGTTGTCTTTTATAAGGTCAGTTTTGGATAAAATATTGATATGTGGCAACTCAAGGAAAATCATAGCAGACATGGCACTCAACGCACCAGAGAAGAATTTGGAGTTATCTATCACAAATGGAGCTTCCAACAGATATGTGCAACATAGACTGAACCCCAGTTGTTGTTGTAAATGTTTGGCTATCACCGGTAAGACAGGAACATGACTATAAAGTTCGATTTGACCTGGACAGTCAAAGATCAAATAATCGTCATTATAATCTCCAATTTGCTCGTCCAGCCAATCCAAATTATCCAGTAAAAACTCAAAACAGTACACCAGAGATCCGTTTGGGCCTAGATGAAGTTCCTCTTGAACGTCTTGCAGAGAAATCAGGTCTCTAATATCAATACTGAATTCAAATTCTGTTGGGTCTGCGGCCGGATCCAGATTCACTAAATGGACTGTACGTCCAATAGATTGCATATGTGCAACTAAAGAGTTGCAATATGTGGTTTTTCCGACTCCGGCAGGTCCTAGTGCCAAAACTCCGACTTTAGACATAGTTAAAACGGAAAATAGCTAGCGAGAAAAAAATATACAATTTAAATAAATTGTTGTGTCGCGCACGAAAAAATGTATATAGCTTATTTACTAGAGCGACATGGTCAGCCAATCCCAGTTATTCCCAGAACCTTGACCGCCGTTTGGACCTTGGTTCTGGGGTGTATTTTCTATTCCCGTATCTTCCATACTTGGCTTATGTTGATTCTGGTTACCCATATTGAGGATTGAGTCAAAATCCAGTACTTCCATGTCCTTTTGCGGTTGGGATTCGGAATAATTATCCTCGTCTTCGTCTCCAAACTCGTCATCAACTCTTTCCCTTGATTTGGTGTTTCGACGATCGGTTTTTGAAGGGCTGTTTCCTGATTTCGGATTATTAAGAATGATTGGTGTCGGATTCAAATCATCTCCTTCGGACTTTTTCTTTGGCTTTTTATTAGTGGCTCCCCGTTGCCGCTTTTTAATAACATCTGTCTTGAGCGAAAGTGGCCGCACCACTCCATGTAATTTCAAGAATAATCCACAGGCATTACATAAAGGTTGGCCTTCTGGATTTCGCCGCCACAATGGTGTGGTCTTAGTATGACAATTAGTACATGCTATACTTCCTTGATCCATTCCACTGAACCCATTTGGAGTGCTTGCTGCAGTGGCAGAAGGTGGAGTTTCTGTTGGTGTATTATTAAACGAAACGTTGTTTGGAAGAGAGCTGGAAGTTGGAGTCAAAGAGGTCATATCGCTGGTGCTGCGTGGATTTCGTTTGAGAGGCTTGCGTTTGGTGGCAACTGAGGTGCGACGGGCAGACTTAGGAGCAGTGGAAAACTTGGGTCCCGCGGACATATTTGGAGTCGAAATATTTGTAGGGGTGGTTGCCATTCCGAGAGAAGGTGATTGATCGAACATGTTCATGTCTCCATCAATATCAAAGTTGTATTCTTCTTTAGGAAATTGAGTTTGAAGTTGCCTGTCAAAGGAAAACGCCTGGAACCTCGATTTGGAAGTGATTGACGATTGGGACGGAGAATATAGAGGATTGGTGTTAGGCAAAGAATGACCCAAGAAATCGTTTCCCGGCTCCTGTGCGTGAATATTGACCAGACTAGGGTGATGATTAAGCGAGGAAGGCACCGAGCTGGGCACAGTGTCGAAGCCAACAGGAGACAGAGACCGTCTGGAATCTGGAGGCACTGCCGAGGGGAAAGGCACAGAACTGAAGTCTAGAGAGTCTGAGTTCATAAACGACTGTGAAAGCTTAGAAAACTGTGGTTTAAGCACCGGAGAAACTTCTTTTCTAGGGAACCCTGAGCTGGGCTGATTGCCAATAGATTTGATGTGTTCAATATAATCAAATTCGTTGGAATTTAGATCGACATTGTTAGATTCATGGTTATCCAATAGGTCAAGATCTGGAAACTGAGGCCAACTGGTATAGTTGTTATCGTTATTGACTTGTCCTTGGTTGTTTTCGATCTGAGAAGGTGGAGGAACTGTTTTCTGTTGAATAGGAGGTTTGGAAGGCGGTAGAGAGCTGAGCTTTGGTCTACTTTTGCTTAGATTGATGAACATCAGACGCCAGGTCAAATTCTCCATCCTGGACCGGTACGGTAAACTGGCCTTTGCCTTGGAATACATCTTCCAAAGGGCAGTTGCTGAATTTTCGTCAGCCACCCGAGTTTGATTGCCTGAGTCCAAATCAAACAGTTTATCCGATTTGCCCTCAAATCCAAGACCAGTAGGGGGAGACTGACTGCTCGAATACATGGTTCATAATCTTGGAGAGGTGCAAAGAAAAGATGAAGATGTCACTTTGTGCTCTCCATGTACTCGGCCCTAGTAAGATGCCCTGACTTCTGATTGGCCGGATAACACCGACATGCACATATCTTGCAGAGTCGCTACATTGAACAATGACAATTTGTATTGTATATCTTTGGTTAGTGCACGAGTTTAAAGTTTTTTCAATTGAGCACTCGAAGCGCACAACCGCAATCAGGAAGTTTCAATAGACTGCTACTTATATAATTCTACCCTGTATGTTTAGTTTGCTACTTTGACGGACAAATACTACCAGTCATACTCCCGCTGCTGGCAACACTGCCGTTGGATATGTTCATTCTCGTGAACGAATCCACGTCTCCGTATCGACTGGTTGTGTTGCTAAACATGTTTTTCACATTCGCGTGCTCTATAAGTGACCGTTGGCTTCGTGTCAGCTCTTCTCCTGACTGAACTGTTGAAGTGGATGACTTTCTGTATATCGTATTCTTGATCGCATTAACCGTTTGTTGGGGTGATGAACTTGCGCTCGATTCTGGTCGGAATCGCGGATGAATAGAGATCAAACTCGGCGTCGATCCCGCCATCATTGAGTACCCAGTATATGGTTGTGAATACATCATCTGGGGCATATATTGAGGCATTCCAAACATTGGTGTCATAGGAGGCATCGGCCCAGGTACACTTTGGGGCACCGCTGAATATTGCTGAAATTGTGCATTCTGTTGTTGCTGCTGCTGTGGTGGTGCATATGTGTAGTTTGCAGGCTCTTGAAAACCCATTGCCTTCTTTTGAGCCCAGTTGAATAGGTTTTGGTCCTTGAGCATTTCGATCTCTGCAAAAAAACTGTAAAGCATCTCCACATAGGCCAGCTTGAGATTGAGTTTAGAAGCTAAGTTCAACGTCTGCTTCAATGAAAGGTTTATGCAGTTGCTGTATCCCAGACTGAAGTTGTATTCACAGGTAGCAAGGTCCATCACTGGGTCTTTCGACATGCTATCTATGTAACTAGATGAGTTCGGGGTTTTCACTGCACTTTGTGGGTATGCCTGATTGAAATCTCGAATCAAGAGGTCCAGAAAACTCTTTGATTTGGCTGCATCGTCAGGATCTGGGAGATCTGGCGCGCCATATTTTCGTCCAAGTGTGAGTAGATCTGAAAATATCCCCTTAAGAATTGTGAATTGTGTTGGGTCCACAGTACTCAGGTTTTGATAAACAAGACTCATCACCTCTAAACTGATGAACGGAATTATTCTCTTCCATGCAAAGCTGTTGAATGTGGGATTTATTCCCTTTTGCATGAGATAACAGGGATAAACTTCTGTTTTTCTTAGGAGCTCGGTAAATTGATTTAATTTAGCCCCCATTGCTCCTTGTCCTTTCAAGATCTGCGTAGTTGCTTTGTCTTCCTGGATTGTAGATCCTATAACTGTGGTCACATTATGATTTTTATGGAAATATTGATATCCACTCAGACTCTTGACGACCCGAACATCTGCATCACAGATCACCGCCAAGATCACAGATTTCGGTAAAACTTTTTTTACCGCGTCCTCTAATCCAAGAGTGTATCTGGATTCGATTAATATCACTGTGTTTGGATTCGCATAAGGCTTGATCTGATTCGCCAGTTCCATCAAATCCTCATAGGTGTCTGCTCCCAATAAAATAAAATCTAACGATTGTAAATGTTCATATGTCAATCCCGAAACCTCCATGGAAGTTTCACTCGGAATATAAGTGACATCTCCATATTTTGACGATCTCCATGCTATTGTTCCATCTATCTCCGAAACACAGCTCGAGCCGGCAATCAAAGTTGTACATTCAACTACGGACAACCGCCATGCAAGGAAGCAACAGGATGGTGAATCTCCAACTAGAATCGTTAGCCACTTTAATATGGGCGCTTGAATACTTACAGCTCAGTACTTTCAATAAATCCATGGTATCAACCTTGGCTATTTAGCATTAAACAAACAAAAAGGGGATCAGATATTTTCTACGCCCTACAGAGGAAAAGCGCCATCCGCACAGCCATAAATAAATAAAGTTTAACTATGTACAAAATTAATTGAGGTTGTCTCTGCGAATGTCCTCCAGCAGTCGTTCCTTTTGTTTGCGCAACTTCATGAAGTTGTGCACGTCTATTTGTGTCGAAATTCGCATACTATCTGCAAAAGTTTCCGGGTGTTGGTTCAACGCTGCTTTATATTCTTCATCCATCTGCTTCTTGCGTCTCTTGGCATCTCTTTTGCGCTGCTTTCGCAACTCATCTTCTTTCTTCTCCAGTTTTTCAAAATAGAAACTGTTCTCCTTCTTGGATTGAACTTTAGACTTGGCTTGCAAAGCCCATAGATCTCCCATCTCTAATTTACGTCCATCATAATATGTCTGTTCTCCCAAGCTCTTGGAAATATACCACTTTTCAACATGACCCGAAGGAGCACAGACATCGGCAATAACAAACCCTTTTCTCTTGAGAGGCGGTGCAAGCACTCGAGGATATTCTTCGATCGATTCTGGATGGTATCCAATATATCTGCCACCAATTTCGTCTTGCCGTAATATCTCCAATTTTTCATTAGCAATGCTTGATCTTTGAACAATCAAATATGAAAAGCTTGCGGTTTCAAAATCACGTCCATTTGGTCGACCCTTTCCGGCATAAGACAAGAACTTCTTAGTTTCTTTATCTTGCCAATTGGCAGATAGTTGTGAGCCTCGTTTCAGCTCCAACACATATTTGGGCCGATGAACATCGACTGTAAAGCTGCAGAACTTCAATCGAGATCCAATATCACTGAATTTGTACACCTCGGGGTTGAAATATTGCAATGGACACTTTCCTTGATGAGAGCAAGGAGCGACGACTTTCAAATTGATTGGGTCGATCGACGTAATAGTTTGAACATCATAATGTTTCAACAATTCGGGTTCCAGGTCTTCATCTTCCTCCAAAGAAACCCCCATGGACTCAGATTCAATCACAGCACTCGACTTGTACAATCTTGGGATTTTGGAAGTCTTTCCAGCGTGACTTTCTGGTCGGAACATCACCTGTCTAGACCGAGCTATGATTTCTGCTCCCAATGGATTTCCACGCTCAATAAGCACCAAGTATCCATCTGGAGCCAATCTTTGAACCAAATCATCCAAGTTATCATCCACTTCCTGTGGGAAATTATGAGACTTGTCCAAAAGTTGATGTTGTGCAATAATCAGATCGTATTTTTCAGTCTTTGGGCGTAATTTATCCAGGATCTTCGATCTAATACGCAAGAGTTTTGTTTTGACTTTGCTAACAGTTATCTCTTCTTCTTGTTCACTTTCCTCTGGATTATTCAAACTCTCTGTTGGTATTATTTCCTCGACTTGTTCATTCAATTGTCGACTGAGTAAGATTTTTGCTCGACGCTCCATATGATATGAGCCTCTCACCACCACATCTTTCCGTTCAGGATGGAAATCATCTCCCATGACATCATTTAGGGCCAACATCCCGGTTCCTGGTCCAAATCCATAATCTAAAACCTTAGACGGTTTCCAGTCCCTTCCTGCACGTCGTTTGAGCTCATCCAACACTTGGTAGCAAGTAGCATAATTCTGTAAAAATGAAGCACCTATATATACATCTGCTTCCTCCTCCGTGCTGGTTTGAGTATGTAATCCGGTTTGTTCCAATTTCTTATAATAATCAGCAACCTTAGCTTTTAATGTTTTTGGTTCATTTAGAAGCATCATATGACGGTTTATGGCATCTGAAATCAATTCGGGAAGATATATCCGTTTTCTGTTGACACGACCGGCCAATGTTTGTGGAGACAATCGTGCCTCTTTACTGGTAGCAGCGGCTAGTAACTCACCTGTTTGAACGTCTCTGTATTTTGGATTCACTCCCTCCACAGCCTCCTCTGGAGTTACCACACGCTTATTCATCAAAGGATCCCGGTCATGTAAAACTTCGTTCACAAGTTGGCCAAACGTCTCACTAGCAGCCCTATGGGCAAAGAATAAACTGCTATTGTCAGTCTGGAGACTTTTCGAAGTCTTCAAAGGTTCAAATTGTTTATCATTATCATGTTCAACGGTAACTTGTCGCCGCGGAACACAGCTTCCAAATCGACGGACCAGTATCCTCGACCCAGATCGAAGCATAATAAATATGAATAATTAAAATTTTTTGAAGGGCTGTGCTAATCTAATTAAATTAATATTTATATGACATCAGAACAACGATCTAGAAAATTACGTTTTAAGCGACGAAAACGTGTTGAAAGGTCTCCTGATTCAAATGATGATGTTATAGAACCTGAATTGTCAAGACCTGAACCTCGTCGAAGCGCTCGAACAAGGTCGAGATCCAATACTCAATTTCATGAATATGGGCCTCAAATTAACGGATATCGGTTTGTTTCTGCAGATCCTCGCGCCCAACCATTTGAGAATGTCAATTATCATCAACACATTAACGGTTATAATGTAAAGTTGCCCGAGTTGCCTAAAAAAGAAGACCCTTACAAATTCAAGAAATATAGCTACCGCGATTATGAGAAACATTGGGAAACAATTGACCTGGAAACCACATTACCACCGTTGCCTAGCAATGACTCGGTTGTTACAGTGCAATCTGTGTTGCAATTTGTGCCAAAATCCCAGCTCAAACCCGAACGTGTTCGATGGCATCCAGACAAAATCCTTAGTCGTGTGAGCGAATCACGACAACGTGAATTGACCAAGTTGGTCACTGAGATCTTCCAAACTATTAATGAGGCATATGAATCTATCAACTGATTTAATTTTTAATTATAATGATATCTTAATAATCTTTTATTATCCTAATTTCTTAATACTTTATTTAATCCTTCTTTTCTTCCTCGTCTTCAACTTCTTCAACCTCCTCGACTTCTTCGACTTCTTCTACTTCTTCAGCCTCATCTTCAACATCCTCTTCTTCTTCGTCATCATCTTCGTCCTCTTCTTCTTCCTCTTCGTCCTCTTCGTCGCCAACAGTCTCTTTATCGTCCTCGTCCCCATCTTCCTCAGGATACTCCTCCTCTTCGTCATCCTCGTTGTCCCAGACAATGTTAAATCGGGTAACACGTGGCTTCTCGGCAAGAATATTCCGCACAATATGCTCGACTTGCACCTTGGAAGGCGGGTTTTGACGAAGCTCCTCAGAATCGTACTCATTATTCACATAATATCCAACTCTCACAAACTCGCGTTCTTTATAAGAACAACTCAATAAAATCACCGTCACAGACACCAGTTCGCTTGCAGGAATCAGCTCTGGAGAGGGAGCATCTGCCGTAAGAATGAATTTGTTGATTCCAACAGGAACTGGCCCAACCAAAATGGAATCAAGCTCTTGATCGTGTTCCAAAGACCGAGACGAGCCAACATAGGTCAATTTCCATTCCAAGTCCTCCTTTAATGGCTCCAGACATTCAAACGTGATCTCAAACTGATACGGGTCCGTAAACCTAGCAGGATTGTTCAAAACGTTGATTCCAAGTAACGAAACAATCGACATACGCGTATTAGACAAGATTGAAAAAACTCAAACACTGCCCGATATGTACAACTTTTATTTTTGTTATTTATTTTACAATGTCCTCTGGATTCATGAACACCTTATTTGGTCCAAATGCGGAAACTTGGCCACATAGCGAAGAGTCACTAATAATTGCTCTTCAGACACGTATCCAACAGGAGAAAACCAAACAGGAGTTCTATAGAGTGGAACAACTAAATAGAACCATCGAGCTGGTAAAATTGGCAGGCCAAACAAATATTCCTCCTGACTTAATTCCGGGACTTTTCCCCACCAAGGTGGAAAGTAGATCTAAAGTGGAATCTAATCCAATGGCGGGATTCAAATTCGGAACAGGCTCGAATCCTAGAAAATCCACCCTTAGTAATAAACATCAGCTTTCGCCGTCCAAAATCGGGGCATATGCAGTTTCTTCTTTGTTAAACGGAAAACAACCAGTTGATATCAGTACTGTTCGTCATGGTACACATCAAAGAACCATCTCGTTGCCTCCAGAAGTGTCGATTCCTGAGCATTCCGAACAAGTAGAAACTCCTCGCAAACGAAGATTATCACCTGCTGCAGAGATTGTGATTCCTGTGCTAGACACAACTCCCGAGAAAAAACATGCTAGACAATTGTCTGCAGACGTTTCATTGGTCTCCCCCGTCAACTGATTGTTGATAGGATATTTCGGCTAGTTGTTCGATATCCACCAGGTTGACAAATTCGAGTTCCTCCGAATCTGGAGTAATGATCTTTTCAAACACAATATCTTCTTTTTTCATTTCTGTCACTGTTTTGCGAAGAGCATGACCCAAATTACGCAACACTGTGTCATTTGCCTTGTTGAGTGTCCATGAACACAAATCATCGAGCCATAATTTGCAATAGATGTAATACACATCATGGAATCGAAACAATTCTCTGCAAGCCAGAAGAACCTTTAATACTGCGCGAGATCCGCTTCTTAAGACTTGCAACACGTCGGTCCAAACAGCTTGAATCACCCGGAAATTACGAACCAAAGGAAAACACAAGCTACGTCTGGCCATTGTAAGAACAATGACCTTCAACATGTTTGATTCAGTGTGATTATTCGACTGAATTAATTGTTGATCCAAACAGCTCAGTTGGGGAACCAATTTCCCAACTGTCCATCCGCTTTCCACCGTAGTTTCTCCCTCGTTCTGTCGGAGCTCATATAGGTATCCATATAATAAACAGACGATTGTGTAATACAACGGCCGAATATTTTCAACAAGATATCCTCTCCGGGGCAAATCCATCATCTTTTCGTTCTCCTTGGATGTAATCTCTGCCGAAACTTCATTTTTCCATTCTATTATCTCATTGATCCGTGATTCGTTACTAAAATACCTTTCTGTCAAATATTCATTGGCATAGTATTCAGGATCGAATTTCAAGTTCTCTTTGATCAATCTCTCGTTGACCCGCTCATCAGAATCCATTTTGTCCGCATTGGTCAATTCATTAATATCATTTCCATTGGATATCGAAACTTCCATCATTTCAGAATATTGATTGTCAAATCCATAAACATTATTCGAATTCAACAAACTTGGTTCCTTAATTGTCTGTTCAACCTCCCAATCGAACTTCTCTGCTTCTTGAGCCAATTCAGACTCATTTGAAACTGTATCTATCTCTTGAATCAAGTTCTTTCTTTCTGGCTTCTCAATCCGACTTAATAACTTAGCAGGTAGATCTAAATCAGCAAACAGTTCTCCTTTATTCAATTTCGGCATATGGATCATAATACTCTCCTCCTTTGGTACAAACTCGGCCTTGGCTCTCTCATCATCAACAATGTTTCCCGAAAGACGTAGTCTCAAATAATAAGGAGGCAACGAGAAAATAAACTTGTCATCATCAGCAATCATCTCCACAGCCGAAGTGGAAAACCGAACACTCGAAATCCGAACTTTGATCATCAAGAACTCATCATTCTGAGAAACCTCAAATTTGGGTGTAATCATCTGCGGCTTAATATTTTTTTTTGAATTTTTTTTCTTAAATTCTATTTCACCATGTCTCCTGCTGTTGATACAACCACACAAAGAAGACGAAGGTTTGTCGGATCACGTGACGGTGGAGAGAAAGGAGATGGATCAGCAGTGATAATCCGTGCTAAAAAGGGAGTTTCCAGACTGATCAACCAGATTCCTCAAGATATCTTGGATGACGAGGAATTGAAAGAGGCCATCCGATTATTGCCCTCCAACTACAATTTCGAGATCCAGAAAACTGTTTGGAATGTGCGAAAAAATAAAGCAACACGGGTGTGTCTTCAGATGCCGGAGGGACTCCTTATTTATTCAATGGTCATTGCTGATATAATAGAACAATTCTGCAACGCTGAAGTAGTGGTCATGGGGGATGTGTCCTATGGTGCTTGTTGTATTGATGATTACACAGCACGTGCGCTGGATTGCGATATGATTGTCCATTATGCCCATTCATGCTTGGTGCCAATTGATGTTACCAAAATTAAGGTGTTGTATGTATTTGTCACTATAGCCATTGATGAGGGTCATTTGGTGCGAACTTTGGTGAAAAACTTCGAACATGGAACACGATTAGCGGTTTTCGGAACAATTCAGTTCAATCCAACTATTCATGCGATAAAAAACCGGCTGGAAGGCCCCGATTCCGAAAAATTGCTCTACATAATACCACCTCAAATATCTCCTCTATCTAAGGGAGAAGTGCTTGGATGCACATCTGCACATCTCGATCCAAATCAGTTTGATGCTATGGTTTACATTGGAGATGGAAGATTCCATCTGGAAAGTGCCATGATCCACAATCCATCTGTGCCTGCTTATAGATACGATCCATATTCTCGGACATTTACGAGGGAATTCTACGCCCAGGAAGAAATGGTCAAGGTCAGAACGGACGCTGTGAAAAAAGCTTCTGGAGCAAAAAAGATCGGTTTGATCTTGGGAGCCCTGGGAAGACAAGGAAACCCAGTGACGGTTGGAAAGCTGGAGAAACAGCTGCAACAAGCAGGAAAAACAGTCATTAAGATTATTCTTTCTGAGATCTTCCCTGCTAAACTGGCCATGTTTGATGATATAGATGCCTTTGTCCAAGTTGCATGTCCCCGTCTTTCCATCGATTGGGGTTACGCCTTCCATAAACCTTTATTGACTCCATATGAAGCAATGGTGATGCTCGAAGATGATAAGAAATTCGAGCCTGAATTCTATCCTATGGATTATTATGCCAAAGATGGATATGGCCGTGGCCAAAAGCCTCAAAGATCTTAATTATTTATTATGCAGTGTCTAATTGATGATTCTGAGCTCATTTTCGTACGCCTCTTCCACTCCCAACAGAGTGGCAACATGAATATCGTCCCAACGAAACACAGCAATACGTTGATCGTCCGAATCGGTGAGATATTCATTCACGATTTGCAGAAGTTTGCGGTAGAAAACCACAAATTTCAGTGCCGAAGTGAGGAAAATGGTGTTCAAAAGTGTTGGAGAGATAAGCTTATTGAGTTCATTGGAAATCAAATAGCCAATCAAAAATTCTTGTAGTTTGGTATCCGCATTTTGGAAGGTAGTCACGTTGAACAACTTGTTTTCCACTATTGGTTCGTATAAAGAAACATCAAAGAAATCATCTTCCAATTTGAAAATCATATTGACCAGATTGTAGATATCGAAAAGGCCTGAGTTTTGTAGCAGTTCTGTAAATTCGTCAGTTATCAACGATTGCACAGCATCATCCAATGTTTTCCGAACAGCCTCCAATTTTGAATTCAGACTTTGAATGAGTTCTAACTTGGAAACAATGAACTCCAAACAGTTGATAGTAAAGATCTTTTTGGACTTGCTAGAGAAACTTAACGTCTTCGTCATTTCTGTTAGTAAATTAATTGGTTCATCAACCAGTAATCGGTATAATTCTGTCTCACGCTCTGGATCCACTCCTAATAGACTTTGATCGAATTGACTATGGAAATCGAAAATGACCAAAAATTGAGAGTAAAAGTCCATCAACCAATCCGGAAGACTTAGAAGTTCTTCATCAATTTCCTCAACCTCAGCTTCAACCCGCATTTCTTTAATCTTGAGCGTAACCAAGATAATCAGTTTTTCGAACGAATCAAATTGCAGTTGGCCAAAACAATCGATCAACTCGTTGTGGCGAGTCAACTTCTCGAACATTTGTTTATAAAGACCCAATAATTGATAAAGTTCGACCACAACTCCAGGTTTCGATTCTTGACGAAGAATAGTCTCATAAGTGCTTCTGAATGGCCTTCCCAGAGATCCCAAAACCTTATTCACCACAGTCTGAACCACGGGAACTAGATCTTCTGAAATTTCCCGATCAAAAGTGAATAAACTTTCAACCAGTTCTAACTCGTTCACAATGACAGTATGCAAATAAGCCAACACATCACTCATATATCTCTTTGAATCGTAGGAAGACATGATTAAGGATTTGCTTGGCTTGGATCGAATCTCATTGGAATACCCATTTAATTGGCCCATAAACTCTTCAGTGACAATACGGGACCGACTTTCGATGATTTCCCTCACAATCAGGTCAAATTCATCTTTGTTCTTGGCCAAAACAAACACTAGCGCGCGCTGGAAATTAGCAATAGATTCAGAATCCTTAACAAAATCATTCTGAACATAAATTGAATTGAGATTTTTGCGCAGGAATTTGGAGATCCTCTCAATTGCCAACTGTAAATTGTTGGACATCTGGTTCATTATACCTATTCCCAATTTATCGTTGTTCATACTGAGCAAGATATCGCAATTGGAGTATATTTTTTCAACTTTGGATACCACATTGAAAAAATGGTTATCTATGTCTCCTGATCTTAATACATGGTCTTCATAAACACTCAAGGTGAAGTTATTGCGGAATCCTGCCAGCAGTCCTTTTTTAATTTTCACCAAATCCCGTTTTTCAATGAGTTCATTAACTTGTTTTTTGTAATGCGTAGTGGAGTCAAGGGATTTGCTCAATTTACCATCAATTTCATCGTAACAAGAATTCAAATCCTCCAAGTCCTGTCTGATCGTGTTGAGTTTCTTCACCACAAGCTGAAACTTCTTCAGAGATTGGAAATGTTGCCGAAGAAGTTCATTTTCAACATCTCCTCTCAATTTACGACGAGTAATTGAGCCCAACATATTCGGATTGGTTAGATTTTTGTAATCGATTCCACCACCAACTGCTACTTGTTGTTCCTCAATCCGTGTTTGTAATAATAGAAGTGATTGTCGGATGGAGGAGTCGAAATTTGATTGATGCAGGACTCTACTCAAACGGCCGGCAAGAATGTTTGAATCAGCAGCCTCAGGAGCAGCTTCGAGACTGACCTGTGTGACAGAATTGGCTGAGATGAGATCCAATGAGGATCGAGCATAACGTAAAGCCGTGGTGTCCTCAGGTTCATCCTTGTCTTTATGTTTAGGTTTGATGTGATTTAGGATGCTTAGGCCGGAAAATGTGCGTGAAAGCTCGCTTTGAATAGGGAAATTGGGGATCTTCAATGGGGCCGATGGCACGGGCAAGGAACTTGCACGCGAATTGGCGTTGTAGTCATCATATGCACCAAATACAAAATCCATGGTTAAGGACACAAGACAAAATTTGGAAGAAAATGCACAGCCATTAAAGGAGACCTAAAAAAGTTATGAATATTAGTTAGAACGACAATCTATGTACTGAATAACCTAGGTGTAGTTCGTTATGGTTGTTGAATGACGAGAAAAGTCTAAGATCTTCATTTGAAACATTTGTTTAGCACATTAAGCATTTTCCCGTCCTCATTTATCAGATTGTCATAGTAGATGGATGGATATGCATTGGCGTTCATTTGGATATCGGACAGACTTGGAAATTCCAAACGTGGGATGTACCGAGGTTCGATGTCGGTGAATAATATGTCTTTTCGTTTGGGACTCGACGAACCCGAGTTATCGGATAAATTGGCAAATAGACTTTCAGGATATAATTGTGTTTGAATTTTGATCCCGTTGAATCTGGGATCCTCGGAAGGACGTTGGAACATCTCGTTATTGGCATATTTACTATTCATGTAACTGATCAGATGCCATTTGTCATTATTGGCCAATGTTACGGAGAAAGATTGTTTGACCAATCCATCATGCTTGTGGAAGAAAGCCGAATCCGAACCTGATGGACGGGATTCCATTTCGCGATAAACTAGAAACGAAGAGCTGACTCTGGATGCGCCCCAGTTTCGACTATCGGTCCATCTTTTCATCTTACATTCCGATTCGTTCCAAATGAAAACTGCTCCTGGTCGTATCAAGACCATCCGTTCGTAATCAGTTAGCCGTCGGTTAACTTTTGGGATGAGTTTATTTCTCGAGGCCTCTAAAAGCAATAGAGCATCGGTCAAAGAGACCACCAAACCATGGTAAGACTCCATGAGAAACTAATTAGAAATCAAAGAAACTACTAGCCAAGACGTTGCCTGGTTTTTGAAGCGTGCATACGGTAGCCGTGAATCTGCAAAGTTTAATTAAGTCTAATAGCATGTTTGTTAGCAATTTTTTACTCCTCAGGGCAATCGGATACAATGCTGGAGCCACGCCTGTAGTGTATTGCAGTAGATCAGCGATACTATGCATTGGGAAATTAAGCTCTGATCGACATTATTTGAACGAAAGAAAATATGCACTATAATTGACATGGCATAGAACATGCGGATCAAAAATATCCTAAATGGTATTTAACTCCGGTCGTTTTCGGATATCCTTACAAATGGGGAAGGTGCAATTTTTAAAATACGACCTCATGATGCAAAGTGTTTCAACTCCTCATCACTGTATCTGTAATATTTTCCCCTCAACGCGGAAGGAATCCCGTCCAACGCCAGCTTTGCGTAAACGGCTGCAGGAACTTCGGGTGCTAACAGTTCGTTACGAGAGTGCAATTCTGTGAATCTCTTAAGAGCCTCAGGGGACATGTTTTTGCCGAACTTCTCGCGAATGTCCCGTTGCATCTCTGTGTCAACAACTCCCGGAGCTATGGCAATGGCAGAAATCTGTGGCTCTTCCAAGCACACGCTTGCACAAAAGTGGTTAAGTGCAGCTTTTGAGGTCCCGTATGCGCTCCATGCATCTGCAGCCTTGACTCCTGCACCAGATGAAACAAACAAATAATTGCCCTTTGTTTGCCGAATATGTGCAAGAGTTTGCTTTACAAGATCCACTACAGAAAACAAGTTGACGTCAAATAGTCGCTTCATTTGGTCAATGTCCAAAGACTCGATGTGACTGACCGGTTCCAAAACACCGGCGTTCACAACCACGGAATCGATCTTGCCGAACTTGGAAATCGTTTCGGCAATCATCTTGGAGATCGTATCGGAATCAGTAACATCCCCTGGATAATTCAACACTCGTGGACCGTATTCATCAGCCAGCTTTTGTAATTGGTATTTAGACCGTGCAATGGCAACCACTTTTGAATCGGATTTGTTTTCCAGAATTAACCGACAAATTGCCAGTCCCAATCCTCTAGAAGCTCCTGTCACAATCACAACAGACATAGTATAACTTTTCAACTTTTAAATCCACCTATCTCTGCTTGTGTTACGTAATCGCATTCATCCAAGAAAAACTTGTTTGAACAACAACAATTAGCTGTTTTATTTTGTATTTTGTAAAACTCACTGTTAATGAGTGCAAACGGCGCCCAATACGAATGGGCAAAGACAATCCCGTGCAGAAACATCAAGATTCACGGGTTTTGCAAATGGGAGAAGAAAGGATGTTCATTCAACCATGATGATCCTTCCAAGAAGAGTTCTTCCAGTTCCGCAGCGAAACCGGCTTACGAACCACAATCGGCCGCTACAAGTCTATCAACAGATAGTTCTGTAGGAAATAGCCAGTTGAGACTCAATGTTCCAAGTTCCTCGGCCGAGACAACAGAAACCGGAGCACGCAAGAAGTTTAATTTTGATACTCCTTCTTTCACTCCCACAGGGTCGTTGGCGTCGAAATTTGCCGATATGTCGTCGAAATTGAACGATATCCCAACGTTCTCTCCTTCGGCTTCCATAACTGCACCGGTTTCAGCTGGTCCGTCTTTCGACCCGGAGACCGCTCCTATCTTTACTCCTGGGATGCAGATGAACGGGCCTATTGATATGGTTCCAGAACCAGAACCTTTCTATCAACAAACAAATCCTTTCCCGGTGAATTATCATTTATATGCCGGTCAACCACCCCCACATATTCAACAACATTTGAAGCCCCACGAAAGACTGGTTTCAAGCCTCTTTATTCCGGACGACCTCCGAGAACACATTCAAAAGAAAAATGAAGAGTCTTTGAGAGATATCCCGGTCTCGCAATCAGGTCTCCCGGTACATGTGAATCAGTATCACAGTCTTTGTCCGATAGATCAAAAGTTTGAGAACACCGACAAGTCGTTCGGTTACGTTTCTTCTGTTTATAAAGTCATGTCCAATTTGGACGGAAACCTCTACACGATGAGACGGCTTGAAAATGTTCCTGTGTACTCAGAATCTTGTTTCCGGGCTATTAACAAATGGAAGACTTTAGATTGTGCAAATGTGGTAAAAGTTCATGAGGCATTCACCACTCGCGCATTTGGAGACAACTCATTGATCATAATATACGATTACTATCCGATGTCGTTAAATCTGCTAGAAGCACATTTCTTCAAGATCGGAGACAAGGATCCCGAATTAATAACGGAAAACTTGCTATGGAGCTATTTGGTTCAATTGACTAACGCTCTGGTGGAGGTGCACAAGTTGGGACTCGCAGTTCGAGCTTTCGACCCTACTAAAGTCATTCTCACAAACAAGGGCCGGATACGACTTGCCGGGTGTGGGGTGTACGATATTTTAGAAGCAACGTCCAAGGAGACACAGAAAGAGGACATTTCGGAACTCCAAAGCCAGGACTTGCAGAAGATGGGAGGACTTTTATTTGATCTTGCCAAATCATTAATTTTCTCGCAGGTACAGAACCTGAGTGTTCTGGAAATCATTTCGAAGTTGACGGTTGCAGACAAACTTAAACAGGTGTTACAGAAACTCTTTGCGCGCGAAATAACGGTAACAGAGTTACAAACCCTTATTGCTCCAGAGATCTTGTCGTTAACCAACGGGTTGCAAAACTCTGCTGATTTCATGGAGGCATGCTTATCTAAAGAGATTGAGAACGCGCGACTTGTTCGTCTCTTTGCCAAGCTCGACTTTATATGCGACCGGCCGGAATTTGTCAAGGATGGATCATGGTCGGAAACTGGTGAACGGTATCCAATCAAACTGTTCCGAGACTATGTGTTTCACCAGGTGGATGAGATGGGTAAACCGGTTTTGGACCTCACTCACGTGATCAATTGTCTCAACAAGCTTGATTCAGGCTCCAAAGAAACCGTATTACTTGTATCACCAGACCAAATGACTTGTTTGCTTGTGAGCTACGAAACCATTAAAGAGCTCGTCGAGAGAAGTTTCCGACAGCTACGCATCTAGTAATTTTTTTAGCCGCTCAACTTTCTCTCCTTTAATGACATCCTACTATCATCTTTCACAGTTTCAATGTAAGCTGCTGAAATTGAAGGTACATTTCCATCATTGGTGGAACAACACGGGAGGCACTGGGGATCCAGACAAGCATCCTATTATTCTCACCCGGCGATTGAAAAACCTTCCCCTAATTTCTCTAAGAAATGCTGAATTTGCTGCTTATGTGGTGGCCATGGGACTTGATCGCCATTCAGATATGTATCTTCGACTTCCCATTAGCCAGTTTGTTCATCCTCACGAACGTTTGAGAGAGGCATTGGAATTGTTGGGACTGGGAGAAGACGAAACCCAAATTGAACCGCCTGCTCCTTATCCTAATGTTCATAACCTTCCTGAGCGCAGGCGCCCACGCAACTCGTACCATCTCCATGTTGTGGAAGGATTGGACACCACCATGGATGAGTCGATCAACCCAGAACTGTTGACAGCTGGACCGAAACTAGAGCCAGTGGTGGACCAAGAAGACCAAGAAGGACAGAAAGATCCTTTGGATCCCCAGAATTCCCTTGCGGGAGGAATTTCAGACTTGGAAGAGGGTTCGGTGCCTCCTGACACAGAATTGCATCAAACACAGGAGCCGGAACGAAGAAGAGAGCACCATTTTTCAAGATTCTTCCCCTTCACCAAGAAGATGAAGTTTCTGAAGACTCCTCCAGCGGAGGAAGAGCAATTGCGTTCATCACCGCCACCATCAAGATCACGGGGGAAAGTCTCGATTGTGCCCTCAGGTGATTATTTGGACAGGATCGACAATGATCCGGACTCGATTCTTGGAGAATCGCTGCTTTGTGACGTGGACCGGCGTCAGTTTGGCAGACGTGCTGTGTCTGATATGACGAGTACTTCAACTACAATCATGCGTCCTTTTAAAGCGTTGATCAGGGACAGAAGTGTACTTTCGTCAAGACAGACACGCGCTCACACTGCGAATTCCGACATCTCTACACCAGCTAAGAGGTCTCCAATCCCAGCAACACATCTTTTCAATACCATTATCAACGACATCTCTTTGAATGCAGCATTGAAAGCCAATGGATTAGCTCCTAGACGCAAGATATCACGTAAAGTGAGACCAGATTTCACCAACCTGAACGATTATTCGTCTATCATGAACAACGAAAATAGGGCTCTGCGGCTCAAAAAACCGGCCAGTGCAATGTCTTTAGACACCTGTTTGAATCAAACTATTATGATTGAGGCCAAGCCGGAGATTAAGGAGGATTCTTCTCCTTTAACGCTTGTGCTTGAAAGCTCTGAGAACTATCCACACGCTACTGTGGGATATGGAATGGATATTATTGCCAATTATCAGTATGCCGATGACATGAGATCCCGGAGAAAGGAAAAAGTTGAGGTCGGTGACAAAATTCCTTTTAAAAGAATGAATGTTGTTAGAGTAAAGGATCCAGCGATCGTTTTCCCACAATTGGAGCAATAGGGCCGTTTAGAGTGATACCGGAAAATAAAAATTGAGCAGATTCATAGTAGAAGTGTAGGTGCGGCTGTGCGGCTCATGCAGGATAATGTTTCAAGATGAGGCAGCCTAGTTCTATGTTTCAGACTTGGTGAGATCGTATGGACGGACAGTGTGGCTTTCATAATCTTTGTTATTCAATCTTTGGTCATGGGTTGCAATGCTAGCTCGTCTATTGACGAGAGCGATCCAGAGTATTTGGAGAAGTTACAGAATTCGAAGGTTGAGCAACTATTGATGCAGAGTCAGCAGATAGGAAAGAATCAAGTCAAGTTATTGCTACTTGGTGCTGGAGAGAGTGGCAAAAGTACAGTTTTAAAACAGATGAAGCTTCTTCACAAGGTTGGGTTTACTTATCAAGAACGGATGCTCTATAGTAATGTGATCTGGGCCGATACTGTTGGATCTATGCAGACGTTAATTATTCAAGCTCGCAAGTTGGGGATTCAGTTAGAATGTGATGTTCCTGGCAGCGAGTTGAATGCGTTCAAGAAGAAAGTTCTGGCATACAAGGCATTGGACAGCATTGATGCCTCGAAAGCCGGGGGAGTTTCGTTTTTAAAGAATTATGTGTTGAAATACAGTGAGGGTGGAGCTGCAAAGAGAAAGATGATGAGTACTGGTCGTGCGAATGCCGGCTGGGAGATGGAGATGGAAGCAGAACAGATGGACGAGACTGAGGAGCCAATTTCCGGGCTGCACGAGCTTTCTGGGGCCAATAAGATGGAATATAGCAAGATGGAGATTGCCGAGGCTATTCAACGACTCTGGGCTCAGGACGAAGGGATTCAGAACTGTTTCCAACGGAAAAATCTATTCCAACTGGAAGGCTCGGCATCGTATTATTTCGAGCATGCACATTTATATGCAGACGACGAATACTTATGTTCTGACGAAGACATATTGAAGGGCCGAATCAAGACTACAGGAATTACAGAGACCAACTTCATAGTGAACGACACCAAGTTCAAGATTCTGGACGCAGGCGGCCAGAGGTCCGAGCGCAAGAAATGGATCCATTGTTTTCAGGATATCACGTGCGCTCTTTTCGTTCTGGCTGTGAGTGAATATGATCAAATGTTGTTTGAGGATGAACGTGTGAATCGAATGCACGAGGCCATTATGTTATTCGAAAGTCTATGCAATAGCAGATGGTTTGTTAACACTCCTTTCATCTTATTTTTGAACAAAGTTGATTTGCTGGAAGATAAACTCCGTCGGTCGCCGATTCGAAAATATTTTCCCGATTACAAGGGGAAAACCAATGACTTGGAAGACACTCTTCAATACTTCGAGAAGCTATTTCTGAGTCTCAATAGGACCAACAAGCCCATCTATGTCCATCGAACATGTGCTACTGATACAGAATCGATGAAATTTGTTCTTACTGCCATCACAGATATGATGGTTCAACAGAATTTGAAACGCAGCGGGTTGATCTGAAAAACTTTTTCTACCTGACGTAAAATCATTATTAATCCAATGTTTAAAGTATTTTTTGCTCTTATTGCCACCAATTTCTTCTTCGCCTTGATTTTCCGACGATTCTTTTCCAAACCTGCCATGACCAAAGAAACTGTAGACAAAGTTCGTCAGTTGATAAATTCGCATAAGGTGTTTGTTGCTTCCAAGACATATTGTCCATACTGCACGGCTACCAAGAAAACTCTTCACTCGCTTGTGAAAAATGATCTCTACATTATTGAATTGAACAGTATGAAGGATGGATATGAGATTCAAGATGCATTACGACAAATAACAGGTCAAGGAACTGTTCCAAACATCTTCATTGGAGGAGAACATATTGGAGGCAATTATGAACTTCAAGCTCTTGGAAGATCCAATTTGCTAAATAAACTGAAAAAGGCTGGAGCCGTTTGAGATTGCCCTGAATGTATAATTTTTAAATTATTTGTTTTCTTATCTATGGGGTTTTTAGATACCCATTCGTACACTGCTGTCACTGGAATTACTAACAGGATCATTGAGAATGCCGAATTGGATAGTGATGATGCTCTGATGGAGATGGAGTTACCCGAATTACTCGATGTGATTCGACTACAGAAGAATTCCGTTGAGCCGGGACCTGTGGAGGTGGCAAGAGCTATTCGCAAGAAACTCAAATACGGTACTCCCAAAGAACAGCTCAACTCTCTCAAGTTGTTGGAATTATTGGTTGCTAATGGTGGTTCGTGGCTAAGTCCTTTATACAATGACACCAAGTTGTTGGACAGACTCAAATATACCATTGTTACTCGTCCTGAGGTCTCGAAGGTGGACCATCAAGTTCGCAAACGGGCAATTCAATTAGCTGTGGGGTGGAGAAACGAATATTCTCAATCGGAAGGAGCAAGTGGTCTGTTTTCGTTGGCCAAATCGGCCTCTGTTGCTGGTGTCATTAAGCCGAAAAGAGTCGTTCCAGATTTCATGAATGATGAGGCCGATGAAACTCCATTTGAAGAGGTTTATGAAACTCCAGAGGATCCAGAACCAGTCCGTGGTTCAACCAGACCTCCAGCTGCGACACATTTGTCCCCACGAACCAATCAGGAACTCGATCGCAAGTTCAAAATACCCCAGATCAACTATGAGAAAGAAACACCCAGGATTTTCCAGATCATTGCAGAGGCCAACGTGATTTCGACAACCTTGACCAACACATTGAAATCTCTGGAACCCGAAGAATTGTCAATTCACTCTCCTAGAGCAAATAAAGATTTCGATCAATGTAGAGCTATCAGAAGAAAGATCTTGAGATATCTACAATTGGTCAATAAAGAGGAACTTTTGGGAGCCCTTCTCAAATGTAATGACGATTTAGTTCGATCATTGCAATTATACGAACAAATGGCTGAACCTAGAGACGCTGTTGAGGCCAACGATTCCGATTCTCTAGCTGATTACGAGACAATCAATAGTGAAAGAGCAGACTCGATAGTTGCCGCTCCCCAACCGCCATCTGGTCGATACGTTTCGAAACAACCGTCCAAGGCCGATATTGATGAATTCAATCCTTTCAGTGACAACAACGAAGTGGATGCGCCTACAGTTTGGAAATAAATCCATCGTTAATGTTTTGTAATTCGGGTTCTCTAATTAGCTGATTCTTAAGGCTGTGTCGTGCTAGAGAAATAAATATTGAGTATATTTTTTTCTCTGTTTTTTCCAACCATGGTGCTTCGAATCAATCCGCAATTTATCCGTCCGCTTTCGTTTAGACGTCCGAAACTTCCGAAGATCTCCATTTCTGATTTCAAACTTAAAGAACAACCTGCTGGAAATATTGTTGGAACCGTCAACGAAGCATATGTTCCACCGACTCCCGATGAATATCATGGTTCATATCATTGGGCTTATGAAAAGATCGTTACATTAGGAATGGCCCCATTGATGATGACTCCATTTGTTACTGGAGTTGAATATCCACTGATAGATGCAGGAATGGGAATTTTACTACTGTGGCATTGCAAAGCAGGTTTCGAAAGTTGTATCATAGATTATATTCCTTTAAGAGTGTATGGAATATGGCACAAGATCGCCATGGGCTTGCTGAAAATTGGAACTTTGATGTCTCTTTATGGCCTCTTTGTGGTGGAGACCGAACAGAACGGACTGTGTAATATTATTTATCAATTATGGATCAGTTAGTTGGCCCATTCTGGTGACCGTCTGGTTCCATAATCGTATTCTCTTCGATAAGGAGCGTATCTTTGATCGTAATCTCTGTATCCTGAGTATCTACCTCTACCTCGTGGTCGATATCCTCCTCTTCCACGGAATCTTGAGGACGATTTATAACCAAACGTCTTATTAGGATAATTCAACATCCTATGAGTGGCTACCAAGAACTCTTCTCCTTCTTCTTGTTTCGATGGTTGTTTGGCGTATGAGATCTTCCAAATAGCGTCCTTGGGTCCCTTATTCTCCTGGTCTATCCAATGCTGCGTCGCCTTGACCGGAATAAAATCAATGTACAATGGATGTCTCGTGACCTCTTCAGATTCAGATTTTGGAAATAGGGTACCGTTCAAGTTTTTCTGGATCGACACGGCACCTGCAATGTCTGAGGTTATCACTATGCAATGGCTTCTACGAACATTTAACCATGCACGTTCGATTGTCGAGTTAGTTTTGGCTGTCTGTTCGTTTAACAGGTCCTGGAATTCCTGATTATCAAATGGTTGTGTCAGATTCGCCACTATCAGGGCTCGAGTCTCGTTGAATTCTGGTGTTTTGCGAATCTCGTAGATCACGTCTTCTTTGATGGACCGGTCATAATCCAATTCTTCAGCCTGGTCAGCCATCGATGAAAAAAGTGTATGAAAAATTATCAAAAAAACCTTTAGATTTCTATGTACAATTACAACTTCAAATAAGATCTCACAGACACGGCCTGTTTGTGGAAAGTGATCCGTTTTTCCAGTAATTTGGAATTACCCTTTTCAATGGCTAAGATCTCCTCTGACAATCGCACAGGGAAGTCGTTTGAGGCACGCGAGTCACTGGCTTCCAAAATCCATTTGAATCCAGTTCTCAACCGTTGTCTAGGAGTCAATGCCACCGGAACATTGTAGTTTTTCGCAAATCCAGTCTTCACCACTCTGGTGACAACCAAAGGAGCAACTGAATCCAATGCCTTCTTCAAAATCTCCACCGGATTCTGTCTAGTTTCCAAATACAGCAAATATAATGCCTGGTTGATGTATTTTCTAGCACGTTGGCGTTTGCCTCCACGCATCACCATGTTGGCACAAAACCGTAAAGTTTCATCCTCCTTATTGTATTGAATAGTTGGCGAGAGTTTCTCCAGATCGGCAATCTGTTGTTCTGAATAGTCAGGTTCTAATGCCCTAGGACCGTCCAAATGAACGGTGGAAGTGGAAGGATCAAACTCGCCATTGAGAATGTCAGTCTCGATCTCCTGCATGGCTTCCAAGAACATGTCATAGTACTCGTTGATCTTGGCAGTTTTCACATCCAACTTTGTCTGGTCTTCTTTGGCCAAATTCTTGATTTGTCTGGCCAATGGACTCAAAACAGACTCTTCACGATGTTTCATCAATGTTTCATTGATATTCAATTGGATGTCAAGATATTGTTGTGTTTTGGTGTTTTGCAGGAATTCATGAACTGGACCAGACTTCCCAAGTGATTCTTCAACTTTGGTCACCATTGAACTATCGCCTTTGTTTTCCCGGGCTTTTTGGAGTAACAGGCTTAATTCAGAATCAAGTTCCAAGATACTGGACAAGACCTCTAAATTCTGAGCAACGCGAACAAATTCCACTAAACTCTCGGCTCCAATTGGTTGTCTTCTAGTACGTTCCTCAACCAACACCTTCTTCACCATCGAAAACTCCCGACTATCGAGATCGTTCAGGACTTTCCAAATACCACTGTTTTTGTCATTCAAGGATCTGTTCAATTGAGTCCGACGAAGAGTCAACTCATCTCCTTCTTCCAAAGTCCGGATCTCACCATAAAGAGATCCAAATCTTGGATCGACCTCTTTCAGAACTTCGTACAGCTCGTAATCCTTAATATTCTTTTGAGAATCAAGAACTTCAAAGATCTCGGAAATCGAAATCGGTTCGGTATCCTTGATCGGTTCATAATTGATAACCTTTGTATGGACCTCTTTAATAATTTGTTGTAAGTTCTGTCTCTTGCTTTCAGGCCATTTGCTCAAAAAGTCGGAAATCTGACTCTTCTGCTCAGCAGAAACATCAACAGTCAAAGCAGATCGCACAAGATTGGCCAGTTGAACATCCACATCCATCAAATACTGATAGACCTCTGAGCTCTCAATGTCCTCCAAATCATACTTCAATATTTTGATCAAATCCCCGGCAAGGTCCACTTTCAATGGAAGAGTCAACTGGGTCTCGAAATCTTCAACATTCTTCTCAACAGCCTTATTGGCAGTCTCAATCTCCAAAACTTGTTTGTTCACTCTATCATTCAATTGTTTCTGAAGACTCTCAAAGGAAACACCATGTTGTTCGGCAAGAAGCTTCAGCTTGTCTTCAATTAACTGAGTCTGTTCCAAACGAACTTTAGCGATGTGTTGATACAATTTCGACTTCTCATACGTCTTCTGTGTATATAGTTGGTCTTTTTTCAAATTCAAGTCGTCATCCAGACCAATCTCGCCAATAGTCCGATTATAGACCTCTATAGCCTCCTTGGGTAACTTTTTGTATCCACGAACCTGAACCAGTGGCAACACACGCGCCTGGATTGCCAATCTGGTTACAACACTCAACATGCTGGTGATTTACTCGAAAATTTTTTCTCACTACTCGAAATATTCCAGGAGTACGTAATCAACTGGCAAGTAGGTGGTCTGGAAAGAGAACTGATTGATGCGATTTCAACAAATGAAATCGACTTTGATATATGTGATTGCGTTTCATGATGTTATATAGAGGAGTAGGATTGTTTTGGTATATTAAACAATACTACCAACTATCATCATTTGAATATCGATTCGTAGTCGTTGTGTAGAGTCTTATTCAGCTCGTCCTTATTATAATATTATCAACTTCAGCCTCAAGATCTGGAAACTCCGATTTGATCTTTGTTCCCAAAATATCCTGGAATTGTCTCAATGCTATAGCTTTTCCATGGAGATGTTGATTGATCTTACGCACCACGTCCACAAATTCTCGGGTATAAATATCTGGATTTCTGCCATCTTCAATGTAGTTGACGATTTCCAATGGAATGGAAATGTCATTCAAATCTTCTTTTGTAGCAACAGATTGTAATTGAGTGATCAATTTATTAATGTTATTGGATAAGCCTATTTTAGCCTCTTCAGTTCCCTGAAAGTCGTGTACCTGAACTCCTAAATGGATCAAAGTTTCAATTACAGATGCCAGTTCTGTTTCTAAAGAGGCCAATGGCGACCCCAAGTCCGGATTAGTTGCCTCTGTAGTCATAAGTAGATGAATTATTCGAAGGGACGAAAAAAACTAGATCGACGCGACGAGTCACATGATATGGCCTCAGAGCTACCATCCAACATTAAACTTCAAATATATCTTGGATTTGTCATCTTCCCAATGTCAGACATTATCATCACAGAGTTCCAGCTTGAGCATCTGAACAAGACACTGGCAAAGCTGTCTCCAGAAGAGATATTGCAATGGTCGTTGGTCACATTTCCTAATTTATTTCAAACCACAGCTTTTGGTTTGACAGGACTTTGTATTCTGGACATGTTGGACAAACTGAACATGGATCCTATTGATTTAGTATTTATTGATACTTTGTATCATTTTCCACAAACTCATGATCTTATTGAACGAGTGGAGACCAAGTATCCGAAATTCAAGCTTCACATATATAAACCAAAAGATTGCGAGACTTCTCAAGAATTTGAGCAGAAATACGGTGAACAGTTATGGGATAGAGACGAACTCAAATACGATTATCTAGCGAAAGTGGAACCTCTTCAAAGAGCGCATCGTGAACTCAATATCAAGGCAGTTTTCACCGGAAGAAGAAGATCCCAAGGAGGTGCACGATCACAATTACCCATTGTGGAAATCGATCACAGCATGAACGTGATCAAGATCAGTCCGTTGGCCAGTTGGGACTTCAAAATGGTTCAGGACTATATCAAGCAGAACAATGTGCCGTATAACGAGCTACTTGATCTGGGCTATAAATCCATCGGAGATTGGCATTCAACTGAACCTGTGACCGAAGGAGAGGATGAACGTAGTGGGAGATGGAAGGGAAAGACGAAATCCGAATGTGGGATCCATGAAACCTCCAAATATAGGCAGTATTTGAATCAAGTTAAATAATCCGTACACCAGCAGTGAGGGGTGCTTTTGCTCGTACGCCGATAATAAAAAAGATCTTGCGCAGACACATTTTAGATACGTTTACTTAAATTGCGTTAAACAAGGTAAGTTCCCCCAGCAACGGGAGGTTATGAAATAAACGAGCTTGTGCAATACAATTTGCAATATGGATGAGGGCGCTTGGTGGCGCAGTATAGCTTATGATTTGATTCTGGACATGGAAATCAGGACCCAAGTTTCCCTAGATCCTCCATAGCGTGTTTACAAGTGTATGCCTTGTGCGCGTTTGGATTGAGGACGAAGGCCCTGGCGATCAAGATCAGGCCCCTGAGTGTTGGCTGAGTCGGGAATTTAGATCGTGCATTACCCATTTCAGAATTGAATTGGCCATACTTTGTAATGACAGTGTCGGATGAAAATTAGAACACAAACAAAAATCAACAGCCACCAGAAAAGCGTCCCTTTCCATATTTGTGCAAATATTATACCAGATCTTACTTAGAATTGGATATTAACACATCAAAGATGGCCGGCCTTGCAGAGATCAGAAAGAAGTTGGTGATTGTGGGAGATGGTGCGTGCGGAAAGACATGTCTGTTGATTGTCTTCTCCAAAGGAGCGTTTCCGGAAGTTTACGTTCCAACGGTGTTTGAGAACTACGTTGCGGACGTGGAAGTTGATGGTAGAAGAGTTGAGTTGGCCCTATGGGATACCGCCGGGCAGGAGGACTATGATCGTTTGAGACCGCTTTCTTACCCGGATTCCAATGTTATCTTGATTTGTTTCTCTGTTGATTCGCCAGATACTTTGGATAACGTCCAGGAGAAATGGATCAGCGAGGTGTTACACTTCTGTCAGGATGTTCCTATGATTCTTGTTGGATGTAAGATTGATTTGAGAAATGACCAAAGAACCATTGAAAGATTGGCTCAATTGAACCAGGTGCCTGTTTCCACCAGCGAGGGTCAATCTGTTGCCGACAAGATCAAGGCACTTACTTATCTTGAGTGTTCTGCAAAGTTGAACCAAGGAGTCAGAGAAGTTTTTGAGACTGCCACCAGAGCTGCCTTGGAGACCAAGGAAAAGAGGGAGAGAAAGAAGAAGTGTGTTATTTTGTGAGCCATGATCCGCGTCTTTACGCATATGGTTCTCTGCTTTATATGTTTTTGATCCATCTTTTTTTATAGGTTAATAGGTTCTACGAGCACAGCCATACTTAAATTTAAGAAAAATTACCAATTAATTTTTATTTCCACCTATGGTTCTTTCATCGGCTACATTGGTTGATTTTGACTTTGGATCGGATCCATTGTTCAGTTTCAGTGCTCATCCCAGTTCTAGTGCAATTATTTTGGGTTCTGCTACGGGACAAGTCAAATTTTTGAAGTATGATGCTGAAAAATTGAAAGATCAACTATTACACTCTGAAGACAACCAAGGTGCGCAAATCACCGTCAATCCCAAATCTATCGAGGGTTCCGATGCTATTCAGATGGCATGGAGAACTAAGCGTCATCAGGGAAGTTGTAGAGCCATAATGTTCGATTCCCAGGGAGAATATGTGTATTCTGCCGGACTTGATAGACAGATTAAGAAAGCCAAGTCTGAGACCGGAGTAGTAGTTGCCAAGTCTGAAATTTTGGATTCCAATATCACCAAGATCCTCACTGTTCCAAACAAAAACTTTTTGATGGTAGGAACAGAGGATGGAGACATAATCTGTCTGAACACATCTGATCTCAAGAAAATGTATCATATCAAGAAAGTCCACGAAGACGCAATCAATTCGATCAATCATTATGCCCCCAAATCGGATTATCAATTTGTTTCTGTTGGATCTACCACGTTGGCCCATATCGATATCCGAAAAGAGGAACCATTACAACAGAGTGATGATCAAGAAGACGAATTGATGTGTTCTAGTTGGCTAGACCCTACCAATCCAACCACCATGTTATGTGGTATGGGAGAAGGTGTGGTAACTGTTTGGAAGCCTGAGAAAAACCGGTTTGCAGACCAGATCTCACGGATTAGAATCAATAAAGATCCTGTTGAAGCACTGATCTCTGCTCTCGACAGCGACGGAGAGCAATTTTGGACTGGTTCGTTCGACGGAAGTATTAACAAAGTGAGCGCACGCACGGGAAAAGTGATTGAAAGGCGAATTCATAGCGAAGTCGACGAGGTTTCTTTCCTTGATCTCGATCACCAGTATCGATTGATCAGTGCCGGAATGGACAAATTGACGATATGGGGAGATGATATTGAAGACGACGAGAATGAAGACGAGGAACACGATGAAGACGAATGGTCAGGAATCAGTGATGGGTCTGACGTGGAATCGAGTCCCGATATATCTGATTCCGACTCCGATACAGAAAAATCAACTGTACCTCTTTCTGAAATCAGAGACAAGTTGTTGGCAAAACTGGATGATTCAGATATCGAGGAGCCTCTGAAGAAGCGCAAGAAGAATAATAAACCTGATAAACAGAAACAGCATGCCAAGGAACACGGAATCAAGAAGTTTGAGGGTCTATGATGATTTGGTTTGTCCCAATTCATAATAGACCTGTCTGCAATCGCACGCCAGTTTCCGCACTGCTCTCTTAGGATCGTCCAGAGCCTTGCCCAATCTTATAATAATCTCCTCTTTGTAAGGAACTAATAAGTGTAATTCGAATTGGGTCAAAGAAATTAAACATTCAAGAGCTTTCTTTTTGACAGCATCGTTCTTGCTCTTGGATAGAATCTCTAACAAATTTGGTATCACAGAAACCAAATGACGAGAGACCAAAGCTCCAGATTCACTGACTGCAATTGAAAGAATGGACAATGAAGAGATGACAATAACGTTTGAATCGATGTTGAGAGAGGTAAGAATCATAGGTAGAATCAATTCCAAATGTGGAACAATGATAGTCTTGTCAACATACTTCAACATTAATGACAAGGCAATTAAATAAGTTTGATCTTTGGATTCCTGGAACTTGTTCACCAACAACGGCAGAACCGTATTCAATAGTTTTTGTTTATAGAGTAATTTGACGTTGATGTTGAATATAATTGATCTACCCAATGGTCCTGGTCTTTTATATTGTTGGTAGCATTCAACATCGGCCACTAATATTTCCAATGCTTTTGGAGTAAAGACGTTCAATTCTGGATCGTCAAACAAAGAGATCAAGAACTCTTGGTAGAATTCGGCTGTTGGATCTTGTTTCATGATCAACGCTTTGGAAATCCAAATCATTACCTCTAAAGTCTTTGCACGTTCGCTGAGAGGAATGTTGGTATCTTTCAGAGCTATTTTGAACTCATCAAACTTGATTGTCAAATATTCCTTATCAGAGATCCATTTGTTGACAATCAAGGAAATGCATTGTAGAATAGGCAATCTAGAATATTGAACGGTTTGGGAAACAGATCTGAAGATCAAATCCATCAGATCTGAAGCTGGAATCGGTAACGAAGCTGATTTATCCACCGCAGAAACAATCTTGGTGAAAATGATGAATAACAATTGATCTTCGTTCAAAATGTTCACTGGACTGGTCAATGGTTTCACTAACAATGTAGTCTGTTCTCCATTGAAAAAGAGATCTATAGAGTTTTTCAAGAAGACTGAATGTTGAGAGCTCTCAGATTGAAGGATAACTTTCTTAATGATTCTACCTGTGTATTCCAAAACTACCTCGTCCGACTTTATGTGATTTTCTAGGACACAATACAACATACGAGGAATTAGTCTTTTTGAATGTTCGTTGGTGGAAGAGTTTGAGTCCAATTTCTCAAAAATCTTTGACATGGTGAGGAAGACCGATCTAATGTAATCTTTGGAAGCATTCATAATCAAAATCTCTAGTTTTCCAAGTAACCGCAGAAGCACAGAATCAATCACAAGTTTCGATCGACTAATGGATAACAAGATCTCCAAAACCCGATCTTTGGTATTTAATTCGTCAAGATTCTCGTCCGTATCTGGTAACAACGAGAAAAGTTTCGGAACTGCGATCTCTAAAACTGAAGATGGATAACTTACAGACAACTCTTGGAAACATTGAATAATCTGTTTTCCAGTAACGGTGTTATCATCTTCCAATAGAATGTCGGTAACCATTTGAGTCACCAATTGTGCTTCTTGATCAGACAAGAAAAAGTTCAAGGAAACGATTTTGGTGACCATCTTGACGGCCAGACATCTTAAAGAAACTTCAACCTTGGAGGTGGAGAGTAATCCCCTGTTCAACATCATGATCAAATCGTCCTTGAACGAAAACATTGGATTATTTGGACTAATTGATTCCAATCTCTGGTTGAAAAGAACATAATAACTGTCAATCATAAATAAGGTATTAGTGATCAATTGTCTTTGGGTCTTCACATTGGTATCTTGTGAAGAGATTAACAGTGGCATTATTTGAGGAACCAATAAATTGTAAACATTCAGGTTGGCAGAACACATTGCTGCCAAGATGACTGTTGATTGTTTAGACTTGGTATCATTTGGATCTTTGATATATTTGGACAATTCGTCAACAATGATGGCCAGATACTCCTTTATACTTAGATCATCGTCCACTTTCTCGTATTTATTTCCAAGTGATTGGAAAATTCGCAACACTGCAGGAATGACTCGTTCTTCCTCGTTTTCAGCATTTTCATAATATTTGAATAGGTCAGAGAGTGTTTCTGCAGAGGCCAATTCATTATGCAAAACCTCAAACTTGAGTGAGTTCCAAAGACTGATCCAATATGATTCAACAACTTGGGTAGAATATCTTTCAATACATTGATTAATTGTCTGAAGAACATCCAATTTCACAGATGGTGAGGTAGCAGACAATTTTTCCAACAGATTAGGGAAAACATCTTTGGAATAAACAGTATTAGCACTTAAACAATCTCTCAGAGCCTGTTTAAGCTGATCACCGGTAATTTTGTAAGGATCGTTTTCTGGGGCTCTAAACGAAATTGGGAAGTAACAAAACACAGCATCAAACATGTCTTCGCCAAAATTGGAGATGTCAAAGTTCAATGCCACCATTTGGGACAATCTGAACGACAATAGCAAGTTTTTGGGATCTTTTTCGTTCTTGGAAATATGCAAATATGCCTTGACTATAAGATCATTGAATTCGACAGCATTTTCTAAATGTTTCGATAGTAACGAGTTTAACACTTCGAATCCAAAGTATCTCACAGTGGCCAATTTTCCCATTGGTGAGTAATCTTGGATCAATTTTCTGGTCAAATATGGAATCTCTTGGCTATTGAATTGATCCATCAAAACAAGATAACTTAAACCTCTCAGAACTTCCTTCAAACATGGCTCATCATCCAATTTTGACATATAGAAATCCAACAAAACCTTCACATCTCTTTCATACAACTTCTTCTTGTTCAAATGACCAAGAACAGAACTCAACAACGTAATGGCTCTTGTACGAGTCGAATTCAAGTCATCCGTCAAATATTCGCCCAAACTCTTGATGAACTCCAATAAAGTCAGTTGATTGGATTCGATCAGCTCACAAATCTGTTCCACGGCCCCTTCACAGATTTTGGAACTGACAGAGTCAGCAACCATAAATTGGATGATTGTAGTTTTAAAGGACATGATAGGAAGAAAAACTTTGATTTCCATTATCTTTTTCTCTCCACCATGTTTACTAATCACACTTGTTTGCATGTTTCTAACCTTGCCAAATCGGTTCAATGGTATACCAACACGTTTGCCATGACTGCTATTAAGCAACTGGAGACTTCAAACTACAGTTCAGTCTTTGTTGGGTTTGATAGTAATGGACATCCCCATGCCGGAAAACCATTGGCTCAAAGAGATGGACTTGTAGAGTTGCGGAAGTTGAAAAATTCAGACGCTAAGGTTGTTGACGGAAACTCCGAGCCTTACAAGGGTTTTGGACATCTTTGTGTGTCTGTGAATAACATTGCCAAGGCACAAGAAGACTTTCTAACTAAAGAAGTTACTTTCAAGAAGAAACTTGAGGACGGTAGACAAAAGAACATTGCTTTTGTTCTTGATCCAGATGGATATTGGGTGGAATTGATTGAAAATGCTCTGGATGAATCCGATTCTGTCAATCCTGTAGCCTACAGAATGAACCATACCATGATCAGAGTCAAGGACCCAAAGGTGTCTTTGAAGTTCTATCAGGAGGTCCTAGGAATGAAGTTATTCAGCACAAAAGACTTCCCAGGAGCTGAGTTCACCTTGTATTTCTTGGGTTATGACAATAACTCAAACTACGTGGAGAACAAGGAAGATTTCACTCAACAATCTGCTAGACAGTCCATTGTTGAATTGACTCACAATTACGGTACCGAGTCAGACTCCTCTTTCCCAGGTTACTATGTGTTTGACAAGGATACAGACAAAGTTGTGGGAGTGGATCATATTGCCATTTCCTGCGAAAACGTCGAGAGCTTGATTAGCAAACTTGGAAGTTCTGCTAACTGGGTGACCAAGTTTGACACTGATCCGGAAATCAAGCAAATTGCCACCGTGACCGATCCAGACGGATACAAGATCCAATTACAATCGTTTGGGGCATTCACGTAAGTGCATTAAAAAGTCCATACTAATATCAGTTCCGATTCCAAACTATGATTGAAAGGACAAATAGGAAAAAGCATAAGTTAGTTATCTTTTGGATTGAATTTTAAACAGATAGAATTGACACAATGTCTTTCGTCTGTTGGAGTTTTGTAGCCTTCGCCTTTGAATATGTGTCCTAAATGACCTCCGCATGAAGAGCAAGTCATTTCGATTCGGGTCATTCCATGTGAATTATCTGTATTGGTATCAATTGCGTTTGGGATTGCCTGGTAAAATGCTGGCCATCCACAATGACTATCGAATTTTGCACTGGATTCGTACAAGGGCAAATTGCACCCCACACAGGAGTATACTCCATTGCCCTTGAACTCTGTATATTTTCCAGTATATGGTCTTTCTGTTCCCCTTTGTCTTAGCACGGCAAATTGAGCTGGAGAAAGTATTGCTCTCCAATCTTCTTCCGACTTTTGAACTTTTGCCATATTTCTAACAAAGCTTGCTGTTCTTGGAGCTCTTGATAATGTTTTTCGCATAGAAAAATATCTTGTTTATTTTTTAGATGGAGCCTTTAAGTTTGGCTGATGGTAAGTGGTGAAAGATTATTATTAACCAATAGAATCGCTTCGTGATTGCCTACAACGTGTGTTGGATGAAAAGCAATACGATGTTGATACACAAGAGGTTCCATGGTCCCAAATAGTGGTCAAGATCAGTCCCTTTATCAAACAAGTTGTAACCAAAATATACGAGGCAGATCTGGAATATCTTGCACAAACGCCATTTGATTTGACTGGCGAACCCATTGGAGCGTTTATCAATCGATTGGGATCCAAACTTGAGACAGATTTTGAGAATTCGCCTCCGTTCACCATTTACCATCTAACTGAGACATTGTTACTTCAAACTCCGGGATACGAGCCAACAAAGAATCTAAATGAGAATCTTCGCAATTTCACTACCACCGTTCGTAATCTTGTTTCAGATGACGAATTCGTGGTAAATTTGGTAAACAATTACTATCAGCCAGAAAAACAGGCTACCAAGACTAACGAACCAGAGGTCAGTGCTTTGAAATATCTGCGAGCATTGGAACGCAGCATTTTCGTACAAACCTCTGTAGATGAGGTCAATAGTCATTTACGAGAGTATGGATCCAAAAACGCCATTTGGTCAACCGAAGTGGAAGAACGCGAAGAATCCAACTCCATACAAATGATCAAGATCGATTGGATACAAGACGCCGATGTGGAAGAATCACCAAAACGATCTAATAACGAAAACGAAGATGATCGAATTATCAAGCGAACCAAAAGTGAGCAATTGGAGGCCGCTCACGTTGAAGGCTCAAATGATGAGTCCGAGGTGTCCAGATCCAATTTAAGCCCGGAGTAGAAGAAAAAATATTTTCTCCTAAATTTCGCGTTACATGGTGGAGGTGGTGATCCATGAACGACGATTTAACCACCCGTACACGCCCTATGACGTGCAAGTACGATTAATGGAGGCCATATATGATACCATGAAGGGAGACTACAAGGTTGGAATATTCGAAAGTCCAACGGGAACGGGTAAAACATTATCTATCATCTGTTCGACCATGACGTGGTTGCGCGAGTTGAAACAACGTCAGAACGCAATGGTTGATGACGATGATGATGATGATGAACCAGAATGGGTTCGACAAGCATATCGAGACAAGATTGTGGGTCGAATGGTCGCAGAAGCTCAAGCCTACGAGAAACACCTAGACGAGCTGGCCAAGACAGAAGGACAAACAATTGTGACAAACATAGAGGACAAACAGCATACGTTCAAGCAACGTAAAATAAGTTCAAATGGTCAAGATTTGGTGGCAGAAGATTATTTTGAAGAAGATTCCTTGGAGGACAAAACTACCAAGATCAATAACGAAATCAAGCAGTTGTTGGCACAAGTGGAAGGAAAATCGACGGGAAAAGATAAGTCGTCATCAATCAATCAATGTGAGTCCAAGATCTATTTCTCTTCTCGTACACATTCTCAATTGAGTCAGTTTGGACAGCAATTGAGATTGACTCAATTTCCATCGTCTTTGGAAGGAGTAGAGGAGAGAACCAAATACTTGCCATTGGGATCTCGTCGACAGCTTTGTATCAATGAAAAGGTCGGCTCGTTGAAGGATGTTCAGCAAATGAACGAGGCCTGTCTAGATTTACAGCGGAACAAGGACGGGAAGAAATGTGGATATATGCCAAATATAGAAGGGGATGACTTGGCTACACAGTTCCGGGATCTTTCATTTTCTGAAATCCATGATATAGAGGAACTACATGAGATTGGATCCCATTATAAGGTATGTCCGTATTATAGTCTCCGTCAAGGTCTTGGGATTGCTGAGATTGTTTCGTTACCTTACCAGTTACTATTACAGAAGTCCACTCGACAAATTCTTGGGATAGATCTTCGAAATTGTATTGTGGTTATTGATGAGGCTCATAATCTGTTAGATACCATTTCATCTTTGAATTCTGCTGTCATTTCGTTGACAGAGTTGGTGAATGTTCGAAAGGCCTTGAAAAATTACATCCTGAAGTTTGGGACTCGCCTAAATGCCGGAAATCGAATTAATCTTGCAAAGTTGACAAAAATGATTACAATTTTGGCCAAATTTATGCTAAATGATGGACAGAAGAGGAGTTCTGGTTCAGAGATTGATCTGACTTCAATATTTAACGATACTACTGGAGACTTGTTAAATTTTCACTCATTGGAAAAGTACCTGACCAAATCTAAAATTGCTTACAAGATTGATAGCTACATGGAACAAACTGACGAATCACATAAGGCAGGGACCCCAATCTTGTTCAAAATACGTTCATTTTTGGAATGTCTTTCCAACACATCGAAAAGTGGTAAATTGTTCTTTGATCGAGATTCAAACAATGGCTTGATGATGAAATATCTGTTATTGGATCCAAGTGAAGCATTCAGAGATGTGGTTGAGGAGGCAAAATGTGTTATTCTTGCTGGAGGAACCATGGAGCCAATTAGTGATTTCATGAATTTCTTGGTTCCCTATCTTCCCCAATCACAGATCAAACATTTCAATTGTGACCACATTATTCCGGCTTCCAATCTGGACGTTTATCCAATCACTCGTCATGAAGGTATTGAATTTGAGTTTTCGTTCGACAAGCGGAATGATTCCAGAATGATCCAGAGTCTAGGAGCTTCTCTTTTGAAGATGGTTTCTAGTGTACCACATGGAATAGTTGTGTTTTTCCCAAGTTACAAATATCTGGATCAGTTGGTCGAAATTTGGCAACGAAGTAAGACCTATCAGAAAATAGATCGGATCAAAAAGATTTACACGGAACAGAAGGAGAAGACTGTTGATACCATATTACAAGATTATTCACAATCTGTTCTGCAAGATCATGGAGCTATACTGTTTGCTGTTGTTGGTGGAAAGATGTCTGAAGGAATCAATTTTTCAGATGAATTGGCAAGAGCAGTGGTAATGGTTGGTCTTCCGTTTCCGAATCTTATGAGTGGAGATTTGATAGCTAAACGGAAATATGTTGAGGCCAGTACTATTGAACGAGGCGGGACTCAACAGCAAGCCAATTTGAACGCTCGCGACTTCTATGAGAACATTTGCATGAAAGCTGTGAACCAAAGTGTTGGTCGTGCCATTCGAAACATCAACGATTATGCTGTCATCTATCTCATGGATGTCAGATATGAACGACCAAACATTAAAGCTAAATTGTCAGGATGGATTCGCAAGCGATTGGAACGAGGAGGAGATACTGAAGATGTTTTACGGAGCACGCGTAGTTTTTTTGCGCGTCGATAATGCATAAACTAATATTATTTATATTTATTTGAAGAGAACATGTTTTTTAAATTTTATTCTTTAATATTCCATGGCTGATTTCGAAGTTGAACCAAGTCTCAAAGATATTGTGACTCATGAGAGTCTGAAGTGGATTTTCGTTGGAGGTAAGGGAGGTGTTGGTAAGACAACCACATCTTCGTCGATTGCGATCCAACTTGCCCTCAATAATCCAAACAAAAACTATTTACTGATTTCCACAGATCCAGCCCACAACTTGTCCGACGCATTTGACCAGAAATTTGGCAAGGATGCCAGATTGGTGGACGGCATTTCGAACCTGTCATGTATGGAAATCGATCCTTCGTCTTCACTGGAGGAATTCATCGCCACCAACGGCAGTGGAATGGACCAAAACGACCCTCTGAATGGAATGATGAGCGAAGTGACAGGATCGATTCCTGGTATCGACGAAGCATTTTCGTTCATGGAGGTCTTAAAACATATCAAGAATCAGAAGAATGACGACTCCTCGGTGATCAAATATGATACGATTGTATTTGACACGGCTCCAACAGGTCACACCTTGCGGTTCTTGCAATTGCCTTCAACTTTGGAGAAACTGTTAGGAAAATTCAATGAAATCAGCGGAAGATTGGGACCTTTGCTCAACATGATGGGGGGAGATCAGAAGACAGAGATGTTCAATAAATTGGCAGAAATCAAAGCTCAAGTCACCGAGGTGAATAAACAATTCCAGGACCCTGAACTCACCACTTTTATTTGTGTGTGTATTTCGGAGTTCCTGTCACTCTACGAAACAGAAAGATTGATCCAAGATTTGACTAAATATCAGATGGATGTTAACTCCATTGTGGTCAACCAGCTGTTGTTTGCCGAGGATGACGAATGTAAACGTTGTCAATCGAGATGGAAGATGCAACGCAAGTATCTCGACCAAATGGATGAATTGTATGAAGATTATCATTTGGTCAAGATGCCGTTGCTTGGTAATGAAATCCGTGGAGTCCATAACCTCAAGTTATTCTCCAAGTTCTTGATCGATCCATACAACCCTCAAACCCATAAAGACGTGGTTTTTGCATTGGAAGAAAGATAGATAGAGTACCGTTAGTATATAATTTTCAAGGCTGTGCTAGAATAATCTCTTGTTTATTATGTCTCCCTATACTTGTCAACGGTGCAAGCTTCCGTTGGTAATTGATGATTCTTTAGAGGGATTGAGTAATGCACAGAAAAATCTACTTACTTTGAGCTATGGACAACGACCTAATGAGGAAAGGCCAAAGGATTTGGACGAATATCCTATGATCCCTAGTGATCGCATGAAGATGTTTCAAGAGGCGCTCCAATCTAGCAACGGGAAACCTTTGGTGTCCAGTAAAGGATCTGAGGGATCCAACTTTGATGAGGGCTCGTTTGTCGTTCTTGAGGACAAAAAGGTACCCTCGTTGGACAAAGCTAGTGTGAGTGAACGAGTGGCATCTTTGGACATTATCTTCAGCGTTTTGTCATCAAAATATGAAATTGACTATCCCATTTGTATGGATTGCGCTACCATGTTGATTGAAGAGTTAAAACTACAATTTGAACAGCTCACCAAGGAGAAAGATACATATGTTCAGTTTTTAAAGAAACTGACTGTTCAAAACGGTCCGAATCGAGAAAAGGCGAAGAATGCTTTAAATGAGCTCTCGGTATTGAAAGGGGAAGAGAAAGAACTTTTAAAAGAATTGGAAAAGGCCGAGTTGGAACAAGAGCAACTGACAGAACAGTTGGTAAGTATGGAAAAGGAGTTGAATCAATTGAATTTCGAGGAGAAACAATATTGTCTTCAAAAAAATGAATATGAGTTGGAATTGATGGAATATGTTCATGAAAGAGAACGAGTGAAGGCTCTGTATGAATACAATTTGAATCAACTGGACTCTTTGAGAAAAACAAATGTATTTAATGATGTGTTTAAGATCTCTCATGACGACCAATTTGGAACTATAAATGGTTTGAGACTGGGAAACCTTGACGAAATCAAAGTGTCTTGGCATGAAATAAACGCTGCTTTGGGTCAGATTGCGCTTTTACTGGCCACGGTACTGAGAATTTTGAATTTTCAGCTCGATGGCTACCGAATAATACCTATGGGTTCGACCTCACGAATTGAAAAATACAGAAGAGATAAAAACGGAACGATATCCAAACAAACTTTGGACCTGTTCAGTACTGGTGAGTTTTCCATCGGTAAATTGTTCACACACAATAAATTGGATGCGGGAATGGCCGCTCTGGTGGATATTGTTGCCCAGATAGGACGCAAACTAAAAGAGCTTGATGATTCAAATGATCTCCCGTACAAGATGACTGACGATAAAGTTGCCGGATGCCCAATACGACCGTCCGCACGGACATCCAACGAGGAATGGACTTCTGCATGTCGATATCTTTTGACAAACGCTAAATGGATCCTCACCTACTGCATTGCTCGGATGTGATGGTGTACGGATGTTTCCAAATATATAATTTCCAAAACTGGAATATTAAGTGCAGAATAAAATTTGAATAAAGAAGCACCGACTGAGGTTTGTCATCTAGTGAATATTCTCAAAATGACAGCAGAAGTAGTTGCTGTGGTTCGAGATCAAGATACTGACGAAGAATCGGTCTTTCAGCGAGCCAAATTACTTCTTCTATTGAAGAGTCTGGCCCATGACTTAAATACGGAGTTTGTGGACCTGGATACAATTGCAGATAAGGTTGTGAGTGGGCTTCCATCCAGCTTAACGATCGATGAGTTAATCAATTTGACAGCTGAAATGTGTGCATCTTTGACTACTCTTCATTATGACCATTCTATATTAGCAGCCAGAGTTTTGGTCACTCACCTTCAAAAACATGCGGGAAAGTCCTTTTCTGCCAATATTGATCGAATGTACAAATATCTGCCCAGTGGGTATAGAAATTTTAAGTCTTTGATCTCTACAGAAGTTCATGAGATTGTCAAAGCTCATAAAGATGTTTTGGATAAAGCAATTGTTCCGGAAAGAGACCTGGATCTGGATTTTTTTGGATTCAAGACGATGGAGCGGTCGTATTTGCTAAAGATGAATGAGAAGCCGTGTGAAACTCCTCAATACTTATATATGAGAGTTGCCTTGGGAATACACAAAAATGATATCGAGCGCGTCTTAGAAACTTACGAGCTCATGTCACAGAAATATTTTATTCATGCTTCTCCAACGTTGTTCAATGCTGGTACTTCTACTCCAAACATGTCTTCTTGTTTCCTTCTGTCTATGGAAGGTGACTCAATTAACGGTATTTTCCGCACGATTCATAAATCGGCCCTTATTTCGAAGGCTGCTGGTGGAATTGGGGTTCATGTTTCTAATATACGTTCTGCTGGTACATACATTTCAGGAACCAACGGTACTTCCAATGGATTAGTTCCAATGCTTCAAGTTTTCAATAGCACAGCCAAATATGTCGATCAAGGTGGAAACAAACGACCTGGAGCATTCTGTATGTATTTAGAGCCATGGCATGCGGATGTGTTTGAATTTTTAGACCTGAGAAAAAATCACGGAAAGGAAGAAAGCAGAGCCAGGGATTTGTTCTACGCTCTTTGGATTCCAGACTTGTTCATGAAAAAGGTGGAGAGTGATTCTGACTGGTGTCTTTTCTCGCAAGATGAGTGTCCAGGCTTGACCGATTGTTATGGAGAGGAATTCGAAAAGCTTTATGCCAAATATGACTCTGAAAAACGGTACGTTCGCAAAGTTCGTGCTCAAAAATTGTGGCATGCCATTTTGGTTGCACAGACCGAGACTGGAAATCCATTCATGTTGTATAAAGATGCCTGCAACATGAAATCCAACCAGCAAAATCTCGGGACCATCAAATCATCTAATTTGTGCTGTGAGATCGTTGAGTATTCGTCCAATGATGAGACAGCAGTTTGCAATCTAGGTTCAATTGCTCTACCAACATTTGTGAAGAAGGTGAATGGAACAAATGTTTATGATTTTGAGGAACTTCATCGGGTCTGTAAGATTTTGGTTCGTAACCTAGATCTTGTGATTGATGTTGGATCTTATCCTATTCCAGAGGCAGAGAAATCCAATAAAAGACATAGGCCGATTGCGGTTGGTGTTCAAGGATTGGCAGACGTATTTTTCAAAATGCGGTATCCCTTTGGATCACCAGAAAGTCGCAAATTGAACATAGATATCTTTGAGACCATTTACCACGCTGCTCTAGAAATGTCGGTTGAACGGGCTCGCGAATGCGGCTATTACAAGTCTTTCCCTGGATCACCAATATCTAAAGGTATTTTGCAACCGGATTTCTGGAACGTTAAGCCATCAAAGCTATGGAATTGGGAAGAACTCCGCGCAGACATCAAAGAGCATGGAGTAAGAAACTCTCTTCTTGTGGCGTTGATGCCTACTGCTTCGACATCACAAATCTTCGGTTTTACAGAATGCTTCGAGCCAATTACCTCCAATATGTATTCCCGGAGAGTTCTCTCGGGAGAGTTCCAGGTAGTGAATAGGTATCTGATTGAAGATTTAATCGACCTCGGACTCTGGAATACCGACATGAAGAATCAAATTTTGAGGTTGGATGGTTCCATTCAAGGCATTCAAGAAATTCCTGCTCACATAAGAGATTTATACAAAACTGTTTGGGAAATTCAACAGAGATTACTCATTGATATGGCTGCCGATAGAGCTCCCTTTATTGACCAATCTCAGAGCATGAATTTGTTTCTACGGAGTCCAACTATGTCAAAACTCACAAGCATGCATTTCTATGCTTGGAAAAAGGGTCTCAAGACCGGAGTCTACTATTTACGAACACAAGCTGCAGCTGCTGCCATCAAATTTACTTTGAACCCAATTAATGTCAAACGGAGCGTCTCTGAGCCTACTGAGACGCTCAAAAAACAAAAGCTTGACTCTGCTAAGAATGGAGTATATGACATCCATGATACCCGAATTCTCGCTTGTAAGCAAGAAGAGCCAGAAAATTGCGACGTTTGCTCAAGTTAGTCCTGTATATACATGATAAATAGTTATTTAAACTTTGTTAGATAAGTTGCAAACCGACGAGCAGTAGATCCCGTTGGAAGATCATACTTTGATATTGTGACCACGCTCCCAATAGCAAGTCCAGTGTTGAAGAGGATGATTCCATACGCTATCTTACGAGCCCTGGCACTAAAAATTCTCATATAATGCATAGTTCCAGCCAAAATGTGGTAACTGGACACGGTTACTAGGGTAACAAGTCCTGTTACTGTGGTAAACGGATGCTTCGCCACTGCATACGCCACATATGATAAATCCACCATCGAAGAATCGCCATCGATAGCAAGAGGTGCTAACCGTTCATTAGCGACATGACCAGCAAGAAGTGGAATTAATAAGAACCCTGAGAAGCTTAATGGCGACAAACCTAACATTCTGAAACTTAGTGACGGTCTGGACCCCAGACCTAATAAATATGTAAGTCCACCAAGTCCGGTACTTTTATCCAATTCATCTCTTCCATGATGATCAAGAACTGGTGGTTTTCTTGACTTGTATTTGGACTTGCCGTATTTGACATACCTATCCCATTTACTTACCAATCTTAGTGCAAGGCCACTCAAGACATGGGTTGCCACAGATGCCAGTAAAATTGCCTCTGAAGTAGCGACCTGGTAAAGTTCTCGACCCATTGAAATCAGTTGTTCGGAGATCGTCTGTCCTGCTACCACAGGAGCGACCACCACACCAGCAAGATGTACAATAGCAAATATTCCCATGGGCACTGTCGAATACTTTTGAAGAGCTGAAAGTCCATGAATTACCTTCAAACTGAATCGGCGAGAGTTGGGAGTGGCTGGAATTCCAACTGGGACATCGTCAAGAGAAATTGGTTCCGGAGACAGAGGACGTAATTCTGCCATAGGGAAGAATAATTTGAGTAAATATTTTTTGCTTACTATCCAAGATTTATCTATTGGAGGACTTATTTTGGCTGGAAAAACAGATTAAATTGGACTGACAAGCTGGAACCTGGCTCAATAGGAACTTGCAAAAATCCAGTAGCCCTTCTATCTGCAGACCATCCGTATGATCCGCCGTAGCTGAGATATCCCGAAGACGAGTCATAATCAAATTGGGCAGCTGTGATGCTGCTACCACAAGCAAAAGACCCATCAATATCAATACCACAACTTCCTTTTGATGAGGTCAGTTCATAGCCACCAAAACTTGCCTCTGACATTTTATAGGTGGCACAAGTTCCTGTTGCGTACCATTTTCCATTACTGATCAAACAACCCCTTTGACCTTCTAATCTTATGTATCCCGAATTTCCGGTAGCAGTACTAGTGGAAGTGGCTGTAGTTCCTGTTGCAGTGCCTGTGACAGTTGTAGTAGCGGACCCCTTAGGTGGGAATCTTATACCTGTAGCTGGACATCTAGAATATGCAAAAGCATCTATAGGACTGTATTTTCCATGTGGAAGAGATCCTTTCACATGATGGAAATACCACACTTCATTAAGAGCATGGCTATGGTCACACGAGATGTACACCTCTTTACCAAATTTGGAGTTTAGAGCATTGACAATCTGTTCTTTGGTGTATGTTGCAGATGTCGAGGGAGTAATACCAGCCTCCTCGAGCCATTTGAAAGTAGGTAGATCTTCATATAATTCAACAGCCTTTTTGAAGTAATCCACAACTTCTTGATTGGGTTGATAATCTTGGTAACAAGACGGTTTAAGAGTGCTCAAACAAGTTCCGTGCTTATTGAACTCGTGTAACCAAAGGTTGTTATCATTTCCATGATAATCTTTCCAAACCTCATGCATTTTATCTAGCAAGTCTGTTTCTCCAAAAGAGCTCAAAACTTGTTCGGCATCACTAATTTCCAAAGACCGGTCACAAAATTGACTGTAACTTCCATCACAATTGTCCGGCCAAAGACCGTGTAAAGTGAACCGATCATCAGGTCCAGTGGATGGGTTGTAATCCCAGAATTGGGTTTGCAATAAAATTCCCCCGGGATATTCAAAGCAACAGCTATCTGAAACTGCACTGGAATTGGAACACGAAAAAGGAAGGTCTGATGGACATGTACCACCTCCTGCTGTCAGAAGAGGCGAAAAATACGATAAAGCTGGAGCAGCAATACTGCCCAGTCGATTTAATGAAAATTGAGGTGGCATAAGATTGCTAATTTGACAGCGTAAATAGATAACTCTTATGTTTTTTTAATTAGTCCTTTTCAGATAGCTTGCTTTATCAGTGCCGTATCAGGAAACTTGACAGCCCGAAAAAAAATTTATGTGGATTATCAAATACACAAAGCTACTACTCTTCTGAAGATTCCGGATCGTCTTCTCCACTCTCTCTATCGGAAGCAGCAGAATTAGCAGCCTCGGCAGCCTCCCGCAATGCAGCCTCACGGGCCTCTTTGACCTCCCGTTGCACCTTGACATATGCTCCCAATGGGGTCTGCTGCCATTCGGTTTCACGTAAAAACATCACCACTTCCGTTCGATTATTAGGTCCAAATTCCACTTGAGACCGAGCCTTCTCGACAAATTTGGCATTGACATTCAATTTGTCCACTAAGGTGGCCAACTGTTTCACTAGCTTGACATTCTTGGATTTCTTCATGTATCTTCTCAAAGTGATCATTGCTGGAGTGATCAGTTCCGGGAATGCAATACTCTTGCAATGGAGTACAAAGAACTCGGCAATCAACTCCACAATCTGCTCAACCAAACCTTCTTGGTAAACTCTACTTCCCAAATACTGTTTAGGAACCTTGATGACGTAATCGAAAGAAACTGCCTGCAGATGAACATGTTTTGGCATTTTGTTAATTGCGGACGAGTTGAGCACCTCTCCCAACAGTGGAAACAATGGAATGTAAACTCCTGTATTTTGAGACAGTCTAATCAGCGATCTGATGAGATAGAAGCGCAAAGGAAAGAATTGAGGAGTTGGTAGCAGCTTGATGGCTCCTAAAGTAACCTGAACCAGAGGATAAATTAATTGACGTAACGGACTTTCCTTTTTGTTCGAGCTCTCCTGTTCAGGATTGCAATGCACAGATATCATTCTGGACCAGAAATCCAGAGAATGGCAATATTGCCAGTTGTAAATTGCCTTGTAACTGTCTTTGGTAGTGTTGTTAACGCTGTTTCTGAGATGGATTGCCAACTGACGGATATATTCAAACCCGATTTGGAAACCCAAGGTTTGGTCGACTCCAAACAGCTCAACAGCAGAGTTTTTCTGGAAGTTGATCATTGGCATAGTGTGAATGTTGGTTTGTCTGCACTTTTTGATAAAGCACGAGTATGTGGTTTTCAGAACAAGTTCCAACACCGCTTTTGGAAACTCTCTACTGGAGTTGTTGAGGAAAGCAAAAGCAGCAATTTGAGTTTCAACATCGTTGGTAGAACTCCAAGCGTTCACCACGGCGTTCATAATCTCCTTGATCAATTTTCTGTGAGAAACGTAGTATGGAAGCACTTCTTGAACAGATTGCAAAACAAGAGCGGCAGTCTCCGGGTTGGTGATATCGTTCAGCAACAGAATCAAGGATCCTGCGTGCGACTTGAGAATTGTATTGATCTGTGCGACTTTTTTGTTTGAGGGCAGATTTCTTGTTCCATGAGAAGAAACTTTATATGGCACCAATTTTTGGATACTTAATGGAAGTTGTTGCAATGCCAAAAACATCAGCTTGTGGAACACTTTTTCATCAGTCACACTGTATTTATAGGTTTCAGAAGAACCAGTGTGAACTGCTGCTTTGAATGCAATCACCACCGTTTTCAGAATCTTGATAGTAGGTTCTCCAGATTTGAGACTGGTCTCCCATAATTTAATCATCTGGGGAGTCACTTGAATAGTTTGTTCTTGATCTTCTATTTCTTCTTCTGCTTCTTCTTCTTCTGGCTCTCCTTCATCCTCATCATCACTCATAGCATCTAGAGGATTCACAGGCTTGAAATCTAACAAATCCTTGTCATTCTCCTTCAAATAATTGTAGAACTCTGGATCATCTTCTCCCAAATCCTTCAAATCTTGTTCGTGCAATGCCGCCTCATCTTCACTACTACTTTCGTCGTCAATTTCATCTGATTTCTTGCCACCCTTCTGGGAAGGAACCTCCACATCAGCATCGAAAAACTCCTCCACATCCATATCCTCAAAAATTTCCTTGTCTCTTTTGTCCGGAGTAGTCACCACCCCATTTTGTTTACCCTTCTTGTGCAACTTATTATATTGTTGTACCTTCTTCCGTTGCTCAATAGTATGCTTCAAGTTCTTCGATTGGAACTTTTTGGTGGACTTCTTAGCTTTTCCCATCCTCAAGTAAAATTTTAAAAATATTTCAAAAAAATTTAAAAAAAATTTTAGATCAGGATAATTTTTCAAGTTTATAAATCTAAAACACATCCGCCATTTTCAATCTCGGAGCAATGTTCATTGAAATCAACTCCTGGAATAAAAGTTTGGCAGCATATGGAATGGTCATCTTGATCACCCCTTCACTAGTCTTACACGAAGGGCACCATCCATTGTAACCCATCAATCCACAAGAATTGCAAACGTCCACATCAAAAGCGTCTGAGCTCAACATTAATCGTTCCAAAAGTAATTGAGACGCACCATAAGCAATCACACAGTCTCTTTCCATCTCTCCCAGTCTCAAACCTCCATCTCTGGATCTTCCTTCCGTTGGTTGTCTGGTCAACACTGCTCTAGGACCTCTTGCTCTGGCATGCATTTTGTCAACCACCATGTGTTTTAATTTTTGATAGTAAATTGGTCCAAAGAAAATGTATGCTTGTAGAGCCTCTCCGGTGATTCCACTGTATAACATATCTTTTCCGCTGTAATTGAAACCTTTATCGATTAAGATTTGAGACATGTCTTCCAATTTGGATCCTCCAAAACAGGTACCATATTGTAAAGAGCCATCCAAGACTCCAGCTTTTCCTGAAACCAACTCCAACATCTTTCCCACAGTCATTCTCGATGGGAATCCATGCGGATTCATAATAATGTCCGGACTAATTCCGTCGTCATTAAATGGCATGTCTTCTTGTTGAACAATGATACCACAAACACCCTTTTGGCCGTGACGAGAAGAGAACTTGTCTCCCAATTCTGGACGTCTAGTTTGTCTCAAAAGAACCTTGATCAATGCTTGATCGTTGTCGCTCACAGACATCATCACTTGATCCACCACACTGGACACCGGAGCACGGTAGTTCACAGGGGTCTCTCTATGTTGCTGTTGCTGGTTGATTGTAGGCTGGCCTCCAACCACACTTTCGGTAGCGTTGGTAGGAACACATTTATTGATATATGTCTGACCGCTTTGAATCTCAACTCCGACTTCGGCCAAACCATCCGGACCCAATGCTTCATGTTGGAAAATAGGTGATCCATCTTCCCTGACTCTCATTCCCGCAAGAATGTCTTTAGAATGGTTTGGATACCGTTTGAGAACGGAAGTAGTCTTTCTCAGAACCTGACACCGACCAAAACCTCTATCTATCGACGCCTTGTTGAGCACTAAGGCATCTTCAATATCGTATCCGGAATATGACATGACAGCCACAGTGGCATTCTGTCCAGCAGGAAGCTTATCATAATCGATTAACTCAATGGTCTTAGTTTTGACCATAGGTTGTTGAGGATAGCACATCAAGTATAACAATGTATCTATCCGGCGGAACTGGTTGTATGCAATAGCTCCAATGGCCTGTTTACCCATGGCACATTGATATGTGTTTCTTGGAGACTGGTTGTGATGAGGATATGGAATCAATCCAGCAACTGCTCCCAAAACTGTGAATGGCTCGATTTCCAGATGGGTGGTGCTTGAACTGATATCCTTTTCGTATAGTGCAATGTACGAATCGTTTTCCTCATTGACATCCAAATATTCCACCAATCCATTAGTCAAGAAATCGTCAAACATCCATTCTCCTTCGCGAAGCTTCTTCAGATGTTCGGCTTTGACTTTCGCGGTTCCATTTTCGACAATAATTAGAGGTCTGCAAATTCTGCCACCGTCAGCAGCAATATGGACAGCTGATTGATGGACATTAGTAAAAATGGAGACAAACGCAGACATCTGTCCAGTTCTTCTGAGATGTCTGAATTTGGAAACAAATACATTAGGGAACCGCGTGGTTCCAATAAGAGTACCGTTCAAATAAACACCAAAAGTTCCATCGGTATGCAAGGTGGTGCTGTCTGCAATGGAAATACCTTCAGCTCCCAAAATGTAGCACAGCTTTTTGATTGGATCTTCTTCATCATCGGTGGTAATATGGGTCATGAGAGCCAGATTCTTCACCAATCCACACGCCTCTCCTTCAGGAGTATCAGAAGTACACAGCATTCCAAATTGAGACGGCTGCAAAGCACGAGGTCCCGAGACTTTTCTGGATTTTTCGAATTGCGAGGAGATTCGAGTCATCATTCCAAGAGCAGAAATGTACGACAATCGACTAAGAACATGTGTGACACCTGCCCTCTCCATCTTAAATCTTTTCAGCGACCAATTACCAGTGGAAATGGCTCTATTCAGACCAGTTGTAATATTATTTGAATGAATGTTGATGTGAAGTAATGCATCGAATTCTGACACTCTGCTAGGCTTCTTGAGAATTTTGTCCAAATTGGCTTTGAAATCGTTGTTGAACTTCTTGAACAGATCTTCAAATAGCAAGGACATCAATTGTCCAGCTAACTCCAATCTCTTGTTACCAACATAATCCCTATCATCCACAAGTTTCGGGTTGTGCATCGCCATAATCACTCTGCGCGTCATGATGGCTATATACACTGCTTTCTCTTTAAAGTCTAAGTTTTCAACAGTGATGTGAGCGATGACTGTGGTAGCAATAGCTTCGATACCTTCCTGTAAAATACTCAATTTTGGAGCATTAAGTCTTCTGATTGTTTTGACTTTTCTTCCAATGTACTCTAAAGCCTCTTTTTGAGAATAAACTCCCAACTTGGCTGCTTCTTCAAAGTTAACTGCAAATAGATCTTGATACACGGAATCGTTACCACAAACAAGCTGCAAAATCTCCATATCGGATACCACTCCAGCAGCTTTCAGAACTATGACAATTGGGATCTCTTCACTAATAGAGTTATGTTTCAGATAAATCTTGTCATTTTTGGTCACCACATAAGTTTTGGACTTTCTTTCGTGGGTGGACGAAGTAACAGAGGCTTGCACAATATTCTTCTTCTCGTCAGCCTCAACAATGATTCTGTTCTTACTTAATTGTTCCTGAACCAAAATAACCTTCTCAGTACCATTGACAATAAAATATCCACCAGGATCCAACGGACATTCGTTCAAATATGCCATTTGGGCTTCGTCACGGCCGTTCAGGATACACTTGTTCGACCGCAACATAATCGGCATACGTCCGATTTCTAAATCCCTATGAATAATGATCTTGCGGCCTCTTGTATATTCCACATCCACGTAAATAGGAGCACTATACGTGAGATCACGAAGTCTACATTCATGGGGTGGAAGAAGAACTTCGGTTTCCTCATTTTGGGTCCCACTCTTATGTCCAACTCTAATATCCAAATATTTCAAATAGAATTCCGGATCAACATCACTGAGCACTTTCTCGTTAGCCTGTATGATCTTCTTGAGATCTGTATCCACAAAGAAATTGAACGAGTCCAAATGTTGTTTCACCAATCCCTTCACCCGAAGAAACGCCGGAAGTAAGTTCCACTTATCTTCGGCCGTATTGATCGGGTCCGTCAGAGATTTTCCCTTGTAGGACGACTGAAGAAGATCTTCAAACGACATAGGAGTTTGATTTAAAATTTTTTACTAATATTTTTTTAGACTCTCTCCAGATATTTTTTAAGAGAAGTCTTTTGGCATGTCTGAATCGCCAGCTCCTTCAGCCCAATCAGAACTCTTTAATTCGACCATCAATGAGTATCTGGATAACCTTCCTGAATCTGTTCATTTGCAGCTCTATAAGTCTCCAGAAACATGTTTGGCGATGTTTCGATTACTGCCTTCGTTAGCAAAATTCTATATCATGACCATGTTGTTTCAAGATTCCCCAATTCCATATAGTGATCTTAACAGATGGATCAAGGTCAATTCTTTTAACGGCTCGCGCAATTTGAGCAAGATATATCAAAATGATTCTCTCAAACGGCTGAAAGCTTTGAACATGTTGAAAGAGACAAGAAAACTATTCACACATCCACAAACCGGACAAGCCACACAATTACCCTTTGTTTCGCTCAATCCAACATTCAAAGAGAACTTTAGAAACGCATTGACTGGAAGTCGTGACGAAGCCGAGGTTGCTGAGGATACAAACTTGGAAAGCACAGAAACCATTAGTGTGGAGTTCTTGGACAAGTACTGTCTTACCAAATGGGAAAGTATTTTACATTTCATGGTTGGATCTGAAACAAAAGAAATTCCAAGTATTGGAGTCCTTACTTTGCTCAGATACAGTGGATTAATGGAACTTCCTGCGGATAGAAAAAATAGAGAAGATTTGGGAGAAGATTACGAATATCAACCCAACATACAGGCCAGTTCATCTTTACAAACTTTGAGACACTTATTGATCACTCAAAATGGATTTCAGTTTCTTTTGCAGGATATAAACTCGCAAATATGGACTCTTTTGCTTCAATACCTCAAGATGTCTGAAAAATTGATGATGAATCCGGTCGAGGTTTTGAATTTCATTTTCATGTTAGGGTCACTAGAATTGGGTCATGGGTATCCACTCGATCCGTTGAGTGATACCCAGCTAATTATGCTCGAAGATTTGATCGATTACGGTCTGATCTATTCACCGGCCAAATCAGACAAAAAGCTGTTCTATCCTACCCGTCTAGCCACCACGCTGACCTCTGAACATTGTAATTTCAAAACTGCTTCCACCGTGGTAGACCAGGAAATCACCAACTCGAAGGGTAACACAACCCAGGGCTCGATTGTTCTGGAAACCAACTTTAAGGTGTATTGTTACACCTCTTCGCCGCTCCAAATCGCTATTCTCAACTTATTTGTGCATCTTCGAGCACGGTTCTCCAACATGGTGACTGGATCCATTACAAGAGAATCTGTTCGTCGTGCCTTAATGAATGGAATCACCGCTGAACAAATCATCAGCTATTTGGAAACACATGCACATTCATGGATGATCAAACAGGCAGAGGACCGAATGGCCCGTAAATTGGAACTGGATTCCACTATTGGAAATACTGTAACACAGGGCCACATAGACCTGGAAATCCTTCCTCCAACAGTGGTGGATCAGATCAAACTGTGGCAGCTTGAATTGGATCGGATCCAGTCTTTCAAAGGTTACTTGTACAAAGATTTTTCTACCGACCTAGAGTTTGAAAAGCTGCTTAGTTACGGTGAAGAAATCGGAGTCATTGTTTGGAAAGATCGTCAAAGAAAGAAATTCTTCGTTACTCAAGATGGTAACGGACAATTACTGGATTACGCCAACAGAATCATCAGGGGTAACAGTTAAGCATTTATTTATTTCTTCTTTTCCTCCTCTTCGACATCGGTATCTGTATCTATATCTGTCCAATCAACGTCATCTTCTTCCTCTTCCGACTCGTCATCAGAGCTGCTGTATTCATCTTCGATCTTGCGCACGGATTCTCCACGCATCTGGGCCAAAGCTCCAGCAAGAGAGTCTTCTGTAGGGTCTTCAATCTCATACAGATCTTTGTCGGTGGTCTCAATTGGTTTGTTTTCAACCTCCATGACCAAAGGAATGTCCAAATCTGAACCAAAATACACCAGATGTCTTAAGATTAATCGGAATTGGAACTTGCCTTCTTCCTTAGGAGTTGGAGCAGATAGGAGGAATTTGAAAGTGGATACCACAGCCTTGGACTCCAAGAATTCTTCTGGTGACAGATTCAAGTTTGAAAGATCCACCTTGGTCACATATTGCGGAGCCTCACCCAATTTTCCGTCTTTCTGGATTGCCAAAAATGCAATCCATCCATTATTCTCCTTCAAATAGCTAGTATCTGGGAAAAATGGAGGAGCAGAGGCCAATTTGATATCTGGTTGATCTTCAACAATTTTTATTGGGTTTCTAAGTGTCTCCATGGTTTCTTGCTCCTTGAGTTGAGTTTCTTGAACCTCTTTAGAAAGTTTTGATATTTCTGGCTTGGATTTTTGAGCAGCAGATTTGATCAAAAATTTCATGTTGATATGGACTGTAGAGTTAGGAGGCACAAAGGATTCACCAGTGACCTTGAACTTGCAATCAAGAGGCTCGATAAGGGGAATTTCAGAAGCCAATCTCAAAATCTCTCTGGTGTTGTCGCAATTAAGAAATTTTTCAGGTTCAACAGTAGGTGCTTTGAGTAATTTACCAAGAGTGTAAATCGGTTGATTGGTGTCCAATTTGTCGAGCTCCACACCTGGTAATTGCAGAATTTGTCTGTATTTGTAAGACTTGGCATCTTTTTCTATGTTGAGAGCCTGAATAATGCATCTATGGGTGTCGACCAATTTTAAACACAAGTCTGAGTTTCTAAAGCTCGAAGCAATATCGATAAATCCTAAGATCAACTTTGGAACAATTGCAACCACTTCAACCTTCAATTGCTCATCTTTGGAGTCCAAGGTTGTACGGTCAAGATGGGAGTTCAAAAGTTGGTGGACTTTTTCAGGAGTCAAAGATTTGTTGATCAATTTGAATTCCGTGGCCGAACTAAGGTATTCTAACACGGTCTCAATTTGGTACAATTTGGCAGGGTTGTAATTAATCAAAACATCCAAGAAATGTGCTGCTGTTTCAACATGAAGACCTTGTTTGGTATATGATCTAACACCGTTCCACCAAGAGCCAACCACAGTTGGTAAAATGATGGCAATTAAAAGAACGTAGATGACCACCAAGAATGGAGATGTTTTGCCCTCAATGAGGAACTTTGGCAATGCAATACCATGTTTGACATCTGCTGGACCATCGGGGTTACCGTATTTGAGAAAATTTTCTTTGACTGACTCGTCTGTAAGAGCCTTGTATGCCTTGTTGATAAGAACATATGCAGTGTCGACAGCATCAACTTCCTCTTGACTCATATTGGAGGTGTCAACCTTATCTGGATGGAACTTGAGAGACAGCTTTCTGTAAGCGCTCTTGATGATTTTCTCGGTGGCGGATTCATCGATCTGAAGGATTTTCCATGGATCAAAACTAGCTTCACTAACAACCACTTCCAACGACATTATTTGGTATACCAGACCTGCCACAATGGTCCACCCTAAAGCTATCAACGCCAATCTGCGAGAGAACACATTTTGGGCGCGTTTTTTGGACTGGTATTGTTTTTGCACCGAGTCGTTGTAAGTCTTAAACCATGACACGGGGCGTAATTCATTCACTGCCAAAGATCCTTTCGACAGTCCACTACTCACCACCGACCAGGTAGCTGGAAGAAGAGGCACCAACACTCCGGTGAGCACGAAATACGGCCAAGTTTCTGAATTCTCGTCGTAGTCGTATCTGGATTGCGACATGAGAAAAATGGGAAATTGAAGAAAATGTTTTGAGATTAAAAGGGGATGGCAGATTTTCTATTAAATGGTAATGAATCATTTATTGTAACAGTATAAATAGAATCGGGTTATTGGGAATAAGCTTCACGATCGAATGGTTTCAAGAAATCAAAATATCGTCCTTCTTCAACCTTGTTGTTTCTCTCACCTTATAACCTCTGCTCCCCCCATATTTACATCTTCGATCTCGATCTCCTCCAAAGGAGAGTATCTAAACCGAGAAGATAGTATATTACGACTTTCAAATGGAACTCGTCCTGAACCAGAAGCAGAGTCACCACTGAACCCGGAGCTTCGACTAGGCATCATGGCATCTGGAGCACAAGGATGTGGCAATGGAGAACCTGTTTTTTCTGATGTTAGACTCAATTTGGTGATACTTACTGGTAAACACATGTGGACCACCCACAAATTTGATGCTGGGCACGTATTTGGCTAAATTGACAACAGACACTCTCATTAAATTCAAATGGTAATTTATTTACGATTGTACGGATTTTCGAGTCCGAGTCGATATTGTGAAGTTTGAGGTCGATCGACGCGCCTACTCAAAAAAAAAGCTCGACATATTATTTTGCCACTCAATATGAATCACGATCCTTTCCAATGGGGAAGACCATTGGACGCCGTTTATGGTCCTTATAATACCAAAATTGCCCAGGCATCCAATGAACGTCCACAGAATGTTAGAGCCGCTGCAGACTTCCCTTCAATGCACACTCAACAGCCAATGATCACAGGTACCTCTGTTATCGCTGTGCGGTACAACGACGGAATTGTCATGGCTGCGGACAACATGGGGGCTTATGGCTCATTGATGAAATTGGATGACATAGAAAGGCTTATTAAGGTTGGTTCGGAGACAATTGTTGGTATCTCTGGAGACATTAGTGATTTACAACATTTAGAAAGAATGCTTGACGATTTGGCTGTGGAAGATTCGTACGATATGGAAAAAGAGAATTTAAAGGCCAGTTATGTCCACGAATATCTCACCAGAGTTTTGTACAACCGTCGGTCCAAAATGGACCCTCTTTGGAACGCGTGTATTGTCGCTGGATTTGACGAACAGGGCGAATTGTTTATGAAATATGTGGATTTGCTGGGTGTTTCTTATGCTTCTCCGGCATTGGCTACAGGATTTGGAGCGCACTTAGCCATTCCATTATTGAGAAAGAGAGCAGATACTGCGGCAGACGTTGAGAAATTGACCAAAGAGGACGCTGTTCAACTTATCAGAGACTGCATGAAGGTGTTATTCTACAGAGACGCTAGATCATTGGACAAATATTCCATGGTAGTGGTGAATAAGTCTTCCAAAGATATCGAGTTCTACAAGGATCTCAAATGTGAGGATATGAAGTGGGATTTTGCACAGCACATTTCGGGTTACGGGTTACCTCAATTATAAGTCGTTCCGTCGTCTATATTATATAACTCATACCAGGCATACAAATGGTGAAGTTGATTTGCAAATTATTTTCCAAATTCAAGGGATTGAGAGCGTCCAAAATCTGTTTGCGAGGGTCTCCTGAATCGTCAAAGGTCTCTTTTACATGCGTGATCAGTACGTTGAGTCCTTTCAAAGGTGGGTCCAGAGACTGCGATTTTTGTAAACAGATGTTGCGCAACGTTAACAGTTCCCCTATCAAATTGGTAGGAGTCATATGTCCAAACAATGGCTCGCCAGGTTGTTTATCAATTGATGAACATTCAATCACAATGGCTTTGAGTCTTTTGGCAAGTATGTGATCGGCGACTTGGCTCCAGATTTGATGGTTGTAATCTGTATTGGACGACAAATCGCTCTCGACGTCACCAAAAACGAGAATCATAGTGTCGTGTGTAGTTTCTGTGAATAAAAATGCCGAGCTGAGGTAGACAGTTGCTGAGTTCTTCACCAGTCCATGGCAGACTTGAAACGTTTCCACTGCAATGGATGGAGCAATCTGACACTTGCCGGTGTTTGGGTGTAAAGTATGATAATCGATATAAGCTAATTCCGGCCACACTCTGCCGTTGAAAATATGGTTCTTCAGTGTGTCGACCGTATCTGATGTTCCATATAGGGCTGTTCGTTTGGAAAATGATGGAGAATTCATCACCAATCCCGAGATATGGTCTAGGTGGGGATGTGTGATAAGATAGGCAGATATTTTGTCGAGAAGCTGTTTTGCCAATTGGAAACTAGAAAGGTGTGATTTTCCGGTCAGAAATTCAGAACTGAGGGGTTTGCAAGTTATGAGGTTGGAGTTGTTGGTATAAAACTGGATATCTTCTGAATTGCGATATAACTTAGTCAAATAAGAGGGGACATGAGAAGTGTTGTTTCGACAGTCTTCAATGATGTCAGTCAATGTCTCAAGACCTGCACCAGCATCCAACGCTAATAGGCATTGAATATCGTTTTCCAAAAGTTCCCGGAAGGAGATATTGGAGGGTTTTAACAAGAATGCACATGTTCTTCCAGCTATGGGCCCCCCTGAACAACCTAATACTGTGAACTCGAATGAATTGTAGTCCAGAGCCATGATTGATGTGCAAAGAAGCTTTCAGCAGCTTTTGTACGTGCGAAAGCTGCTATCAAAGGTTATAAAAATCTTGCACGTTTTTTTTTCAGACAGACATCGTTTGCTGCATGGAATCCGTTTCCCCAAGCAGCATAAGCAACGTAGAAAACCTAAATTACACATGATACCTGTATTAAAGATTCAGTATATAAGGTGTTACTACGAATATCTAAGCTCCTAAGGTTCGACTTTCAGGTCTTCGACGATACTTGCCATCTCCTGTTACACCCTGACAGCCTAGTTTGGTTCACCGCCTTGAAACTTCAATTGGTGGCCAGAAATTTCGCAATCAAATTAATAGCAGTTTCTGCAGCTCCTGGAACACTGTCTGGGCCCAAATTGTGCACACCTCCTTCAACAATGGTGCTTAGTGGAGACCAATATTTAGGATCGGTGGCAGATTGGAATTTGGCAAACAATGCCTGCTTGTTCACCGTCTCTGGCACAAACTCGTCAGATCCACTATACAACATCAATAATGGTTTTTTAACGTTCCCAAAAGTGGTCTTGTGATCCTCCAAAGTCAAATAACTGGAAAAGAAGTCATCGTTACCCCGTTCAGAGCCTAATGAATACCATCTAGAGGCATTGATTGGAGTGTTGAAAAATGCTGAGCAATATTTTTCAGGCATGTATTCCTTATCTTTGCCCTGGGTTATCATATTTTTAGCTAGAATAACACTCTCATCGACCATCGTCTGTCCAAACAATTTGATCATGGCCTCTCTGTCAGATGCAGAGGCCTGTAGAATCCCAAATTGGATATCGGTCTGCTCGGTTTTGGGATGTTTCGATAGATAATACATGGTGTCCTGACTTCCTGTTGAATGGCCCATAAGTCCAATCTTTCGACGGTTTCCAGCAGTACTGGTTGGGCTTCTAAGATACTTGATCAACAATTGTATCTCACTGGCATCTCTTTCCAACGAACCATGTCCAAACCCAGTATAAGAGCTAGAAATTTGGATCTGTATCAATGACCAACCAATGGTTGCCAATTTCTCGGCCAACGATGGAAGATAAGGAACAGTCAAATAACCATCTCCTAGTCCACCAATGAATATAAGGACTTTTTCGGAGTTCAGAGTTCCAAATTCAAACGCAGTTAATCGTGGACTATATTCAATAAGTCTACCGTTGCAAACAACACTCATTAAAATTAAATTTACAAACACTTTAAATTATCTATCTATCTACTTTTTGGGCCATTTCAAAAGCTCTTTTTTCAAAGGACTGGAACATTAAATTGGCAACCTTAGTAGCAAAAATGGAGCTCATCTGATTATACAACGGGTTATGAAACTCGTATTGTAAATTTAACTCTGCTCTGCTATGTCCATTTTCAAGGCTGTGCACTGTCCATTTGGTGCTCAGGTTTTTGAATAGAGAATGGGTGATGGATTTAGCCTCAATTAAAGATGGCTGTTTGCATTCCAGATCGCATGTGAATTCCTCGTCAAACTGTTGAAATCCTACACGTAATCCTGCTACTATTGGTTGGCCATATTGATCTCTCTGTTTAATAAAGGATCCTGTGCAATATGGAATGAATTCATGATATTTGTCGACTTGCGAGATAATTTGATATACTAGTGATTGTGGATGATGGAAACGTTTATTTAGAGTATATGATTGGCCGGCAGATCCAAAAAATCCCGACGAATGCAATGAACGTATTCTCGTTGAAGATTTCAACATGATGAAAAAGTTAGACGATCGACGCGCAAAACTATTAAAAATTGTCTACCGGACTTATTTGCAAATCTATGATTGACAATCCGTTTCAACTGGCAATTTCGAAGTTCTCTACCCTCAGTGGGTTGGATGAAGGAAATTGTAAGATATTACTGTGTCTGTTTTTGTCGTTCCCGCTTAGTGCTATATTCAAACGGATTCCAGATCAGAAAGTCAGAACAAAGAATTATTATATTGTCGCAGTCAGCGCAACGTATATCCTTTTCATTCTCGAGATATGGAGTGGATTCTTTGTTTTGCTGGTTAATGCTATCTTCACGTTTGTGATCACCAAGTATTACAGATCGAAATTGATGCCATGGGTCAATTTGATCAGTCTAATGCTTCTATTATGTGCCAATCATTTAAAGGCTCAGTTCTTTTCGCAAAACTATGATCCATCCGTGATCGATATCACTGGAGCTCAAATGGTGTTGGTGATGAAACTCAGTTCGTTTGGATGGTCTATCAATGATGGTGCCTTATACCATTCAAATATAGAAGAATTCAACAAGCTCAATACGTATCAACGTTCCAGAGCAATTTTGAATCATCCTCCAATTCTTTATTTCTTGGGATATGTGTTTTTCTATGGAACCCTGGTCACGGGTCCATCTTTCGATTATGCCGATTATGAAAAATTCATTCTGACTGATATCTTTGATGATGTTCCTGATCACAAACGTCCCGGACATTCTGTGAAGCGCAGAATTCCGAGAAGTGGACGCGTTGCGCTGAAAGGTGTTGCTCAGGGTCTATTATGGGCTGGTCTATGGGTTGCAGTCAAACCATTGATTACTTTGGAATATGCAACCTCGAGCGACTTCCAAAAACAATCTATCTTTTACAAAATCGGATTCCTATGGATCTTGGGAATAATTCACAGAATGAAATACTACTGTGTTTGGTCAATTAGTGAAGCAGGTTGTATTGTGGCAGGATTGGGATACAATGGATACGACGCTGAAAAGGACAAGATGTACTGGAATAGAGTTCAAAATATTGATCCTATTCGTTTCGAAACAGGTCAGAATGTCCATGATTGTTTGGAAGCTTGGAACATGAATACCAACAAATGGCTCAAAAATTACATCTATTTGAGAACCTGCAGGGAAAACCCAAAGACAGGCCAATTGCAGCCGGGAATGGTCCCTACATTCATTACTTTCCTTACATCTGCGTTCTGGCACGGTACTATGCCTGGATATTATATGACTTTCATCATTGGTGCATTCATGCAAACTGTGGGAAAGATCTTTAGGAGAAATTTCCGGCCATTGGTGTGTTCCAAAGACGGATCAAACGTCTCTAAATACAAGATTGTCTATGACTTGATCAGTTGGATTGTCACTCAAAGTGCCTTTGGATATCTCTGCCAACCGTTTGTGATACTTGAATTCGTTCCCTCGTTCAATCTATGGAAAACTTGCTACTTCTGGGTTCATATTGGATGTGCAGTTGTGATTATCTTTTTTGACATGCCTCTTGGAAAACAAACGTCCAACGTTTTAAAGAAATATCATTTGCACCCCATTCAACAGAAGACCAAAGACATATCATTGGCAGAGCTTAGACAACATTACGATTCTGCAACAGATTTGCGTGAAGTTGTCAAGAAATTGCCTGAATATGACAATCAAGAAGAACTCAAGATTGAGAATATCGTGGTTCCTGATATCCAGGAAATTAAAGACAATTCCGATAAATTGATGAAAGAATTTGATGAGTGGTTGAAATTGAACGAAGAAGCTGCTATTGATAAGTCTGAAGTTGAGGCTGTCAAATCTGCCCTGGCCAATCTTGAGACAGATGTGCGGTCATACTTGGAAACAAAGAAAGGCCGATAGATCAATCGTCATCACTTTCATCAAATAAATCGATTCCAGCAATTATTGCAGCAGCATCCTTCTTTTCCACATTGGAAGAACCACGGAAACTGTTACGACGTTCTGGCATATCATCGTCTTGGTCTTCAACCACCTGTTCTGGAACTTTCTCGAAGTCTGGCATTTCCTCATCCTTTTCAACTTCTGGTTCCCCATTTTCATGTCGAACTATTTTATCAGGCATTAATGATGCGGTAGCCAACATTCCCCGTCGCATGTTATCGTCTCCGGGCCAAATAAAATTGTTAGGCAATAAGAACCCATCGAATGTCGGCGGGATTCTTGAGAATTTCGAGAGTTTCATTGCATACGCTAATAACTCCTTGACTGCATCTAGATTAGGTTCTTTTGCGCTCTCTGGACTATCTATCTGCAATTGTTTGTGTTTAGTAAGTTTTGGTAATTCATTCAATTCTTTTCGACAATCTATCAAAGTAGTAAGAATTTGTTTAACATTCTCATTCAACCTTGTATTTTCCTTGCTTTGCTCGAATATCTGACTTCGCTTCAGATCGTGTAACTTCTCCAGTTGGCCTAATTCTTCATCAATGGTATCCATTGTGGACACCAATTTAGCAGCTATATCGACATTCGGCTCATATTGTTGAATAGAATTGGAAAATTCCTGTAACTGACTTTCAAATTGTTCTACTTGTTGATAAATAAACGTATTTTCGTTGGAATATAACGACATTAAATTATGAAGAATAAATTTGGAGTTTTTTTAGCCTTCCACCTATCGCAAAGCAAAAAAAAGCTGAATGTAAATAAATATTATTTGTTTCCTAAGCCATGTCAGAAAGCATTTTTGGAACCAATGATCCGTTAGTTGAAGAGGATCCATGGTCATTGCCGGCTACACGCAACACTCAGAACCTTCAATCTTCCATTCTTGAAGATAACAATTGGAGTTCGTACAATTCTAATGATATTCTGGCAACCAACTTTGCCTCGATGGCCGTCAGCAAGCAATCTAATTACGCGTCGGAACCCGTTTCTGAACTCAGTTCGGCTCCAATTGATCCATTGAGTAACCAGAGTACTCAACAGACTGAAGATCCCGAAGAAGAGGATTTGAAACAAGAGTCTGTTTGGGCTGACGATCTCATGGATTCTTTTAATCCATTAGGCTATCATAATAGTGAAGACAAGATAATCATCCGTGTTAAAGAAATTCCTGAAAAAGAGGGACTGGTGTTCAAACACATCAACTATCTCATCAGTCATAATTTAAAATTCCCAACCGAATTCGATAAGTCCACCGGATCGGATACAAAGATCATTAGAAGATATAGCGACTTTGTTTGGTTACTTGAGGTTTTGTGGCGCAAATATCCATTCCGATTGATTCCTGAATTGCCACCCAAGAAGCTGTGTAAGTACCCAACCTTTTCCCCATTTACTAACAGAATAATCCAGTAGCATCCTCTACAGATTCCATTTTCCTCCAAAAACGCAGAAGAGGTCTCCAGCGATTCCTTTATCAATTGGTCAAACATCCGGTGTTGTCCAAAGAAAACCTGGTGATTATGTTTCTTAGTGTTCCTAATGATTTCTCAAACTGGAAGAAGTTCGCTAACATCGAATTGAATAGCGAGTTTGAAGGAATTCGAATTACCTTACCCAAACGGTTTAAAGTTAATCTGGATCAAGTCTTAAAAGGCCTCAAAGATCGTGATCATGAGCTCGAGGAAGAATCCGAACATCCTGTCAACAATGATCAAATCATCAACAGCATCACTCAAATTTGGAGCGAGAGTCCTGTCGATCATACCAAACTTGATTTTATGGACAATCTCATGGCGATTAACAATAGTTTGACCAAATTTGCTGACACTTGGTCGAAACTGTGTATTCTTGTCGAGCGCATCGAAAAACGCGAGTTGTCCTTATCTCTCGATAACAATCGGTTTTCTCATTACCTTGGACAGTTTGTTTCTACAAGTGGTGATATATATGCTATGGAAAATCTGGTTGTATCAGAACTCCAACCCGATGATACACAAAACTTGTCCATCATCAATACTATTCTAAAACAGGTGATTAAATATTTCAACAACACCAAACAACTTAAGGAAGATGAATTGACAGGGTTGAGTTCGGACACTTTGGAAAACTTCAAGAAATTACAAGACTATCTGGCCTCGTTGCATTTTCTGATCGAAAGAATGGGCAATTTCAAGACTGCATCCGAAAAACAAGTGCATTCTCTTTTGAACCGGATAACCAGAACCAATGAACGATTGCTTCAAATCAAAATTAAGTCGGATATCCGAGGATCTGAGGTGGAAAAATTGGTGTCTCTTTTGACAGAGTCGCAAGATGACCTAAACAAGTTACTTACACGAATTATTCTGGTCAAGTCTGCCTTCTTGAATGAGTTCAGATTGTTCCAAAAGACAAAATACTTGGTGTCAGAGACTTTCCAAGACTGGTTTGTGGAAAGGGTCAAATACGGTGAATTACAACAAGATGCTTTACAAAGAGTGTTCAATGATTTGCAAGACATGCCATTAAAATGATGCATAGCGCTATGCGATTTTCTTCGATGCGTTCGTGAACCCAACTCCTTTCACTGTTGCATACATGGAGTTGTCAATCTCGTCGTCTTGTTTGAAGTAGAATTCAGTGCCAAATATAGACTTGAAATCTCTCAAAAGAACAACCAATCCGTCGTCAAACTGGTGTTTATTCACCAATAACCGTCCAATGTCCTCTTTTCCGATCACCATATAAGTGAGAGCCAACTCCAATTGATTACGGCCCAAACATCCGCTGTTTTCAATTTGTTCTAAAAGATTCAAGGCCACACGTTCACCCACATCTTCAGGAGTTTCTCCTCCCAATCCAATATCTTCAACAACGTATCGGAATGGGAGTTTATTTGACTCAGTGAACAGGGTCAATCCAAATCCAGGCGACTTACCTGCAATTTCTCCTCGACACACATCAGTTGTTATATTCACTTCGCAGCCGGTGGCTCTCAAGACACCTCTTGCCGAGTCGACTAATCTATTGGCCACCGAGGGTGACACTCTTGTACAATAAGCAACACCTCTAATGGCCGAAATCTTTTGATACTCAAGAATGTGCACTGTAAGAGGTTGTGGAATGAGTGAGTTGACCATCAAATGGACTTCTCCTCCTCCCAGGGGCGGTGATCCTCGTTTCAGAGTGTGCAGCTCGACCTCTCGCACTCCAAACTTTTCCATCACTGGAATCAATCCCCATTTGATAAACTCCAGTCCCGCGTCCTCTTTGGTAGCTGTGAGTCCCTTAAATATTATTGAGAATTTATTTTTCGAGAATGGTGCAAGATAAAGCATTGGTTCGATATAGTAGCCCACGGCTTTTCCTTCGGGACATTGATGAGTTAACTTGCCTCCGATTATAAGACCTGGTCTATAAATAACTGTAGTACCGGTATAGGATATTTCTATGACAGAACCATTGGTGACATTTTCCAGAAGTCTTAAGAAAGAGATCTCATAATCTTTAAGACCTGGATTCAGGTCATCTGATCTGATTTTTTCGATTTTTATACTCTTAGCACTCAACGTAGCTAAAATCAACCGAATACGGAAGTTTTCAGGTCCTTGAAAGGTGATAAACTTGGATCGTGATGACATTAAACTGAAAAATGAACTCTAAAATATTTTTTAAGCACAGCCAGTGTATGTAAAGAAAAAAAACTTGCTAACAAAATTTACCCTACCTAAAGGGTTGTGCAAATACTTGCCACAATATTTAGATTTTGTCAATATCTTTATGGAAGACGGAGGATCAGGCACTTCTGTCAGCAGAGGAGATACGCCGCAAATTGCCACTCCTGGGGGCGGGAATGGTGAGGGAGTTGGTGTAGCGATTTCGAATGTCGGTACACCAAACATGGACTTCTTGAACGAGCTCATGGACCAACCAGCAGACGATCAACGAAACAGACCCAGACAAGAATCAACACAACAGGTGCGTCGTGGCCCCGGAAGACAGAGAGGAACAGGGAAGTTTGGAGAACAAAATCCTGAGGAATTAGCGGATGCAGTGGCAGCAGCTGGAGTGAATATTCGTGCCGAAGAAGAGGCAATGGTGGGAGGATTACAAGTTTCCCGACGTCAATTGACTCCGAACAACTTTCTTCGTCCAGGTCAGGTTGCATGGTTTATGAACAAGACTATGGATGAACAAGGACTCAGACGTATGGAATTTGACGAAGAACTAATCAATTTGATGTCCAGTGCATGCGAAGAATACATGGCAAGTTTGGTGACAGACACATTGACAGTTTCGAGACATCGAAGACGTGGACTTCGCACCCGACAAAAACAATCTGCTGGAGGTGCCAAATCGGATATATCCAGAGCATTAAGAGACATAGCTACAAAACAGAAAGACCGAGAGGAGAAACGATTGAAACGAAGAATGGCTTTGGGTTTGGACGAAGACAAAAAGGAGGGAGACATCATTGCAGAACATAAACAAACCAATCTCACAGCTTCGTTGATGATGAGCGGATCAAAAAAGAAGTATTCGTGGATGCAGTCCCCTTCCAAAACAGATTCCGTCACTGTCCGTGGAGACAATGGTATTCGGTACAGAGAGGCGCGCGAAGAACAATCTCTGGTACTCAGAGATCTACTTTTGGCTTTGGAAAGACGCAGAGTGGGTGTGGACAATGCCATGGTTAAAGGTTATGCCAAAATGAAGGACTAAGTCCGTGTATATTAGTGTACAAATATATGCCATGTAGCTGGCTATATCTTGATTTTTTTGCGTATTCCAAGCGAAGCTTTTGGTCGTTTGACTGTAATCGTTTCGGTATCATTGTCGTCGTCGTCATCCGATGATGAATAGCCATTAAATAGTGGTTTAGGAGTTGGTGCTGGAAGTACAGTATTTGGTTTATTTTTGAAAGCTAATTCTGCCTCCTTTTCATCCTCCAGCTCTTGATCAACTTTCAACGCAAGTTTGACCTTTTCATGCCGTCTATTGCGTTCCTGCAACTCTTCAATCTCTTCCATTGTTTCTTGTTCCTTTTGTTGTTCGGTGAGTCGTCTTTCAAGCTGTTCCATTGCCGTTTCTTCATTTTCCTTCTTTCCCTCCTTTGCCAGAAGTTCCTTTCGTTCTTCCTCTTCTAATCGTCTCAATAGATCGTCCATGGTTTCGTCAGCTGATATCTTGCCCTCTTTGCGCTCAAAGTTTCTTTTACAGCCAGAAACACATTCGAAATCACCATTTTTCGGGTCAGTTCGGAACACCAAATCTGCAAAACATTGTGGACATCGGAAATGGAAATGGAAGATTCGGATTCCCAAGTAATCTTCTTTGGTGTTCTCCTTTTTAGCATTGAACTTCTTGGATTTTGCAATGTATTCACCACAATGAAGACATTTCATCGAAAACGGAATCATCAATCGAACTGTGGGCCATGCCGCAGATCCCTGTTTTCTGACCTTCTTAACTTTCTCTACTTTGGACGGATCATAATCCGGGGGATAGTATTTATTGATCACCTTTCTCTCAGACATGATTAATTAAAGAAAAATATTTCTGTCACCTAATTTCGCGGGCTTTAACTCCAAAACAAAAAATAAACAAACACGATAAATCTAAAACTTTAAACAAATACAAATGGAAGTTGATTTCAACTTATCGCAAAATCTGACCTCGTTTGCCGAGCAGATTGATTCATATGAGCTCAACAGGAATACAGATCCTGAAGAATTTCTTACAAATATCACTCAGGAACTGGCTATTAGAAGTGATGCTCTATTGTTTGAAGAATATTGGGATCCTTTAATGGATCTATGTCTCAATTATCCAAAGTTGGAACGGCGTTTACAATACAAATTGGCATACTTAATCTCAAGTGTGTTATCAAGTCAAGCAGATCAGACCCATCAGGTAATCGATTCTGCAGAGATCGAGCTCTTCCCAAATTATCGAAAATTACTTGAATTGTATGGTTTTTTAATCCATGTGTTATTAGTTTACTTGGGAAGAGAAGAAATCAATACTAAATCATCAGACGAGAAATACCATTGGAACAAAACTAATAGTGTAATTGAAAACATATTGGTGTCGGTGATAGATGTTCTGAAATTGAAGCTCAACCTCTTGTTCGAAACAACCCCAGAACGTAATCTTTTCGTCGGAACTTTGTTACTAAACCCAATCAATGCCCTATTGGAAAACCCTGATCGCGTTAAAGTTGTCACGGTGAGAATGCACGCATTCAAAGCCATATGTATGGCTGTTAAATTCCATGGTCAATCGTCCCATGTCCAAAACGCAATATTGCAACATCTTACTTATTTTCAACATTCTAGTACTGTCATGGCCGAACTTTTAGATACCCTCAGCAAACATTACGATCATCACCAATTGACAGACGAAGTGCTTAAAGACGTTAGTGGACGAAAATTTAATGAAAACGATACCAATGGACCAAAGGCAATAAGTACATTCATCATAAAACTTTCAGATCTTAATCCTAAAGTGGTTATGAGACAAATCGCATTGGTCGCACAGCTTCTTGATAACAATTCGTTTACCTTGAGATGTGCTGTTGTAGAAGCAGTGGGAAACATCATTACTACCTTAGCACAATCTCAAGAAGAATACGACGAGCACAAAACACAAGGAGATAGTTTTTTGGAACTATTAGAAGACCGCTTTTTGGATATCAATCCGTATGTTAGATCTAGAGCCATTCAGGCTATCACGAAGCTTAGTGAGATGAAGATCAAATTTGTGGATCGTCGTCTTAGATGGGCTAGACTTTCAGCAAGACATTTGGAAGATAGATCAGGAATTGTTCGCCGAAACTGTATCAAGTTACTGACCTCACTGATCTTAACACATCCATACAATGTGATGCATGGAGACCGGCTGGAGCTGTCGGTTTGGCAAAAGAGATTAGACGAGACCAAGGAAAAGTTGAGAGAACTACAACCCGATTTATTCGAAGGAGAAGATGACAGAACGCAGAATCCAAAAGAGGAGGAAGAGGAGGAAGAGGATGAAGATCGAGACGACGACGAAATGGATGTTGACAAAAATGAAGATGAAGAGGAGGAAGAGAAAAAGCAAGAGGAAGAATCCAAACATTCTAAATCTGAATCCGAAATAGCAGAGAAAACACAGTCTTCATTGGCATCTGTGATGGCCGACGTGGATCCCGCACTAATCAACAAAGTTTCATTGACGTATCAATACTATATGGATGCTGTGGATTTCATCAAGTTGCTCCACAGGGCAACAGAGCTGTGTTGTGAGCTACTTTACTCCAAATCGAAGAACGAGGTGATCGATTCGATGGGATTTTTTGTCCTTGCTGATGCTTATGGAATTGAGAACTGCCATATAGGCATAAGAAGAATGTTACACTTGGTTTGGATGAAAGGGAGCAATGAAGATGGTAACTTGGTGGTAGACAAATTGGTCGAGTGTTATAAATCGCTTTATTTGACATCACCAGACAAATCCTCCATTGGACAGCGAGCTTCATATATTGCATCTAATTTGATCAAGCTGACTTTCAACTCGTCGGTGGCAGATCTTGCTTCCTTGGAGAAACTCTTGGGCGAACTATACACCAAGGAATTTATTGATCATCATACAATCAAAGTGCTGTGGCAATTTTTCAGCGCTGATATTACCACCATCAAGCAGAAAACGGGAGCCATCATTGTCCTAGGCATGCTTGCCTTAGAAGATAATGAAATTGCTCTTAAGGGACTGGACTTAATCTTAAAGACTGGTTTTGATAGCAATGATTGGATTCGATGTCGATTTGCTTGTATTGCGTTAAGACGAATTGTTCCATCGAAGGCTTCTGTGAACGGATACCGTATGTCCAAAGAAGACGAAGCAGTTCAAAAACTGTCAGCTGTATTGTTACAATACACTGATTGTGGAGATTGGTTTGGAATGGCAGAGGAAGCACTAAATTCCATCTATGTGATCTCCTCTCATCCAGATTTGGTTTGTTCTGACCTGCTGAAATCTAAAGCACAGGATGTGTTTGATCCAGCACTTGACGGATCTCAAGACAAAGTCGTTGCTTTGTGCCAATTATTCTTTTTGATTGGACATATTGGTTTGAAGACCATAATCCACCTAGAAAAATGTGAGACAGAGTTCAAGAAGAAGAAGATCGCCTCCGAAAACAAGAAAACAGAACAAGATAATGAACTGGACATGATTGGAGGAACCACAGAAGACGACTTCTCGGATGCTGTTCAGGTTGTCAAAGAAAGAGAGTTACTTTACAGTGATACCGGGCTTTTGACCAAATTTGTGCCCTTGCTGAAAGAAATTATCACCAATCAAGAGGAGTATAAAGATGAGCGTCTCCAAAGACAAGCTATGCTCTGCCTTTCAAAGCTGATGTGCCTTTCTTCACGGTTTTGCGAAGAAAATCTCGGGTTGTTCCTAAAAATCATGCAAACTTCCAAAGATCCGGTTGTGAGAGGAAATGCAGTTCTGGGACTTGGAGACATGGCAGTCTGTTTCAACAATGTTGTGGATACAAACAAAGAATTCTTATACAGTGGATTACAAGACAAAGACATAATTGTTCAACGGACGTGTTTGATGACAGTGACATTTTTGATTCTTGCTGGACAGGTTAAAGTGAAAGGACAACTTGCCCAGATGGCCAAATTGTACGTGAATGAGGATCCTGGAATTGTTGATATGTGTAAATTGTTTTTCACAGAGCTTGCTACTAAGGATAACGCCATTTACAACGGATTTATTGATATGTTCAGTGGTTTAACGTCTGATCAAGAACTTTCCCAAAAATCGTTCAAGGATATCATCAAGTTTGTTGTGCCATTTTTGGATAAAGACAAACATAAGCAGCAGTTAGTGAGCAAACTATATCAACGATTGGTCAAGGTGGATCAGGAAGAACAATGGAATGATATTGTTTTCGTGATCAAGGAAATAAGTCCTAAACAGGAGGCAGCACGTAAGGAGAAGGAATCATCTAGGGCCAAAATCTATGATGAAGTGATGTCATTTATTGAACAAGGCTTCAAGGTTCCAGAACAAAAGGTATAATGTTAATTTTAATGGTTGTCGGTATTTACAGTAGAATCATTTCTTTTTTCCAAAGAAATCAGAAGGATGATCAAACACATTCGAGGCACTAACCTTTCCCAAGACGTGATCTAAAGGTAGCTGTTTGGAGTACGGCTCATCTTTCTGTAGATGAGTTTTCACGAGGTCGACCAATCCGTCGATGAAAACAGGGTCTCCGTTCATGGATTCACATCTGATCATCTTGTGAGGAGCCTTTAGATCATCCTTCAGTTGAATATCAATCTCGTGCAAAGTCTCGATATGGTCTGAAGTGAACGCAATTGGAATAATCACCACGGCAGGAGCTTGCGAGTCATCAACCTCATCTACCAACTTCTTGGTGATGTCTGCAGTTTGTCCTCCAAGCCAAGGTTTTGGACCCACCTGAGATTGCCAGACCAATCTATAAGGGTTCGAGAAATTTAGTTTCTCCATCACAGTGTAGACAGATGCTGCAACCTCGGCAGGATAGGAATCACCTCTGTTGACAATTTCCATTGGTAACGAATGCGCACTGAAAAGAAGAACAACTTTATCTCTGATCTCTGGTGAAAACGTTTCGAGAGATTTGGTGATATGATTAGCAAAAGCAGTAACAAAACCTTCGTTTTTTGGCCATCTGTCAATCACAGACCATTCTATTTGTCTATTTTGATCAACCTGCTTGGAGACACGGTAGAGGTCGTTAACGGACGAACCAGTAGTAGAGTAACTAAATTGGGGATATTGAGAAAAGGCCACAGCTCTAGTGATACCATCCTTTAACATTTGCTCGTAAGTCTCTTTGGTTAATGGATGGGCATATCTAAATGCCACATATGGTTTATGAGGTGCGGTATTCGGAGACACAATGTCGAGTTTTTCACACACCTGTTTGGCCTGATACTCAGACCACTTTCTAATTGGAGAACCACCACCGATTTCTTTGTAATGGGACTCGATCTTTGGCGTTCTCCGTTTAGCAATAACTTTAGCAATGAAGTTTTGAAATCTACCGAATGGAATCAAGTCTCCGTCCGCAAACAATCTATACAAGAAGTCATAGGTTTCTGGAACCGTTGAAGGGCCACCCATGTTCATGAACATGACAGCTGTTCCTTTGGATTGGCTTGTTGATTGAAAACGGACGAATTGTTTGACTAAGGTCGACCTCAGCATTGTAATAAGTATTCAAGTAAGAAAAAAAACACGAAATAATTTCAATGTCTTTCGATATTAATTGGGAATGTATTTCTAATGACTCCAACATCAACTCTCAATTATTAGACTTTCTTAATGACAAATTGGGGTCTATCGGTTTACCAAACTATCTGAACGGACTGGAAGTGGTTAAATTTTCATTAGGAGACATATCTCCAGAGTTAGCTATACGAGATATAGATCAACCCTTTGAAGAATTCTATGCTGATTTGGAACCTGAAGAACCTCCAATAAGACCCAAACCAGTTTCTACAACCCCGGTGAGACCTACTTTACGACCACAATTGGATGCTGGATCCAGAAGTCCGTCCCCAGCAAGTGTTTTGGTTAACGGACTAGCTAGTCCTGTAGGAACTCCCCGTTCTTCTTTGTTATTACCGCGATCAAATTCATATGGATTGGGTTTGAGTGGGTTTGGACTTCGAGAGATTCCTGAAACTCCTAGACTTCCTGCTGTCCCTGAACCAGAAGAATCTGAAGACTTGGAGGAACCTCAAAAACCCAATCCTCGTCGCTCAGACAAGGATATCCAATTGACGATGGATTTAAAGTTTAACTCTAATATCTATATCGAAGTGGTTTGCAACTTATTGGTGAACTATCCTGCTCAAGAGTTCATCAAATTGCCCGTTCGTTTGAAGATTACCGATCTGCAGATCCATTCACTTGCTGTAGTGGCATACTTACAGAAACAGGTGTTTATTTCATTTCTATGTGATATCGACGACGAAGAATCAAATCCAGACCCGACGGATGAATCCCGTCAAGATTCGCGAAAATCATCAGTATCAGAAATCATGCCTGCTGTGGTATCGACGAGAGATCGTATTGATATCATCAGAAACCTGAAGATCGAAGGAGAACTTGGAAGCCATGCCTCTGCACCGCCATCTTTGAACCAGGGTTCTATTCTACGAAACATCGGCAAAATTGAGCGATTTTTGGTCGGAACAATACGCGGAATCTTGATCGAGGAACTTGCATGGCCAAGCTGGATTCAACTGGATTTAACCCAAGACCCGGAATAATAGTCACCGGCTCTTTGTTGATTACAATATTTCTATTGTGATTTCTCGCGATTTTTTTTTATCGGAATTAGCAAGAGGGGAAACGGAACAGTTATATATCAAATGTGATATTGAATTTCTCAGCCATGATTCTGAAATCGTCTATCAAGACTCGACCTAAGTCGTTTGGCTATATTCGAAATGCTCATACCGATCATTATGCGAATTTGGAGCTGAAATCTAAATCTGTCTCCTCATCAGAAATCAAGTCGAATTTTCGCAGGCTAAGTCTCAAATACCATCCTGACATTCTCAAATCCAAAGACCTCAGTACAGAGGAGATCGACCATCATAACGAGAAATATCTCTCGATTAAAAGGTCGTACGAAATCTTATCTGATCCTTCCAAGCGTGCTTCTTACGATCAATCCAACGCTTTAACTACTTCGAGTCCAAGACCTCGTCCAATGCACAATTTTCGTCCTGCAACTAGTATGAATGCATATACATCACAATCAGCCAACAAAGATGAAGTACCGCATTTTGATTTCACCAAACATCTCAATCGAAATCTTCGTAACGAGAAACGTATGCACGAAAGACGAATGATGCAATCGGGGAGTCCGTTTGCCAATCCGGTGCGATTTTTTGGCTCCAGAGGTGGAGTCCAGGATCCTGTGCAACGGAGACAATACAGTACTGCGTCGAGTTCTCAAGGGCCGGTGATTGGTTTGGTCGGTTTGCTTGTGGCTTGCTATGCCATAGGCACAAGTAGTGAGACCCAGGAACCAACTATCACACAACCAACTAGACTGCCATACAACTCACCAACTCTACAGACAAGTAAATATTCATCGCAGTTGGTCTCCAATGCTCTGTCAGGCTCGTCTAAATAGCATATACTATTCAAGCCACTACTTAATTACAGAAAGCTAAACGAACAATGAACAATGTAGTGAGTTCATTTTTTTGATGTGAATTCCATTGTGCTGGAGGCAGCTTGTAATAGCTCATTGACCCCTTCTGTTGCAGCAGGAGTAGTTTTGCGGAATGGGTTTGGTAAATGGCGGGCAGTCTGACTGATTGGAGGCAACATTATGCGATTATCATCCTTACTTAACATGAGATTACCCGTGACAGGAGGTGAAATGGAACCTTGAGCACTGGATGAAGGGAATCCGGGAAGTTTTTGTTGACTGTAAAGTTCTTGATGTTGTTGTTGCAGGTACAGAAGCTCGTTGTTTGCAAAAGTAGACATGTTGGGGCCAATAAGACGGAAGTTCTGATTGGTGTAATGCGGTTGACTCATTGGTTGCGGTTGTTGGGAGGACATTAAGTTGAATACGTCGATGTTGTGCGATTGGCTACCAGTTGATTTGTTTTGGAGCTTGGAATAAATTTCGTTTTCAAACACTCTGTTGAGTACATTTATGAATCTGTCGATCTGTCTAAATTCCGAACTAAACAGACTGAGCCAGGAAATAAATGCAGATTGAACGTTTTTCATGATAAAGTGGAATTTGGTGTCGTTTGTCAGTTGTGATTTAATGGACTCCTCTAATTTTCCAGACCCATGTCTGGATTCTTTTGAGGTTCCGGTGAGCTTTCGAAGCTTCTCGTTGTTATTGCTAAATTCACCAATTGAGATACTATTAGCTCGGCGTCTCCGACCCTCCACAGGGCCTGATTTTTCCTGATTTCCACCTAATTCGTTGATTACATAAAATATCACCGCCAAGATGATACTTTCGTCTTCGTCGTCTTCTGTAGGATCTTCGTCATCTGAAATTGGTCCAGGATTTGATTTATGTTGCGGACTTCCTGGAAGTTGCCAATTCCGTTCCAGAGGGGCTGACAGATCGATAAAGTACTTTTTCTTGTAAAAGTTCAATATTCTTATCAGGATCAAGAAATTCCCCACAATCAATTCGACCATCACCAAATTATTTAAAGGAAGATTTAGTGATCGTCTGTAAGTTTGAAGATTCTCCTTTCCTAGAACTAATGATAACAACAAGGAGGGTAACATGGTGATTCCAAGATTGTTGTTTATGATGAAGTTCGAATTGAATGGGGTAGAGATATAATTGTGAACACTTTTGTAGATATCATCATCTGTCAGTTCTGGAGTGGTTCCAAAAGAGGAACTATCCAAATAAATGATATTAATCAATTTTGATAGATCGAATTCAATAATTGGTTTATCATTGTTGAGAAAATTCTTGTCATTGATCAGGGATTCAGTCTCAAATACAAATTCTTTCAAAGTAAGGGCCAAAAGAATCCAATTGTAATCGGATTTGGGTATCACCAAATAATTGGACAAAAGATCTGTGAACTTCAAAGCGCAATTGATCAACAGTTTTCGTTTCATCACAGATATCAGATCGGTGAACTCGTCCTCTGCAGTTCCGGAAAGTTTCCCCGAGACATTAAAGTTTTTATTGGCAAGAATAATTGCATTGTGAAGAAAGTTTTTGTTATCTTTGAAAAGTCCTTGTTGCAAGATCACATTCTTATTTAACTTGTTGGTCTCGTTGAATTTGACCATTTGTAATTCATTCATCAACCCAGATATGAGTATCTTTTCCTTGAAAGTGAGATCATTATGATTGACGAAATTTTGCAACGAGGCAGAAATCACTGACAGACTGCTTATCAGCTGTCCTAAGGTTTCCTCTGATGATTTTTGTTCATCGGATTCTTCATCTGGAAGAGACTTGTTTAAAAGATACAGATGAAGAGATGATGGAGATTTGTTGAAGATAAACGAGTAATTCGATAGCAACAGATATGCATACCAATAGAAGGGTTCAAGTGTATGCTTGCTGCCATTTTCAGTTGGAGACTCTTTTTTTCTGTTGTTAGATAACGCAGATGTTGTGGCTATTGAACTGTCATTGTTGGCCATATGAGTACTAATGATGTTATTGAGATATTCAAACAATACGTCTATTGGAATGGATAACTTCCTATACTCCTGGTCAAAGCCCGGCTTCGACGAGTTGGAGAAATTAAGAAAGTAATTCAGATAGATATAGCTCAGGATGATCAGATTGTCCACAAATCCATTGAACATTTCACCAGAATTGTAATTGATCTTTGAATTGCTGATCTTGTCAATCAATATATCCCAACTGCGGTTAAACATCAGAATAGCATCCTGGAACTCGTTCGAATGACATGCTCCCAGACATACTACCAGATATAGCAATTCGTCGGTCTCAGTAATGGAAAGAAGTTTGCTCACGTCAATACATGGAAGATCTGCCTGCCATTTCTTACAGCTACCAAATACAATCATGTAGTTAGTGATGGAATTTTTCAGTCCCAGATTCAGATGGCTGAACTTGTTGGAGAGGGTGAGTAAGGAAATGACGTTTTTCTCAGCAATCAATGCGGTACTGTCTTCAGCAAGTTCAATGTCATGAGACGGGTTAGGGATAGCCGATAACTGCAAATTACCTGAAACTGGATCATCTCTTGGAGTATTTGAGTTAGAAGGAGACTTTAATAGATCATCATTGGTAGAGATGTTGTCGTCGATGTTATGCTTTAAAACTAGACCATGAACTGTTCGAAGATGACGTTGTAATAAGTCTCGTCTTACAAAGCCGTTTTTACAGATTGAACATTGGAATGGTTTTTCCTTGGTATGGGATCGTTCATGACGGAGCTTGTGTTCAGAACGCGAGAAGGACCGGGCGCAAAATTGACAAATATATCGCTTGGTCATTATAGCTGCAAAGAAATAATATCGGCTACATTTTACTACTTATATAAGAATACATGTTGTCGTGTCTACTGCAGGCTCCCCGCGCTTTTTAGCCGGTATCAGTGTCAGGAAAACAAACACAGACCCTCATACGGGACATGTCTCCATCGGTGAAAATTACCCCTCATATGAAGTAATTGCAATGCGCTAATCTTTCTTTTATTGCCGTGCGGGGAGAGAGGAACAACTCGCGAAGCTTGTGAAAAATTAATCTAAGGTAAATAAAAGGGGCTCGAGACGCATGATTTTTTTTGAAGCTTATTTCGTTAGTTTCGCTAGATTCGGAGTCCGTCATATCTACATTTGCTCTATTGTTTTTCACTCAACACACACAATGCTGCTCCAACGGAGGATCCGTCTTTGGCAATATTAATGTGTAACCGTCTTTCTCCCTGAGGGCCTATTTGAGTCTGTGAAATGGCGTCTCTCATCATGGTACGGAATCCAGGGTAAAATTCCACCACCGATCCGTCGGCTCCCACATCGACCTCGACATTGTGGCCTTTGAAAGCCTCTGTCATTTGTAAAAGAGCGGCAATTGGAATGGCAGCAAGATATGCCGATCTTTTAGCCACAGCACGGGTCAATCTCTGGATTGCCAATCTTTCCTCTGCAGTAGTTGGCAATCTCAAGGATTGTTTCAACGACAATTCCGTAGCCTTGAGATCGGTCGAATCATCGATTTCAATCAAAGATAAGGTTTCAGATCCCAAGTCCCAAGGAGTTCTGAGTCTGTGAGGCAGGGATTCGTAATTGGCATATTGGGTGAAAAGAACACCTTTAGAATGCAAATCAACTAGAATGTGTCTTAGAATCTCACCCAAGAACATACCAGAAACACGTTTTTCAAACATATGGTAGCCCTTGTTACTCGTGAGAGCATCAACATCGATATCATATTTACTTGTTGGAAGCACCTTCAATTGATTATCAAAAGAACCCCATTCAGTGTTGATGACCATATGAGTAACACCTTGTGCTTTCAATTGTTCCTTGACATGTTCTGGTAATTTCTTAATGTTCTCCAATTTCTCATTGTAAGCTCCGTTAGTTCCCGTACCAAAGATACATCCAATGGTCGTAGTTCCTTCCTTGTTAGAACCGGTATAAGATCTTGCTAGCAAAGTTCCCACTGTGTCATTAGCCAAAGCAGAGGCAGTAACAGGGATATCTTGGTCGTCCAAATGTTTCTGCAAAAGAGCAATCACATCCTGACCAACACAATCAGCAATATTAAAACCTTTGGTCCATCTAAGCAACGTACCAGCATTTAAAGCAGTTTGTGCAACAGGAAAACTGAAAGTAAATCCCATCTTGAACTTCTCACTAGAGGTCTTCTCGGTATCATGATGTTCCTTCAAAAATAATTTAACCTTGCTAGCAAGATATGAAAATAACTCGTCAGAGGTGGCCGACATGAGGTCTATCGGAATGTGTGATTTCTGTTGGATCAATTTAAAAGTATGGTCACCATTCAGTTCAACAGAGCACACACGGAAGTTGGTTCCTCCCAGATCCGCAGCTAAAAGAATACCCTTCTCTTTTCCTGATGGAATAGACGTCACATACGTTGGAATCATAGGCAGACCATATGGATCTTCATCACTTTCAAGGCCGGTGTTAGCTAACTCAATGAAACGATCAACACCTTTGCGTAAGGTCTCTGTAGAGACACCGAACTCGGCCACAATCTTGTCAACTTCAGTAGTTAAGGTCATTTTTTATTTAATAGATATTATTTTTTTCTCTCCAACTTGCAACAGCTTCTTAAATTTAGCGGAGGACCAGTCTGACGCTCATAGGCAATACACGACCCCAAGAAGAATGGTCTGAGAACTGTGCATATACATGACACGGCGAAACGGGGGATGCATGGTTTTCATGGTTTTTCCGGCCACACAATGACCATAACAGGGTTTAATGACCTTGATTCAAAAGTGTCAACCTCGTGATTAATTCGGTGGAGAGACCTGCTGAACTCCGACAAAAGCACCGCGGGTCTTTTTTTTTCACTCCTCTGCCGAGTTCACACGCAGAACATCTTACACAGCCTTGTATTTAATCGAGGTTAATTTCGTAACATCTTGGGAACAACAAGGGAAGTACATTTCGATTGTGTTTCTCAGTACTTAAACATTATGTTCGTACAACATTTCTCAAACTCAGTATTACAGGGGTGTAATGACTACCCCTGGTAGGGTTGACTCAAAACATCTTTACACCACAAAAAATATGCACATTTGACTTGTACTATAAAAAATTATTAAATTAAGCTATTCATATGTCACCTGCCAGAACCATCTTGGCTTCGACGATTGCCAAGCGATTTGTTGATGAACTGAAAATCAAGGTTGCACAGTATTCGATCAAGCCGAAATTAGTTGGGATTCTTGCTAATCCTGACCCAGCTGCCAAAACCTATGCTGAATGGACCGGTAAAACTAGTGAATCTATGGGGTTTGATTATCAGTTGATCCAAGTTGAAAAGGAGAAATTGGAAGATCAGATTTACCAATGCAACCAAGACAAATCGATTAGCGGAATCATGGTTTATTTTCCTGTTTATGGAGACAATCAGGATCAATATCTTCAACAATGTGTCTCGATTGACAAGGATGTTGAGGGCCTGAACTTTCAATATGTGTCCAACATGTACCACAACATCCGGTTTTTAGATGGTAAACAGGAACAAAAGTCCATTTTGCCGTGCACTCCATTGGCCATTGTTAAGGTTCTGGAATATTTAGGGGTCTACAATGCTCTTTTGAATTATGGAGATAGACTTTATGGGAAAACCATCACAGTTGTCAACAGATCCGAAATTGTTGGAAGACCTCTTGCTGCTTTGTTAGCTAACGATGGTGCTACTGTGTATTCGGCTGATGTTAATGATATTAAGGTGTATGAACGAGGAGATGGCTTGAGAATGAAGCAGCATGCAGTTTTGGATTGTGCTAAGAGCCTCAAAGAATGCGCCTTGTCTTCAGATGTCATTATCACAGGTGTGCCGTCCGACTCATACAAATTCCCTACCGAATATGTCAAACGTGGTGCGGTGGTGGTGAATTTTTCAAGTCACAAGAACTTCAACGATGATGTTAAGGATAGAGCATCGTTGTTTGTGCCATCAATTGGAAAAGTCACCATTGCAATGTTGCTACGTAATTTGCTCAGATTGATGGACAACAAAGCATCTTCCTCTAAATAGATTAGTTTATAGAATATAGACGCGTCTACCGACGCTTTCGAAACCATGGTTATAAAATCGCCCAAAATTTTTCAGATCTCTCTTAAGATTTTTTTTTTTGACTCAGTCTGGGGGAGAAACAATATTGGAGTCTTTGCACCGGACGATGACCATTTCCAAAATCCAAATTTTCAAGCGTCTTGCCGATCTACGGGTATTCCGTAGAGATTGCTGGACTAAAAACCTATCTGTGGGTTTTGTTCCAACAATGGGATATTTGCATGAAGGACATCTTTCTCTGGTCCGTAAATCGCTAGAAAATAATGATGTGACACTCGTTTCTATTTTCGTCAATCCTTCACAATTTGCTCCAACGGAGGATTTGGATTTGTATCCTCGTAATTTAGAACGGGATCTCGAATTGTTGGAATCGTTAGTCTCTATGGACAAGACTAGAACAGTGACTGGAGTTTTTAACCCGTCTGTACAAGAAATATATCCTAGCGGGATTCCTTTGGATGTTGGAAAGCAGGAAGGAGCCTTTGTAAATGTCTATGGAGTTTCAGAACAATTGGAAGGACAATCTAGACCGCAATTCTTCAGAGGAGTGGCCACCGTGGTGACCAAACTATTTAATGCAGTCCAACCTACTAATGCATATTTTGGACAGAAGGATATTCAACAATCAATCGTGATAAAGAGAATGGTATCCGATCTTCTGTTTGATGTGAATATTGATGTTGTCAACACTGTTCGTGACAAATCTGGATTGGCATTGAGTTCTAGAAACTCGTATTTGAGTGATGAGATCAGGAAACAAGCAACTGTTCTTTATCGATCCATGAATGAGGCTCGTCAGAAATACTTGAACGATAAAAGCGTTCTGGTTGGAGAATTGCGTTCGAAAATCGAAATACAAATTATGGCTGAGAATAGTCGATTCCAAGTCGATTATATTTCATTCAATTTTAGCGACAACTTGGAATACGTTAAAGATGATATGACCCTTGACGGATCAAGAGACTGTATCTTAAGCCTTGCAGTTAGAGTTCCTAACAGCAACACCGAAGACACGGGAACAACTCGTCTAATTGATAATATCATATTCACGAAATGAGTTTGCGTTGCTGTTCAATCAATTTCTGGAATTCAGTTTCTTTTCGAGCCTGATTTTCACGAGATGTGACTCCTTTTTCCTTCATGGCATAGAATATCTCGCCAAATTCGCATAACCATTCACCCTCTACAGCTGTCACGTAATTCATGTATTCTCGCCCAGTAAGTAATAATTCATGATAAATGACATATTTTGGTAAATCACCCATTCCATAGAGAGAAGCTGTAGGATGAAGTTTCATCTGAAGACCTGTTCTTAAGTTGACGTATTCTCCATACTTCTTGAAGAGCGCTGCTTGGTGGAAAAACGAGGCACATAAACACTTTCTGATCACGTCCCAATCTTGATTGCTGACAATGGCCAACTTCTGAGACTTCATGATTTGAGTCAATTGAGAATGAATTTCGACGGCCCGTCGAAGAGATTTGTACTGCAAGAAATTCTTGGTGCACCAATGTTCCTTGCAACCGCTTGACATGAAGAGATTAAAAATATTGACCAGTGTTAAATGATCACTCTCTGCCACTTGAAACTTCTCTCTCACAGAATCCGACTTCCTTTGCAATGCTGCATCGTGGTTTGGTCTTACAAATATAGGTGGAATAGAAAGCATTGCCACTATTGTGATCACCTCCTTTGAGCATTGAAATTGAGCAAATGACGACACAATCAGGAGTCTGGAAAGAGCAGGATCGATCGGGAAGTTGGACATTTTCTTACCCAAAGCAGTGAGTTTACCAAAATTGTCTAGAGCTCCCAAACACCAAAGATCATATTGAGCAGTGTTAATTGTTTCAAGTGGAGGTCGGTCTAGAAATGGAAACTTTGCGAGATCCTTGACCTGTAAATACTTGAGCAGCAATATGGTATTGCTCAAGTTTGTACGCTGAATTTCTGGAATAGGCTCTGGATACATCTCGTTCAACGAGGCATATTTGGTGTATAATCGATAACATATCCCCGGGCCTGTTCTTCCTGCTCTTCCTGAACGTTGATTAGCCTGTGCCAGTGAGATTGGAGTGATTTGGAGAGTATCCATCCCAAGTTTTGGATTATAAACCTTGAGTTTCATCAGTCCCGTATCCACCACAAACTGGATTCCATCGACTGTCAAAGAAGTCTCCGCAATGTTGGTTGCAACCACACATTTTCGATACTTGGACTTTTGGAAGATCTTACTTTGTAAATCTGCTGGCAATGTAGAATAAATTGGCAAGATTTGCAACGGAGCAATCGAGTCGTCGGTCTTTTTCAAATTCTCTAGCTCTTTCGCAAGCTCTTCACAAGTTGTCTCTATATCCTCTTGACCGGTCATAAAACATAGGATATCCCCTGCCTCAGGACGAAGATGAATTCTAATAATCTGCTTGACAGCATTTGCGACATAATCTTGGGGAGAGATAGCTGAGAACATCACGTCAACCGGAAAAGTACGACCAGGAATAGTGAACTGCTCTGCGTTTCCAAAAAATCTTGAAAATTTGTATGCATTCATGGTGGCAGATGTGATGATTAATTTGAGATCTCTTCTTTTCAACAAGATCCGCTTAAAGAGACCAAGTAGTATGTCTGTGTTCAAAGAACGTTCGTGGGCTTCATCCATAACAATACATGAATATTTGTCGAGATCCGAATCCAACAATGCCTCACGTAATAAAATACCATCGGTCATAAACTTGATACGAGTTTTGGGACTCGTGTGATCTTCAAAACGAATGGTGTATCCTACTTCTTTTCCCACTTTCACTCTCATTTCTTCACTGACACGTTTGGAAACGGAAAGAGCCGCCACTCTCCTGGGCTGAGTCACTCCTATCAGACCTCCATAATTGCAATATCCTTCTTCGTACAGAAATTGAGGAATTTGAGTGGTTTTTCCAGAACCAGTCTCTCCAATCACCACAATCACTTGATTTTCAGAAATCACTTTCATCAATCCAGAACGAGCATGATATGCAGGTAATCGTTTGCGTTGCTCTTGAATCGTTTGTTTTCCGTATGTTTCTTGTTCCACCATCATTTCATCCTTGATTTCGTAATCTTCTTCTTGTATTCCACCCAAAACTTTTCCAAGTCGGGTATTATTGATATTAGTTGCCTCTTTTGCACTTTTCTGACGATCTCTGTTGGCACGGCGCTCATTAACCAACCTCGATCCCAATTTGCTGTATTTGTATAAATCTCCAGTCTTATCTCGAATTGTCTCTACGACCTCGAGTTTCGTGGTCATAATAGTAGCGGCATCAAGAAACGGTGGAGTCAAGCGATGAACAACCAGATCGATATCGGGAGCAACCTCGTCCATATCAAATCTGGATTGCGAACGTGGGCCGGTCATTTTCCGTTTGAAAGCCGGTCGAATTTCTTCCTCTAGTCCATAATAGTTCTCATCTTCCACTAAAGGATGAGAAACTGTCTCGTCTTGCATATACCATTCGCGATCATTGTCAATGTCCTCATTCGAGCTCGAATCAGAATACTGGGGATTGGAGGATATCTCACGTTCTTTGGCAGCCAAACTGGCTAGTGATTCCTCTTCATTAATTTTGGTGGATAGTTCGACAGAGTTGTTTTTCTCGGACTCGAAATCCTCTTTGTCTTTGTCCTTTTGACGTATTTCCTCTTCTTTCAACCTCAGAGCATCTTCCTTTTTTATTCGTTTGAAAACAATTTTAGATTTCTTGTTCACCTTCCCTACACCGACTGCTTCATCGTCAGATAGATCAAGATCCAGGGCAATCCGTGGACGTTTACTCTCATCTTTAGACCCCATATTGAGTTATATTTTTGATCATTAAATTTTACACCTTTGCACTGGCCGTTGTTACTCCTGAGACCTCACGAGTTTTCTATAATTTGCAGCGACTGAATTTTCGCCAACTACAAAAAAAACTAGGATCTTCTCTGCAACCCCCATCCAATCCACATTTTCACTTCAACTGAGCCACTCTTCTAGTAGCAGCTGCATTCACTCAAAACTTTATAATTGATAGAATTTTCTCACTCCTCGCTCAGGACTGTTTGGTCCCTTGTTTATCATGAAAGTCACAAAAAAAAATAGAAAGGATGATGCTGGTCTCCAAGGACAGGCTCTAGAACCTGCAATTGCATTTTGCAGCTCGGGGGAGAGGGCCAACTTTGATTTTTCGTTGTCCGAGACTTACAATGATAAAGATCTCTACTCGACAATAGTTAAACAAGAATACAGATCTACGATGCCAGAACCCGCTGTTGATCTGGAATCTTCTGTTTTGGTGATGCCAGCAAACCCACAGGTCTCCAAATCAAACACTGATCCGCCATCTCATGCCAAAAAGATTTGGAAGATTAATCGGTTCAAATCTGAGGAAGCGGAGAAACAGTCAAAAATCATTCAAGATGCGCAAAACTTGGTGATGAATGACTCTTCTACAAAGACGAACAAACATGGGTTTCGAAAGACCAATATCAAACCCAAGATAAACAAAGAAGGTAACCCGAAAGAATTCTTATTTGTCAACTGTACCCCGACGGCCAATATTGGCTCTTCCGCAGCAGGCTCTGAGGGAGAAAAAAATAATTTAGCAGGGACGGGCAGAGTCTCTCGACTATTTAAAAATCGATCTTTGAAGAAAGAAGATAAGGCCAAACCGGCTGAATTTCAGGAGACTTCATTTACAATGTCCGGCCCCTCGTCAGATCAGCGGATGCCAAAAATTCCTTTTCCGAATTGTTCGTCCCCTATTTCCGTCGGGCCTGAAAACTCCAAAGGATTGACGCTTAGAAAATTGTGCACCCGCAAACCAAAAGCCGAACCTCTCAAATCTGGCGATACCTCATCGATCACTACCCCGTCAGATTATTCAACCCTAACCCCGACGTCTGCAACTGCCAATTCGACTGCGCTTTTCACTCCAATCACCCCAATTCTGTCTACCAGTTCATCTGTGACCTCGATGGTCTCTGCTGCCACACCTCAGCTCGATTATTTCGTTAACAATAGTGCTCCAACTTCTATTCCGACTGGTTTGAGAGACAGATCGGACTCAGGTAACTCAATTCTCTACAATGTCCAGAGTAAGCATATTGTGGCCTCCCCAATGGTGGCTACTCCTTGTCAACAGGATGATGAAGATTTTTCAGCCGGAGCAGATTACATGTATGAGAAACTGATGGAGGTGTCCCCTGTAAGTACCTCCATCACTAAAAAGATGAAGACTTTGAGACGTTCCAATTCTATAGTCTCGGTCACATCTGTCTCATCCCAATCACAATTTCCACCAACGTCTCTGCCTACTCCCGGGTATTACGGGCTCGGAGCAGGATTTTCACCCTCGAATACAACACCGACCTCGTTTTCTAACCGTTTTGCAATTAGAAATCGATCTGTCAGTAATGGTGCCTCGCCCATGATCCCTGTACAAAAATCACCAGTGATTATGCCAACCAACCAAAACAATTTCTATCATGCACCACCACTCCCGCGTTCTCATCCAGATCCTCAAAACTTAAGTGTGAATCCTCCACTTTTTGACCCTCAATTTATCAACTATCTGGAACCCCAACAACATCATGCCAACCATCAATCAATTATAGAGAAGGTGTTCGAAAATGGCCAATCTTCGGTTGATCAAGCGCCCTATGAACATGCATTAACTTTTGAAGAGTTGAAGAAACAACATGACGATTTCATACAAAATCATGAGTCGAGTATCTATTCTTTTGGAGTTTCCAGCAACTCTGGACTCAATTCTTCGACCACTACCGCCACCACCTCTACAACAAGTACGTACATTCCGGCGTCATCGAACTTAACTCAACCTTCCTCGTTTGGGAAGGATGACAATGAAGAAGAAATGTTTGATTTGCTCGCCTTTATCAACGGGAATTGTAATGGTTAATCATGAGACTGGATCTCTGATTGCAACCACTCCTCACGCCCGATCAAAAAAAATTCATACTATGTACTGGGTAAGAAAAATATTTTTTTCAAATAATTGATGCGCAGATACTCAAAGTGTATATACTTGAATTTCCGCCGTCTATCACACATGAGCTCCAAAATAGATACTTCTGCATACGAGATACTTACCGAAGGTACTGCCTCGGTCTTGTACCCTCCAAACCAAGTTTTCTACAATCCTGTTCAGCAATATAACAGGGATTTAAGTTCTCTGGCTATCAGAGCATTTTCCGAGCTCTATCAACAAGACAAACATGCCAAGAAACGGAAACTAGGGCAGATAGAAGATGAAACGACATCACCAGCTCAAGAACCGTATTTACATGTTCTAGAAGCTCTGTCCGCATCAGGATTACGAGCTATTCGTTACGCTAAGGAAATTCCATTAGTTTCCAAAGTGGTAGCCAATGATCTGTCGAAGGACGCAGTCCAAGCTATCACCACAAATATCAAATATAATGAAGCGGAAAAAAAAGTGAGGGCTAACGAAGGTGATGCCATCCAGGTTATGGCTAGCTCGAAAGATCAATTTCATGTGGTGGATCTTGATCCATATGGAACGGCAGCCCCATTTGTCGACTCAGCCTTAAATGCCATCAAAGATGGGGGATTGATGTTGGTCACGTGCACTGATTTGGGGGTTCTTGCTGGAGGAGGCTATCCAGAGAAATGTTTTGCTCTGTATGGAGGAAATCCATTGCATGGTGATTCCACCCACGAATCCGCACTTAGACTTGTATTGCATATGATTTCAACCACTGCTGCAAAGTACAAGAAATGGATTGAGCCTCAATTGTGTCTTTCGATCGATTTTTATGTGAGATTGTTCATTCGTGTGAGAACTGCTCCGATTAAGGTCAAGGAGTTGGCGTCCACCCAGATGATCACTTATAGATGTTCAGGTTGTAATGCAACTTATAATCAACCGTTAGGAAAATGGACTGAGAATCCAAACTCAACTGTCAAACACAACAAGAAGAAGTTTGGGTTAAGCAAGGGACCTCCTGTGGGACCACATTGTCCTTATTGCGGTTTCACCAATCATTTATGTGGTCCAATGTGGGGTGGACCTCTTCATAACGTTGAGTTCATTGATAGAGTTCTCGAACTTCAGAAATCTGCAGACGAATCAATCTTTAAGACTCTTCCGAGAATTGAAGGAATGTTGACGATGGCAAAACATGAGTTGAGTGATGCTCCTTTCTATCTGAAAACCACCAGTCTCTCGGCTGTTCTCAAGGGACCCTCACCTTCAATCGATATCTTTGCTGCAGCCTTATCAAATTTAGGATATGGAGTTTCGCTTACTCACTCGTGTCCTGGAGCAGTGAAGACTGACGCTCCATATGAGGTAATTTGGTACATTGGTAAGCTTTGGGCCAAGAAAAATGGAGGAGATCCGAAGAAACTTAACGAAAACACCGCAGGATACAAAATTATGATAGATGATTCGATAGGTCAAAACATCAACCTTTCCGAACTCAACAAGGAGAAAGAGATGGACGATGTAAATTGGCTGTTCCAACCAACTGAAGAGAGTAAGAAGCTCAAACAGTTGCGGAAGATAAAGATTGTGAGATATCAAGAGAATCCGACCTCTAATTGGGGTCCTAAGGCAAGACCTCACTGAGAAATCACATATTGTATAATATCTAGCATTCAGCTTGCATGTATTAATCTAAACACGCCTGTTTTGTTAAGCTCTTTGATACTAGCACACTTATTGACAAGACCACTTTTCAAGAGAGTTTCTGTGATCTCATTGCAAATTAGATAAAGTTGCAACTTTTTGCTTGTAAAACTATCGCCCTTGAACTCCATTTTCCGAAGTGTAGCCGGTAATTCGTTTAGTCTCAGTCGAACTGTAAGAGACTTTCTAGTTTCTGGAAGCTCAATTTTGATTTTGAACACACGAAGATTTAGTTTTGAAATGTTGGTCTTGATGAGGTCCAAATACGAGGACTTTGTAACTAATTCCAGCACCTCTAAATTTTGTGGAAGATTCTTAAAAATTGTGAAAGGATCACGTCTAGAATCTTTCAATCTCAGATTGAACTTCACCAAAGTTGAAGGGAGATGGACGGATCTTGTACTCGCCAGCGAGACGTCCAGGTTCAGTTCTTTCAAATTTGGGGGCAAAACTTTTGGCCAGACAATTGGATATCTGGTACGATAACCTTCTTTCACAGTCAGACACTCAAGTTTACCAAGGTCTGGAAGATTTAACAGTTGGATTACTTGAGCACAATCGTTAAAAAAGTCTTTGAGACGTTTGGGTTTGTAAGTGTGGCCATATATCTCTAGAAATTTCAAATTGGATGGCAAATGGATAGTCAAATCTTTTGATTTTCTGTCAATCTCACATTCTTCAATCACGAGTGTCTCTAGGTTGGATGGGAGCTCATTGAGATCCTCAAGGTAAAATGATTTTTTCCTAAATACTACCGATTTCAGGTTGTCTTCATCTCTCAGATTGCGAATTGTAATTTGAGATGATTCAAAATCCTCAGTAATCATGACCTCGGCTAGATTAACGGGTAGATAAATGGCTTCACAATTGCAATTATGGAGTTGAAGACGATGTAGTCTGTTCAATGGTCTCAACACACCAGGTGATAATTTACATCCAACTAACTTTAATTCGAACAAGTTTGAAAAAGGGAGAAGGGTTTTGAAACTTGAGAGATTGAACCCACGTATCTCTATTTTTCTAAGACAGGGGAATGGCTGAGATACTGTTTGAGAACATGAGAGATCTGCATATCCGTGTGTAGTGGAATTGATCTTTAGGAATCTAAGATTTGTTGTTGATTCCAAAAGATTAGAGACTGAGAGCGTTTCCGCTCCTAAATCCGTCTCTAAACTTGTGATCAGGTTTCCAATGGGTTTGACTAACTGAATGATTTCATGAGATTGAAATTTCTGATCATATGTATTGACAAACCTTGCTTGCATCTGAATATTTCTCAAAACAGGATAATTCTGTAATTGTGTTAACGCATTTATAAGTTTTGAAGTAGAGACATTTTTAAAGACTCTCACAGATATTTTAATATCAACTTCCTTCAACATTAATGCCTCTACAGTTTCCATCAAACTGGGAGAATATTCAAAATCTTGAAATCCATTATTAAGATGAAGTCGAACTGTTTGTAGATTGCAACTGAGTGGAAGCGGCCACGAGATCCTACTTCTTTCAATGGTCATTCTAAATTCTGATATTTTGTAGAGATGAATGGACGGGAGGTCTTCGACCAGCGAATCCTCGTCCAAAATCAGGTTCTTGCACATTTGGGTCCAAAATTTCATATCTTTGATTACATTGCCCACCAAATAATATGGGATCTTAATCTCACCTGTTTCCACTTTCTCTTTTAATAGATGGTACTCCTCGGAAGACATGTCAAGTCTAACACTATTTTGGGCACTTCTTTTAAGGTCAGGCCGAGTACTACAACGGATCTCAACCCAACTGTTATTCAAATGAGAAACCAAAACCAGTCTTTTGTTTATCAACAAATCAATCCCATTGCGGTCCTTGGCATCACAATTCATTAAGCTGGTGCACAAATGAGACAGTTTGAATTTATCCAGAGCGCTATCAAATATAAGAGTTTGGAGTTCGACCGGAAGCCTTTTCATGATCGAATCAAACTCCAATATCTCAGGTTCCTTCTTCATGATGGCATCCATCTTTTTCTGAACAAATCAATATTCAAATGATCCTTAATTTTTTATCCCACATGTCTTATCACCTATATGGTGTGCGGTGTGACATATAAACATTTTCCAAGCTCCTCTTTGAAGATCTGACATGTCTTTGGCAACAGAAATAGCTATTCTGAATGAATTGATCGAGGTTCTCGCGTCCCCTTCTACATTCAATATAGATACCAAAGCGTTATTTGCAAAGCTCAATTCTACATCCAAACAATCTATGGGTTCTGACGTTGTGATTAGGACCATTGACTTCCACGCATTCTTAGACCTTGGATATAAGCTCAGCGATCCAAATTTGACCGTATCCGAGTTGACTACATTGCTTTCATCTCATGTCTACATCAATAACCTCATAGATTTGGAATCTTCGCACTCCGACGAGTATCTTCCAGATTTACGGTTTGTGATTAAGAACTCGTTTGTGTTATTAATTTCTTTCTTCAAACGTATTGAGCAACCAAATCCATCGCTAGCCAGTCTTCTTATGCTATTTAATATCTCTATTGTCAACAAATTGATCAAAATCTTGAAGGCCCTCAACCCATCACTGAGTCTTAAGAGTGAAGAACTGTTACTCAAATTGATGCGATATCAACGTTAAAATTATATACAATCACGAATAAATACGAGTGGCCACTTTCATCCACAAGTAATTGGCAAACCGTCGTCCCATCATCTTCCCAATCACGGGCAAAATAACAAAATTGACAAGCGTTTTCAATTGCACAAGGTTCTCTTCCCATTCTTTCTGTGCATCATGATAAACTAGATCCGTTGAGTATGTATATTCAGAGTCGTCATCCGTATCGGCATCGGACACTGTCTCTTCTCTATCATGAAGAGCAAGATTAGACGTACTCAATTCCATATATTGAGCTTGACAAAAAATCTAGGTGCAAGGATTTTTTTTTCTAAAGAGATGTTATGAGGTTCCTCGGAACCATTCCCTCAAAACCCAATCTATACGAACATGCTACCAATTTTCGTTATGATAATAACTTATTAGAAGATACATTTGTTCCTACGTCCTTCGTCTCCTCAAAAAACCAACGTTTGAACTTTGATAGACTCAACGATAGAGATTCTATTTTGAATACGATAAAGGATTCAAGTGATGATCTGGACTCGCATGAGACTAATGGACGATCTTTGGAGAAGCTCAGAATCAAATTGGAAGGGTTTAGGTTCAAGTTACCGTTTCTTGATTCTATTCTCTCTCCAAAACCTAAAAATTCCAATACCAACTCCTCAAGGAAACGACAAATTCAAATCACTTATTATGGTGAAGACTCCGGTGATGAATCACCAACCTTATTTGTTCGCCATTCTACTGTCAAGTACAAGAAGAAGTCGAAGATGACCTTGAAAACAGAAAAACCAACAGAGGTTCACTATGTCAAACCCCTAAACCTGCTTTCTAAACCTATATCCATTCCCAATCCTCCGCCTGAATACATCAGTGTCAATTTTGTTGACAATGACCCTCCAAAAATTATTGCAGCTCTCAGCAACTATGATTATCAATTAGTGTTAGACAATTTCCAATACGTTCCCATTCCAAATCCAGATCTAAAACTCGATCTCTACATGTACCTACAAAGTCGACTGAACGATCAAGAAACTGCACCCATTGAATCGTACGAATTATTGCTAAACAATTACCTTAATACTTTCTCAAACTCCAAATTCACAGCTGAAGCAGGCGATGAGATTTCCAGACGAAAAAACCAACGAGTTCGTCGCATAGAACGCAAAATTGACATCGACCATCGTCTTTTACAGCTTCTGGACTTACTCTAACGATAAATCGCCAACTTGTTCACGAATCTTCAATTCTCTTGCATTCCGGATCCTCTGGTCTTTTTTAATTCCATCAACTCGCCCAGGTTCGGTTTTCCATTTTTTCGAGCCGTCATCACGTTCCTGTTCCTGTGTATTGTATTTGGATGACTCATCATCTGGTCGAATAAGTAAATTTCGCACCTCTTTCAAAGCAACATAGTGCAAATTTAACTCAGACCCAAATATGTATTTCAAATGCACTAATCGAATATATTCAAACCAACTTGTGATTGGTAACGCTTTAGATTTGTTCAGTTTGAATCGAGACAAAACCTCTTTTTCCTGCTCGTCTGTTTTTTCCAGACTTCGTAGAACCTCTCTGAATATAGATCTCGATTCTTTCTTATCCTTTTTGCTCACTTTTTTAGACGAGTCTCTGACCAACTGGGTAAGAATACTCTTTAAATCATCAAAGTCAACATATGGTTCATCCTCGTCGTCATAATCAAACACCTCGTATGCCAAAGCAATCACTATAGCTGCTGTCTTTTGAATTGCCCTATTATAATCACTAGACAAAAAGTCAAGTATTCGCGGAACATTGTCCTGTACTAATGTGTTCACATCACGACCAGCCTTATAAATCAGACTAATGATGATTCCAACAGCATTCAAACAATTCACAACAACATCTTGAGCATTCTGAGTTAAATCCCCATTTCCATAACCTTCTGCAAGATCCATCAACGTCTCAACTCCTTCTTCCAAACCATAACAATGAGAATCATCGTAAATCACTAATAATAAACTTCCATATGCAATAATGCTGTTGGCACGAACTCCTTCAATGGTCTCCTCGGTAAGATAAATCCTATTCAATAGAATAGGAAATAGATTCTCCACAGCTATAGTGGCCACTTCGTCAACATCACTGGAAATGTAAGCCACAGCTGCTCGTAACGCATAGACATACTCCAGAATGGATCTTGAGCCTTTAACAAATGATATTAGCAGCTCCAAATCTGTCTCGTTGATTTCCATTTGATTGGCTCTCATTGGCTTCTTCACAATCATACGATACAATTCTCCAAGAAGAAACTCTCTAGAAGAAGAATTAATCTTACTTCGAGATTGACTCAATGCACCAATAACATCGGAAACTGTGTAAATTTTGACCACTCCCCCCTCATCACCAGTCTCGCCACTTCCTCCAGCAGTAATGTCATCCTCACTATCAATGATGGACCCTATCAGGGAATTCGCCCTACTTTCCTGACGACTCATCGAAGAGCTCACATTCACAGTCATTGAAGACACAGACTCGGTACTCTGCAATTTTGACCTCAATAACTCATCCAATCTCATGAAACTCATATCCATGACATCCTCATCAATCTCGTCATATTCAGCGTCGATTCGGGGACTTTTGACACTGGGACTATGTATCCCAGATCTAGAAGAAGCTCGCGTCTCTCCACGTGCTCCTATCCTATGAGAGCCTTTCAATTCTCGTTGTAATTGCGACATGATATTAATACTTAAATTATTTCTTGCTTTATAGCGTGCGGCTTATTTATATTTTCCTTTGCAATGCCAAAGCACTAATGTAGCTACATAATCTATTCGTGGTCATCGGAACCGTCCACTCTAAACGGACTGATACTATCCTGGCTGTCTGAACCACCCGTATATTTAAGTAGCTCTTGTTTCAATGTCATCACCTGTTGGTATAGATCCTTGTTTTCCTCACGTAGAACTTGAATGTATTTGGATGACATCTCCACGGTTGTAGCTTTTGAAGGAACCGCAACTTCGGTTTTCAATGAATCCGGAATTATTTTGTCTAGTTCCTGAATAGCAATATTCATTCTGTTCCGACGGCCTTGTTCGGCAATTTTGTGTGTCATCTTGCGGTCTGTCGGATTGGATTTTAGAGAATTTATCGAATTGCTGCGGGTCTTACCATTTCGATATGCTTCATAAGATGGTTGACCATCGTCTTCATTTTGAATCACAGGAGATGTCTTAAGCGACGACGATCTCGAGGATGACTTGGAATTTCCGTTAATAGGCAATGGAGGAACGATTGCTGCAGGCAATTGTTGGTGATCCTGATATAAGAAGGAGTTCGATGAAGGCAATATTACTGGAGATGACTGTGCCGATTTAGCATCGTGGTTGGGGTTTTTTAGAACATTATCTTTGGCCATCATTTGTGGTGAGTTCTTAGCTCCAAGCTTAGCAACAGAAAAGGACATCATGGTAGCAGGAGTGGCAGCAGACAAATTCCCATGGGCTGGATACTCATCAATCTCCGAGTATAGTTGATCTCTGTTGGAAAAAGCGTGAGGCTCATTCGCCAAATTGAACTCATCGTCTCTGACGGGAGGTCGGGAAGGTGGTAGCATCAAATCGTTCGAGGCAGATTCCGGTAACATTTCAAAATAATTTTGCTTCTTCTTAGACTTGTACTGTCTGCGAACTCCGGAAACCACGGGCGAAGAAGGCTTAACCAAAGGTGACTGTCTCATGCGAGAAGAGTTTGCTGGTTGTTGTTGCAGAGATGGATTTGTTGGTCCAAATAGAGGAGTTCCATTTGGAGTTTTGGACCTTTTATATGAGTTCCGTCGTTGACTTTCCTGGTTGGGCATTGTAGGCGACATTGTGGTCTTATCGTCTTTGCGTTTTTGTCTCAAGGAAACTGCATTAGTTTGCTGACTGGAAAATCGAGCGCCCTGGAACTCCAGTGCAGGAGATGTCAAGGGACTGAATCCAGCCTTTTTTTGAGAACCGCTCTCGGTCATGTTTTGCATTCCAGAATGTTGCTGGTATCCTGAGTTAAATGGAGGGTTTGCCGATTTTTCCAATGGAGTCACAGCAGGTGATATCAATGGGGTGAATACATCGTTCGGTCTCACAGCATCCATAGGAGCACCTTCTTGCTGAGAATTATCTTCAATTGAATGTTCAGGATAAAACGAATGCTGTTGCTCCGATTGAGTCTGAGGTTGATATGAAGATTGAAAAGAACTATAATCATAGAACTGTTGTTGATGTTGCGGCTGGTCAGGAGAGTCGTTTGAAGAAGAAGTTGTTTCACTGTTGGTAAGATGCTGATGTTGAATCATGTCGTCGAGGTGTTGAATCTCTTGGAGGTTCGTAAACTCTGTCCATTGCAAATCCATATTATCGAAATGTACCTCTGAAAGGTTGTGATTCGACAAGTTGGAATCTTGGTTGCTGTTGAGGTCTATACCCGAGGGTCCTCCATTTGAAGGCGTAGCATGACCACTTGCTAACTTGGGATGATCATGGCTAGAACCTTGAAATTCAGTCTGTTGAGACGCCTCAGAGTGCAAAGCCACGCTCGTCATGCTCTGTCGATTCATTCAAGGAAACTGACGACAGCTGATGATGGCTAAAGAGCTTTGTAGGGTATTCTGTTAACTACAGCAAATTGAGGATAAATTGTATTTTTTTACGTGAAGTGCTCTCATAATAGAGAGCTGACCAAAAAGGAGACTGAAAAAATTACAAGCCGCGACCAATTAGGCAACAATTCGTATTGTTAGAGCGTCCTACGGAGCTAAATAGCCGACATTCTTGTTCGGGTTCATCGTTATTACGTGCCTATTGGGTTATATCGTCTGCTCTATATCCGGGTAAGATACACGTGGGATAAAGATTTGTTAATTAATCACACGACTCAAACTTGCAGATGATCTATTGTCTGATAACAAACGTCGTGGTTTCTAGGAACTGGAGTAGGGGTGTGTTAGGAGAAGATATAAATAGGTGAAATAAATAGATAATAAATAGAAAGGATAACAATATCCCTTATGATTGCTTCATCTGGTTGAAGAGCTGTTCGGTAGGTGGATGTGGAGAAACTGGCTTATAAATTTGATTTCCTGGTTTAAAAATCTCTCTTCCACCATCATCAGGGATGGATTTACTCAATCCCAAGCTTTTAAACACGCAATTATTGAGTAATGATTCAGCTTTTCTGCAGTTTTTCAGTTCCATATTGGAATAATTCAAACACTGGAAATGTAGTTCGAATTCTTGTTTGCAATGGGAATTCAGATCCTTGATAACACTGGCGGCACATCTGGTCACTCTTCTGCCTTCTTTCAAGCAATTAATTGATCCATTTGTGCCATTCTCCTTGTGACATTGCATGAAGTCGTCATTGAAATCTTTACATCTCTCTCCAATGAAGAAAGAAGCACTGATCAATGGACCAGTTGTAACTCCCAATTCTTTCACGTGTGGGATTTCTTCCGGTAATGGAGCATTCTCAAGTACATATTGAGTTCCTCTAAGTTTGTCTGTAAAGCTGGACGTAGAAATGGAATCGAATGTGTTTGAACTGGTCATTCTTGATCAATTGTCTATTTTGATTTAATTCTTACTCCTCAAATAATTCCGGGTAAGTTTTTATTTTTGAAATATCTTAGTGCACTAAAAAATACTTCAAAGATCATGTTTGAGTTTGTTTCCTTGGCCCCCTCAAAGGATAAAATTGAACCCATTGAGGATCTGGATGAAGATTCATATGATCCGTTAGAAGATCTAGATGTGAAATCCGAAGATAAAGACGGCCAAAAACATTTAATTCAAGAACAATTCATTAATACTTCCAAAACACAGGCTAGATTGTTGACCTTTGACGGTCAGATCAATATATTGGCAGATCCAGGTTGGGATGGAGTTAGTGATCTGTCTTTCCTTGAACCATACATTTCCAACATACATTTGATACTGTTGTCTCAAACTACACCTGAATATCTTGGAGCATTCGTTTATCTCTTATACAAATATCCGATACTTCGTAAGATCAAGACATACTCTACATTACCTGTCTCCAAACTTGGTCGACTGACTATATTGGAACTTTATAGAAGTGCTGGGATTGTTGGGCCTTTGAAGGGGAATGTTTTGGAAGCACAGGACGTGGAAAACTACTTCAATTCTATTAACGTTCTTAATTACTCTCAATCAGTTTCCTTGACCGGAAATCTTTCTGGAATTACAATTACAGCATACAATTCGGGACACACCCTTGGAGGTTGTTTTTGGGCTCTCAACAAAGATGCAGAAAAAGTGGTTTACGCTCCAACTTGGAACCATTCCAAGGACCTTTTCCTGAAACCAGGAAGACTCAATCAACCAAACTTGATACGTGCAACAACCTTGATTAGTGGATCTGATCTGGGATCGCCATTGTCTCACAAAATGAGAATAGACAAGTTTTTGGAGTTGATCAAGTTAACATTGACAAATGGAACTTCAATTCTACTGCCAACTTCTGTGACAGGAAGATTGTTTGAAATTCTGCCCCTATTGGATAAATATGTTCCTTTAGACATTGGGTTCTATCTCCTTTCCTTTACGGGTAAGAAGTCATTAGAGTTTTCCGGAAACATGTTGGAATGGATGTCTCCAGACATCACCAAGAATTGGGAAAATCAAAACCAAACACCATTTGAGTCTAGTCGGTTGAAATTGATTACCTTAGATGATTTGAATGCATTAGAGCCAAGACCAAAAGTCATTTTTGTCGATGGTACAGACATGAACGAGGGGTCTCTCTCTAGAGACTGTTTTATAGAACTGTGCTCCAAACATAACACAGCCATGATTATGACTGAACGTCCAGAAATCAACACCACTGCATACGAAATCTATCAAGAGTGGGAGAAGAAAGTTAAGAGTGATAATAACTTGAAAGATGGAGCTTTGGTTATATTGGATAAGCAGATGTCTCTTGTTGCTACCAAGGAGGAAGCATTACGTGGGTCTGAGTTGAATGCTTATAAGAAGTCTGTTGAAGAGCGTCGACAACGCCAGAGAGAGGAGGAGCTACAAGAACGAATGAATACTGACTTATTGGACACCATGATAGGTGAAGATGATGATGATGACGATGATGAGAATTCAGATCAATCCGATGAAGGGGAGGTGGAAGAAGATGAAAAGGGCGAAAATGGAGATATAACTACTACCACTTCTGCTGCCTTGGGCTCGCATTCAACCAAAGAAGAAGACAAGGCTATCACAATTGACCATATTTTGCAGATGCCTATGGATTTCGATGTTCGAAATGTCAAGGGTAGAAATAGAATGTTTCCATTTATTGTGAAGAAAGTTACCGTTGATGAGTACGGAGAGGTGATCAGACACAGTGATTTCATGAGAGAGGAAGAGAAATTCCCATTGAACAAGCCAGCTTACGAAGAGGAGGAGGAAATTGTTGAAGAAGAATATTTGGAGAATGGAAAGAGAAAGAAACGGACTGTGAGAAGACCTGTCAAGAAACTGAGAAAGACACAGGTGGTGGCAGAGGTCAAACAAAAAGACACTCTCTACAACATGGATGCACTGGTGAATCCTCAAGGGCGTAGATCGAAGGCTATGAAGGTGGAAATTCGCTGTGGTCTTGCTTTTGTGGATCTTTCTGGTCTTGCTGATCTTCGATCGATGAGAATCACATTCAATACCTTGAAACCCCGCAAGGTTATTCTTCTTCCAAATACTTCTTACGGATTCATGGGCGGCTCCATGACTGTGATGGAATCCATGATGACTCAACAAAAGAACAAAATGTCAGATATTTACAAGCAAGATTCGGCTGGTATTTTGGATACCGATTACATTGGATGCAAGTTGAACCAGAAGATTGATCTAGGAAATGTTGTCACCTCGTACGATCTGGTGATATCCAATGAGTTAAACAATGCTCTAAATTGGCAGACAATTACCGGTGGCTATTCGATTGCACACGTCTACGGAGAAGTGCAACCAATTGCCCAAGGAGACGAAACGGTTGTTGATCACAAGTTCTTAAAGCTGGGTTTACCTTCCAATACTAATATGATGCCCGTGTCGAACTACATTAGCATTGGAGATATCAGGTTAACCGAACTTCGTCGTAAGTTGACTGAACTCAATTACGTGGTCGAGTTCAGAGGAGACGGAACCTTGGTGGTCAACAATCAACTGGCTGTGCGCAAAATCAGCGACGGAAACCTTGTCATCGATGGAGGATTGGGTCGACTCTTCTACCAGGTTCGCGAATTGGTTCAAGATATGTTGGCCTATGTTTAATAACTTGTAATAGACTTGGTTGCATAATATTTATCTAAGCCTCACTCTTAACTAACGCACATAATTTAATTTAGTTTAACCAGTAGTATTATCTCATTTATTCAAGAATGGCGGATTCTTCATCTTCGACGGCGGGAATCATTGCCGGGTTCGATCCACTTGAATTCTCATCATCACAGCCATTCACATTATTGTTGTTCCAAATGGTCTTGATCCTTACTGTTGCTCAACTTGTCAACTATCCGCTCTCTCGAGCCAGACAACCCCGGGTCATTGGAGAGGTGATAACCGGAATTTTGCTAGGTCCCACAGTCATGGGGCATATTCCAAACTTCACGGAAAAGGTGTTCCCTACAGCTTCGATGCCAGGCTTGACCGATATCGCCAATCTGGGTGTGTTTCTTTTGCTATTCATGGTCGGTTGTGAAGTTGATGTGATCTTTATCAGAAAAAACCTCAAAATTGCCTTAACTGTTGGGATTTTCAATATGGCAGTCCCATTTGGACTTGGATGTGCAGTCGCAGTGGGCTTATGGAACGAATATCGAAAAAATGACGACTCTTTAGAACCCATTAAATTTACCACCTACATGGTTTTTATCGCAGTGGCCATGTGTATCACAGCATTCCCCGTTCTCGCAAGAATTTTGACAGAATTGAAACTCATTAGAGATCGTGTGGGAACTATTGTGCTTGCGGCAGGAATCACAAATGACCTTCTTGGTTGGATGTTGTTGGCTCTCAGTATCACCTTGGCGAAGTCTTCTTCTTCAATGACAACATTATACATCTGTTTGGTGACCATTGGTTGGTGTTTATTCTGTGTGTTCCCAGTGAGATGGGCTCTAAGATTTGTTTTGAATATGAATAAGGATATTGAAAATCCACGTGGGCCATCCCAGTTCTCTACCATCCTAATTCTCATTATGATGCTCTGTTCTGCATTTTTCACGGATATCATTGGAGTTCATCCTATTTTTGGTGCTTTCATTATTGGAGTGATTGTTCCGAGGGAGAATGGTTATGTTGTTCGTCTTGCAGAACGCATTGAAGATTTAGTCAACTTGCTATTGGTGCCGCTATATTTTGCTCTGGCAGGTCTCGGAGTTAATTTGGGACTGTTGAACGACGGAATTGATTGGGCATACATCATCTGCATCATTTTTGTGGCCATGTTTGGAAAGCTATTTGGGGGTTTTGTTGCCTCCAAACTTTTTGGGCTTTCCAGAAGAGAAAGTCTAGCTGTTGGAGTTCTCATGTCCTGTAAAGGTATTGTGGAAATTGTTGTTCTCAATACCGGTTTGAACGCAGGTATTCTGTCGCAAAAGATATATTCTATGTTCATCGTGATGGCTCTTGTTGCCACTTTCCTCACCACTCCTTTGACTCTCTTGGTTTATCCTCAATCGTACAGAGACAAACTTGCCGAAGCACGCAGAGAGGATTTGTCTTCTTCAGAGAGGGATGCTTCTCTGAAGAGCACGATTGATCAAGTGATGTTTAAAAGACTGGTTTTACCTGTTACCGGAGTTGAAACTGTTTCTACAAGCCTGCTATTAATGGATCATATTTGTGATCCTTCAAAAATGCCAGTTTTAGGATTGAATGTGAAACCTTTGACCGAAAGAACAACTGATCTACTTGAGGCGTCTATGATAGGTGATCCAACATCGAAATCCGATGAAGCGCAATTGAACCCGATTTTGAGCATCTTGAAGGTGTTCAGTGATCTCAACTCGATCCCTTTCAATTCCGAGATCTTGTTCTGTTTACCAGGGGACTCGATAAGAACAATGATTATGGGGTCGCATTTCGCCCACGATGATCTTCTTGTTTTCCCATTGAGCAACAAAACATATCTAGAAACCCCTGATGTCACTTCAGAGTTTGCTGATTATTCAATGAATACCAAAGTTCATAAATGTTTGTTGATCAACAATAATCAGGAACTTTCAAACTCTCCCCACCAATACAACGAATCAGAATCCATTTTCTCCAAGGAAACATTTTTGAATCCGGAATCGCTAAAGTTCAGCACTCTAAATCTTGTGCTGAGCAGTATGACGGTCGAGACTCAAGACTTGGTGGCCCTGAAATTGTTCTACGTTATGGCTGAACATCGCGATATTTCAAGTGCAAATGTGTTTTTGAAAAGTGGTAGTGATCTTATTCAGGTGGTTGAAAACCATTCTGCCTTACTGAAAGATGAACATGTGTCTCTCAAGGTTCAGGAACCTGGTAGCAGTGAATCTTTCGAGGACTTTGTTGTTCAAAGATACATGACTGGAAAGGCTAATGCCAACGATCTAGTGATTATCACAAATAACGTGGAGTGCGAGCGGTTCACAGAAATTTTTGTATCTAACAATGACAAGCTGGTTATCGCATATTAATCCGGCTTGTTATCTATCTATATATGATTAATAGAAATTTTAGATAAGCCTCGATATGGGACTCTTCACCAAAGATCGCAATTTAACTATATTCAATGAACGATACGAATTAGGAGGTGAGTTGAGTTGCTATCCAGTATTCTGACTATTAGAAACTCTTGGAGTTGGAGCATTTGGGTTCGTGAGAAGAGCTTTAGATAGAGAAACAAACACCGAAGTTGCAATGAAAGTGATGAACAAAAGAGCTCTTGGCAAGCGACTTTCGGTCGTGAACAATGAAATTGAACTTTTACGCCCACTGAATCATCCCAATGTGGTTAAATACAAGAATCATTACGAGAGTTCGAAATCATTCTATATCGTTACAGAGTTGGCCACTGGAGGAGAACTGTTTGATAGAATAGTTGAAAGAACAGTTTTCACCGAAAAAGATGCCAGAGATGTTGTTCGACAATTGGTAGAGGCATTGGACTATCTTCATAGTCAAAATATTGTTCATCGAGATATCAAGCCTGAAAACGTACTCTTCAAAAACAGGTCCGTAACAAGTCCAATTGTACTAGCCGATTTTGGTATAGCAAAAAGATTGGATCGTACGCAACCCTATTTGCGAGATTGTGCAGGCTCTTTCTTATACGCAGCGCCAGAAGTTTACACCTACGACACATATAATTATAAAGCTGATATCTGGTCATTGGGGATAGTATGCTATATTCTAATGAGTGGCCACAACCCATTCGAGTCCGAGACCATTGACGAATTTCTGGATCTGGTAGAGGTTCCGTTGGAATTCGACGATTCAAATTGGAAAAATGTGAGCTTGGAAGCCAAAGAGTTCGTTCTTTGTTGTTTGGATTTGGATCAAACCACCAGATATTGTGCGAGACAATTGATGACTCATCCATGGTTAACAGAAGACTTGCAGAAAGAAGTGGATTTGATTCCAAATATCAAAACTGGATATGCTGCCAAAAAGCTGAAATCTGCCATTTATACAGTGATGATGAGGAACAAGTTGCAACAGTTACGAGAGCTGGCAGGATATGAGGAGATCGAATTGGATGTCCAGCCAAGTAGGTCGCAGCTTTTGGTACAAACGCTTCAAAATTTGGTCATGGCAGCCAAGGAAAACAAGGATAGAATTTCTAAGTATCAGGATGATGATTAGAACAGGATTCGGTAGATAATGAACAGAATGAATAACGAAACCATGATCACCGGGGCGTACTGTTTGATTAGAAGCTGGAAGTTGATCTTTTCCGCATATTTTTTATACTTTTGAGACTGATTCTTCAAGTCACTAGACAAATCCTGTAATTTGTCGAGCGAATCGCCTCTGTAAAGAAGGTCTTCAATATTTTTATTCATAATCATCTTAACGTCAACCAAATCGTTATTCAATCTATCCAAATTAGATTGTGCTCTGGAATCACTGTAAATCTTCTTTGTCTTACCGATAAACGAATCAAATTGAATAAATTGATACGGTTTGAGATCTGGCTTGTCTAGTTCGTGAGCGTAGACGTGGCCAAATTCGTTTGAGATCTCAGACAAGTACGAAAACACCAACTTCTTAGGGAAACTTGTTGATGTAATGCACATGTATATTATAGAATCCACAATCAAATAATGTAAAGTGTACGATCCAGATTCAATAGATGCTCTGGGTTCGGATGTTTGAGGATTCAATTTCAAGATGATCATTTTACATTTCTTCTTCAACTCAGTCAATGATATATCCTTATCATCATCAACTGATCCACAGAGTGGAAGTCCATCTGAAAGTCTGTATATTAAAGAGGATTCCATGATTGTTTGTTTTTTATAAAACGTAGTGTTGGAGGAAATACTTTAGGCGAGGAGAAATATATATTATGGCAGTGCATTGAAATTTGTATTCAAATTGTCTCTATCTATTTTGACAACTTGGTAACCAATTCTTTATCATTTTCAATCAGATCATAGAGATATTGGATACCTTGTTGTTGTTTGGAAAGAATTGTTATCAACTTATGGACAACATGTTCACTATTGGACACGTGAGACTGGGAAGAATCACCCTTGGTAGTCGATGACATCGACGCATCAATGGTCTCTAAACTGACGTTCAGATTGATCAATCGTTGCTTTAAGTTACTCAATCTTGCCCATAATTCGTTGGATCGATTGAGTCCAATAGGATCATCCACAGAGTTCACCAGCTGTTTGAATTGCGAAATCAATTTTTCTTCGTCGTTTGTCAATTGATATCCCTTGTATTTCAAAACTGTCAAATTGATAGCGATTCTTAAAAGCTTGAGATTCAGCAACTTCTGCTTGATTTTACATTGAGTCAATCTATTGAGAGAGTCCAAGTCATGCTTATCACTTAAGCTCACCAAATTCGAGTTGATGTTATTCAATAACACTCTCGATTTGCGTATATGTTCAATCTGTAAGTTGGATCTGTTCAGCAGGTCTTCAAACCCTTTAATTTTCACTGGAATTGTATTATAGGCTTTTGGACGTAGCTTCATTGCATTCTCCCAGTCTTCAGCGGATTCTTCGGCTGGACGTTCGTAATTATTGAATTCAGCTGGAACCTTATTGTACACAAACGTTTTCATCATACATTGATTAGAATTGGCATCCCAGGAATTCTTCACTTTAGTCAATTGATCTGCAATCGTAGGTGTATATCCGTTCTGTTGTTGGTTTTGTTGTTGGTTCATCTTTTGCGCTTGTAAAACTGTTGGATGAAGTCCCTGTTGTCGCGATTGTTGAGTGGACCATGAAAAAGATGGTTGCGTGCTAAATGAAGATTGTAAAGCAGGCTGTGCTTGTTGAGTCGGCTGCACCGATGGTGTTGGTTTGGCCCCAAAGAGTCCTCCGCCGCTGGAGTTGTTTGCTCCAAACGAGAATCCTGTGGAACCAGTGTTTGTAGTGGCTGCATTATTTGTCTGGTTGTTCGCAAACAAGCTCGACCCGGTATTAGAGGTATTGTTGTTATTTCCAAACATGTTTGAGTTGGTGGATGACGCATTATTACCAAACAGACCCGATCCTGTGTTGTTGGTGTTGGTGGTGTTATTGTTGTTGTTTCCAAACAATCCACCCGAGGAAGCTGGGGCTGCTGGAGTAGTTGTATTGTTCCCAAACGAGAAACATGTCGATCCGATAGCTGTCGAAGTAGCATTGTTGTTTGTAGCTCCAAACCCTGAGGCAACTCCGGCTGGTGCAGTGTTGGTGGTTCCCCCCAGCGAAAACCCAGTGGAAGGCTTATTTCCAAACGAAAAGCCACCAGGATTGTTCGAAGTCGTATTTGTTGCTGTATTGGCATTATTTCCAAACGAGAACCCGCCGCTTGGGGCCGTACTTTGTGTGCCAAAACTGAACCCAGACATCGGTGTTTACTAAATTCGAGTATAAAATTTATCTGGTGCTAGGTGTAATAAATAGCACTCAAGAGCAACAAGATAGTCATTTAGATTTCCATTATTTACCTCCTCTTAGGGACAAAACCAGATGCAGATCAGATCCGGCAACAATACCGCATTCTTCTAGGGTCTTGTCGTCATCCCTGGATGTTAGTATAGAAAACAGTCGCAAGTACTTACAATTGTTTTCCAGAAAACAGGAACTTTTGTTGATGTGGGGGGATACCTTCTTTAACCTCAATGGTTTCCTTAAGATCGCTCACCTGGTATGTTAGAATCATTTCAATGGCAAAACACTCACCTTGTCTTGTAGATCCACGTCAATTCTGATCTATTTAATTAGTCTTTAATCGTTACTAGCAACTCACCATTCTCCCTGTCAAACTCTACTATGTTAGTCTTTTAATTGATAGACACTCACTCTCACTTTGATTTCCACAGTTTCTCCCATCTTGAATATTTATTAATAATTAATAGATGGTTATTTTCCCTATATTTTTTATTTGTTAATGTTTTCTACTCCAATCTTGGCAGAGCCGGACTATGATAAAATATATGAACCTGCCGAGGACTCCTTTCTATTGTTAGATCTGTTCGAAGAACTCGCACCAACATTGACTACGCAAAATCCCAAACTGGTGGTGGAGATTGGTACCGGATCCGGAATAGTATCAACGTTTCTGAATCAACATATATTTAAAAATGCATTTCTAATTGCAACCGATATAAATCCACATTGCTGTCTAACAGCTATCAGAACAAACGCAAAGAACGCCTCGTCATATAATTTTGACTCAATCCAATGCAACTTAACCACCTGTCTCAATTTGGAATCTATCGACATGTTAGTGTTTAATCCTCCATATGTACCATCTGAACAAGTTCCCAAAGTCCCAGAAAACATTCAAGATGAATCGTGGCTGGATTTGGCTCTCGACGGTGGACAAGATGGAATGGTTGTCACTAATAAGGTTTTGCACAGCCTTGATAAAATATTGGCTCCTGGGGGCCAAGCATATATCCTATTCTGTGCACGAAATAAACCAGATCAAGTGTGTCGTGAATTTTCACAGCAACATTCAAATTTCACAGTTAACAAGATGATAGAACGAAAGGCCGGTTGGGAAGTTCTGAGCGTTTATTTGTTTCAAAAATCACTTTAATCAAATAAGTCATTGAACATATCTGTCTCAATAGCATCAACATTAGCATCAGCCAAATTGTACTCGCTTTCATAGTTGTAAATAGACAATTTGTCAAAAAATTCGTGTAGATCAAAAATGGATGTGATTCTATGACGCCCGTTCAACAATGGAGTCTTAAAGAGATCAGTCCGACTTTGAAGTTTATCACTAGGTTCAACGTTCCGCATTTGCTTGACATTGCTGATTTTGTCGACCAGCGAGAGAATAGGGACATTAGAGTCCCTATACACAGCATCAATGGTATCAGAAACAAAAAGCCATTCCATCAACTGGAATTCTTCCGGTTTGATTACCATCAACACATCCAACAATTTGGAAGCTTGCAACACCAATTCGTTATCAAATTCTGCTTGTGCTTCGGTAACCTTTTCGGAGTCAGCTTTTGGCCTATCCAATCTGACCAGCAAATTGTGCATCACCAATTGCAATTCTGTATAGACTGTCGGCCAGAGTGTGCTCAAATGGGGATCGGAGTATTTGAAAATAATGATACGCAGTAACAAGAAAATGTATGGCTTCAAAGTATGGTTGGATGAGTTTTTCAACATATCAGTGATACGGATTTGTAAATCGTTGATGTTGTTCATTAAGGAGTCCTTAGGTGATATAAGCAAGAGATAAGCAACCCGTTTCAAGCTCAAAGATTTGATCGACATCTCAGAATCATTCCAATTGAATAAAGTGGAAGAACCATTGTAAGGAACCAGTTTTGAGATTAACTCGTCCAACTTCTCTTTATCTTCCTTGATCCAACTGTAGAAGATGGTATTCCAGCGTGAGTTCAAAGCAAAGTCGAAAAATTTAGAATCCATTAGAATGTCTGAGCACAAACTTTTCCAAAGCTTCAAATGTGAGCACTGTGGCATTCCTGATAAAGCTTGGATTAAATCTATCACATAGGATGGTGTCTGGTTAGGGTTTTTGTTTTTGGTCAAAGGAATCACAAAATTGTTGATGATATTGCTGAAACACTGCACGGCTTTGTCACTATCCTGTACAATGACCGGAATTTTAGGGACCACATAGATCAAAGTCGAACACAGCTCCTCTCGCGTGAGATCTTTATCCATCTGAGTCGTATCTTTGAATGGTGACATCTCTTTAGTTCCTCCAGAAGGGATTGAAAAGCTTTTGGTCGTTGGAGTGGTAGGATTTTCACTAGAAGGGTCTGTTGGCTCTGTTGGCTCCAAGATTGTGGCAGAGCTAGAAGGTTCAACACTGGTTTCAGAACTAGGAAGTATGTTTATTGGATTCAAAATGGAGGCAATAGATTGCTCCTCGCCTGAGTTTTTGACATTCGTGGACAGAATTAAAATCTTGGTGAAGCAGTCCACCATTTCTTTGCGGACTTTCTTCTGCTCTCCAAAACTGATCTGAGAGAGTTTCATTCCAATGATGGTGGCAAATTTCAGGATCCATGGATAGAGATGCTTATAATTTGAGGAGTTGGTCTGAACATCTTTCAAGAAGGATGTCAATTGCGGCCAAATATCTTCAACCGAATCACTTGCTAACGAGTCCATATAATCAGTCAGAAACTCGGCAATGTCTTTGTCTGTTAATTCGGCTATCAAAGAAGACCGTTTTGACTGCTCCAGAGATGCAATATTGACTCTGGACGTGAGAGAATTGAGAACCAAAGGAATCATCTTTTCCGATTTTGCACCGTCCAGAACATGAATCACTTTGAAAGATGAATACTTATTATATTCAGAATCATGATTTCTTTGGCAGCTTACCAGTGTTTCCAAAGTTTCCAGCGGTTCTAATAAGTAAATGCTCTCCAAGATCTTCTTGGTTCTAAACTTGAGACGAGAAGCATTGTAATTCAAAGATTTTGCAAAAGTCAAAAATGACGGTCTTTCCTCGTCAATAATCTTGGTACTGGTGCCGTTTAACCCAATCATTGAGCTCATTCTGGTTGCCAAAGGAGAGGAAGGAGTGATTTTGATTGTATTAGCTTTGATTTTTGAGTTTTCGTCGGACCATAGCCAGATTCTGTAACATGTTTCGACAGTATACTTCATTGCTTTTAAAAGCTCTAGTCTGCGAATGTGGTCCTCTCCCTTTTCATCTGGAGCCTCGACTTGGAAAACTCCTTGCATCACAGATCCAAAGAAGCTGGACTCCTTACCATTGGTAGGATCGCTTGCTAGAATTCCTGAGTTCAAAGCAGTCATATATTTGTGACTGAAGTTCAACAATTCTTGCAACCCATTAACAAGTTCTAAGATTGCATCAGCATTAGCGACTCCATCTTTCTGGTTGAATCGGGAATTTAAAATGAAAAATTCCTCCATCTTTTCACAAAGAGAGGCTGTAATCGAATAGGAGCTTCTGAAGACTAGTTCAGGAACATAACTGGCACAATCCATAACGAGAGAATTCCAAGAAGCCAATACCAAGGATGATTTCGAGTTCAAAATACCGTCAGACACAATCTCTGCAAATCTTGGAGGCATCCCGTCGTTGTCGATTGCATATATTTCAACAGGAATATTAAATTGAGAGGCAATCTTCATGAATTTGGAAATGGTGCTCAAGTATAGAGATATGATGTGGTCATCATATTGACCGGCTTGTTTGCACAGTTTTGTCAGAGAAGACAATAATTCACCAAATTCAGGCTCTGAACCATCTATTAACAATTCCAAAATAGTCAATGACGTTCTCACACAGCCCGAATACTCTTCAAATATCACATTATCCAATCTCGAGGCATCAATTAGTAGGAATTTGAAAATTACCGCGACAATGAGCGATTTATATGTGGATATGTCCCAATGGTTTTTGTTGATAATTCTTATTTCGGTTTCACTCTCAAATGTATACGGCTCCTCCTTGAAAATGGACACCAAAGCCGGAACTTTCTCGAAAAGTTTCAATAATGTGACCAATTGATAGCTGAATAAGGTAAAGTCTTCGTCCTCTTGGTTGGTGAACACTCCTGTTCCAAGAAACTTGTTTTTGGATAATAAGCCGGAACAACAGATCTTGAAAACTTTATCAATCGAACCAGTGGCCACTGTAGATTTGATCCACTTTGTAATCATTAGGACACTGGTTTCGTTTTCACTCCTAAGATCGTCCAATAATATATTTAAAGGACGCACCAGGATACTTTCCGTGTTGTTAAATGTTAATGTGTGAGTCCATAGAGCATTGAATGCTTTTACTCTCGTCAGACGATCCGTATTCAAGAATAACGAAGTCAATGCGGCCTCAATATAGTGAGAATCCACGTTCATTTCCAACTTGCAAATCATCTTCACAGTTTCTACTTGGTACTTTCCACTTGGATGTATCAGACAACTCCATAGCAAATCCATCACTGTCTTCAATATCTGCAATAATTGAGCACCAGAAGTCTGTCTAGCAAGAGTCTTGAAAATCATGGATATACCAAATGCAATTGGAACATAGTCCTCTCCGAAATCAGCAGGCTTACATTGTTTCACAGCATTCAGTAATGTCAAATCGGTCCATTTCTTTTCACCATTTGGAATTTTTCCCAGAAGTTCATCCAACACCTCGCAGAACTCATAGAATAAGGTTGCTGATTGTTGTTTCAAATGTTTCTCGGTAATTTCAGTAACCAAACTGAGCAAAACAGCAGTCAAATCAGCAGTTTCAAAAGGTTTTTCGCCAGCAGTCTCGAATGGAGCTTCTTCTGCAGAAAGGCTATAATAACTCTCCAGTTTGGCTGTAACTTGATCCTTAAACTCCTGAGGTTTGATTGTTTCAACCTTGGTATATTTCTGGTTGGCATGTTCAATAGGAAGAAATGCTCTCTGAGGTATCAAGGCCAATATGCTTTTGATGAGGGGAAGCCAATGTTTGTCACCATCGTACTCAATCAAACATGCAAGTAGAGAAAGAGGTAGACGCAAAATAACCATATCCTCCTCCTCAACTCTGAAGTTCTTGAGAATAAAGAGAACCAAATCAATATCCTTATCTTTGATTAATCTAATGATATCAGCCCAAATATTGACAGTTTCCACACTATCAAAAAATGTATTTGCATTCCTAATGAGCTCTTCGAAAGCCTCTGAATCCCCAGATTCGCTTGTTTGTTTGGTACATTTGATGATTGGAATCAGAATCCTAGGAACTATCAATTGGCCAATCTCCCATTTGTCCATTATAGCCACCGCTATTTTGCAAGCTTCTATTCTTTGTAAGTACACTGGTCTGGTTCCAGCTTTACCGTCGACTAGTGTAAAGATGGCGTCCGTCAAGTATTTCAGTCCATATTTTCTGAAGTACAAAGACCTAGACTCAGCTTTGATTGGTGTTTCCGTCTTAGATGGGGATGAAAGCAGTTCAGTTGTTTCAGGTCCGAGTAACCAATTCCATAATCTCCTGTTCAAGGACATATCTTTGCGCAAAACTGTGTTTGTGGCGTTCAGAACTAACAATTGCTTGTTCTTGTCGGTGACTAGAACTTGGAGAATCTCTGATTTTAGTTGCAATTTCGTGATCAGTAAATCAAAGAATCCTCTTTGCACCAATAGATTTTCGTCTCTGATTCCTTCGCTGAAGGCTTTGATCAACAATCCAGGCTCCGGAGTTACGCAGGCCCTCGTCTCATCGTCAAGGGAATCCAAAACAGCCTCCTTTGTTAAATCTGGTTGTCCATTGACTTTGAAGGTAGGAAGTCTGCGTATACACCATTCCAATGCTCCCAAACGCTTGTCAGGCGAAGTGACAATGCAAAGAAAAAGACACTGCCAGAAATGCGAATTATTGTTGAGATGAGCTTTGAGAGAATCAATTAGCTTCAAAATCGAATCGAAGGACTCAGAAGTAGTGTCATCGAGAGCCGGTAATAAACTGAGAAGAATGGCTTTGAATATAACTCTCAAGATGACGGGCTCTATCGGAACAATATATGTGTTAAATAATTCAACCATTTGAGGCTTAACACTAATGCTGGCATAGGACATCAACGGCAGTAATCCCGGAAGCCAGGTAGTTATATGTGAGCTCATTTCATTTGGTCCAATGATCTGAAAGATCTGAGTGTATACTTCGAGTGCTTTTCTGTGAACTCCACTGGGAAGTTTGGGTGAAAGACATTTGGATAGAGTTTTGGAGATTTCGAATTCGTTGGGAATCCAATTGTTGGCTTGTCGATCTGGATTCGATTGTAAAGCTCTTTGGAGCTTACCTAGATAAGAAATGTAGTCCGCCCATTCTTCAACGGAATCAAACACCGTAAGAGCCTTTTCGATGTTGGATACGTATTTCCTCTCTTTGGGTCCTAATTGTTTTATTCCATCTTGTATTTCTGAATTCTTACCGTATATCAATGGCAATGGTGACATTGACCTAAGAAAGCTGCCAGCTTTAAGTTGCGAGGCTGACATGCTTAGTATTCTTCAAGTACAAGATAATTTGTTTATCTATGACAATATTTGTGAGGTGTACGGATGTGGAGCGTGCAAAAAAATGGGCCAAATATAATCCTTCTTTCAAGCGGTTTGTTTGATTCAGTAATCCGATGTCTGTTTGGGGTACCACGCTGTATCCCTTTAAGGTAAGTAAGACAACTCAATTAGGCTAATGTACAGGGAATCTACTACTTCACGTTTCATCTGGAATGTTGGAGATATTTCAAAATGAACCTATTTCCTCTTGTTCTTGTCACCGTCCTCATATATGCGGGAGCTTTGTGGTTTTATTTGACATCTTTATTTGTCACTGGAGGGATGATATCTTTCATTGGACCGACTACATTTCAATTGATGACTTCGGTCATCAACCTAATCAATTGCCTTTTTCTCCTTCCCAAACCCCTAGGACATACATTTGATTACGTCATGAACACGGAACTTGGTTTGGGCTACAACCATTTGTATCGTGGAATGCTTGAAAATTCACTGAACGGATATCCTGGAGAAACAATGATCGGAAGGATGTATCGGAACTGCAAACGTGCTCTTGGACCAGAACGGTTCATTCTCAGAGAGTTGATTTTCTTTTTTCTGAATATGATCCCTATTTTGGGTCCAGTGATTGTAATTTTATTAAAAGCTTCCAGAGCCGGGTTTTCTCACCATCATCGTTACTTTCAACTAAAGGGCTACACTAATGCTCAGTCAAACTTCTTATGGCGCAGGAATAGACACCTCTATTTCACTTATGGTCTAATTTCGTTATGTCTGGAACAATTGCCTATACTAAACATTTATTTCGCATTTACTAACCAGACTGGTGCAGCCATATGGGCAACTGATGTGGAGAGACAACTGATGGAACTGAGGAAAGACGGTCTATCTAAGCAGGAATAGTCTTCCCCACAAAAGATATAATATCACGCAATTCTTCAGGACATGTGGAATGACCCATTCCAATATACTCCTTGAATGTGATTTGCTCAAATCCCTGACCACTATAAAATTCGTGAGTTTGTTTACCTGTTGCGAATGGAACCACAGGATCCATATCTCCATGTGCCTGGAATATAGGAGTGTTTTTATTGACATCCCTCAATTTGGTCTTCAGAGCTTGATGCACAGAGCAGAATCCAGAAAGACACATGATTCCGGCAAGCTTTTGGTCATAAGTGGCTCCCACAGCATAGCTCAAAGCTGCACCTTGAGAAAACCCGCCAACAATGATTCGGTTCGCAGGTATACCTTCACTAACTTCTTTATCAACCAGTTCTTTAATTTGATCAACACTCTTGAAAAATCCTGGCTCATCCCCACACTTATTGAAATCGTCCATTCTCTTAAGATCAAACCATGATGGCATAGGCATGCCTCCATTACAAGTAACAGGAATTATTGGAGCATTTGGGAACACAAACTTGATGTGTTGGAACTGTGGTTGGCTATGGAAGATCTCACTCAAAAATCTCCATCCTTCACCAGAGTCTCCCAGACCATGAACCACAATCATTGCGGCTGTAGGCTTCGGAACCGAAGCAGTCAAAGCAGTCAACATGAAAACAATTGAGCCAAAATTGAGGTCGGGCACTCAAACTAAATAAATAATATCTTAATTTTCTTGGTTTATTAATTTATTAATACGAATTACTAATGTTTCGCAATCTTCCACAGAAACCATCCAAGGAGGAGGTTTTGGAACATGATAAACTTGAATATCCTCTTGTCCCTACAGATATAACTGGGAAACTACATTTCCCTTCTGAATTACCTCAGTATTTAAATGAATTGAATACCTCCAAACTTCAAGAGCTAGCCAGGTCTCCAGATCTTTTACAGAGCTATTTATACAAGTTCACTGATTTCAATGAGTTTACAGAACAGATCCTTGAAACATTGAAGAAACAGATTGAGTATACTAACGGATTACTCGCCAAATTTGAATCTGACTTGGTGCCAGAGACAACGTCTATCAACGAGAAACTTAAACAATTCCATGAGAAACTGAACGTGTTCGATCAATTGCAGATGCAAATGTATCAATTACTTGATAAATATTCCAAGTCATCGATTATAAAGATAGTGGAATCGAATCTCGCTACGCAAGATAAATCCTCAAAATTGTTGGTAGATCAAGTTCTCAACTCACCGGCAGAAATAGATGAAGTGCAATTGGCTCAGTTTATTAGTGTCTACACCATTGACCGCCAAGAATATTACTTAAAGTCGGAAAAATTGCATAGATTATATGAAGAACGAGTCGGAGGACTAGAATAGTCCAATCAGGCAGAGTCCAAAAGGAAATTGGTGGCCAAATCAAGTTGCCAATCGTTTTTTCGTAACGCATCCACAACAGAGGTCTCTTCAAATCCCATTCCTTTGAGTTCATCGATGGCCATTTGCTGGCTTTGGCTGTATGCCGAAGTAGTTTCCTGCTCATCCTTTGGTTTAATCGTCTCTGAGAACCCTTCGCTTGCCTCGTATGTAGGTGGGCTATCAAACTGTTCCGTAGCTTGTTTCAAGCCAGGATCGTTTCCAAAGCCAGCAAACACTTGTTCCCAATCATCGTTACCACCAGCTTGAGTATCAGCTGTGGTAGATTCCGGGTTGGAGAACGAGAATCCAGGAACAGCACCGGCATCGAAGCTGTTGAAATTGTCAAATTGAGAAGTATCAAAAGAGTCTTCCGCAGGAGCTTCTTCCAGACCCAAATCATCGAACATATTTTCAGATTGTGCAGCAGAGAAAGGATTAAACGACTTATTAGCAGATGGAGTTTCCTGATCAGCATCCTTGGACTTCACAGGACTCGAAATACTATCGTGGAATTCTTCGTCACTAGAGGTTTCCACAGCTGGCTCAAGATCGTCCATTGACAGAGCATCTTTGGTCGCACTTTTCTCTTCATCGGGTGTCGAGCGCTCTGAAGCAATTTGGACAGATTTGGTAGCTGGCGAATACAAGTCATCTTCATCTCCTTTTTCCTCTTCTTCTGGTTCTTTGACTTCAGTAGATGTAGAAGTTTCTGTAGCAGCATCTCTCTTCTCAACAAATTGGTCATACTCACCAGGCATACTTCCAGGAATGGTGTAAACTGGTTGTGTGTCCCTGAGATCATCGTGATTCACCATCTCAAAAGATTCACCATTTTCATTCGACGAGATAGCCTCTGGAATATCTCCCTCAGCACCTTCAGGTAGTATTTGAGAGCTAAGAACTGGAATTGGAGGTGCCATTTCTTCTTCAATCGTGGAAGTTGGCGAATCTGGGACATCGAAATCACCTCTCACAGACTGAGACGGATTGTTCTGAATAGAAGAAGTTTCTGAGTGAGGGATTCCAAACGGCAGAGAAAATTGTTGTTGGCTTTGTGCTCCGTCGTCCAATTCCGACGTCTGAGATGTTTCTGGTTCGGATGCTGATTTGGTGGAGGATCCAAAAGCAGTGGTACTGGCGGCAGACTCTTCAGCACCAATGCCTTTAGGAATGGCAAATTGGGCGTCATCAAAATCATCAAGAGATGATGTAGGAATTTCAACATCAGCAGTTTCTGGTTGTGTATCTTCATTATCTTGCAGATCCTTATCTTCTGTCTCATTAGAATCCTTAGCGAGAGCACCCACAAGGGCTCCTCCACCCAAAAGTGCAGCTCCTGAAGCCAGTGCTGTACTGAAGTTCAGGTTTTTCTCGGCAAACTGAGCGCTGTAATCACCGTGCTTCTCATGTAGATCAATATTTTCATCCTCTAAGGCACTAGATCTGTCGATCAATTGTGAATGCTTGAGTTCAATCTCACCGATGGATTTGGTCACAGTTTCAATTTTAGCTCTCAATAGGTTATTCTCTTCCTCCTGCGAGGCCACTTGCTGTGCTGTGACAGAGTGCATGTTTTGTGTTTGTCTCAATTTTGAAGTCAGCGATTCAATTTGCTGGTTCAAATCGATAGATTCCGCATTCAAAGTACCTAATCTTTCCTTCATGGTCTGGTTACCCTTTTGAGTCTCCTCGACATCGAGCTGAAGCTTTTGCAATTTGACTTGCTCCGAATGGTAATTGGCTTCCACTAGAGCCAATTCTTGATTCAGATTCTCGGACTCGTTACGAGATGTAATCAACACATTTTCAACCTCATGAACTTGTTGCACTTCACGTTCATATAGAGTTTTCAATTGTGCAAGCTTGGACTCGATTCCTTCTTTGACTTTCATGATTCTAGTCAACTCTTTTTGAGCCTTATCTCTCTTTGCGTTCACATTTGTAGTTTGGACTGTCAAAGAGTTGATTTGGTTGGAGAAATTGGCAATATCCACGGTAGCTTGTGATAGCTGATTAGTAACTTCTCTATCAACAGATGAAGTACCAGTATTCTGTCTGGCTTGCACAAAACCTCCTGTTGGTTGATTGGTGAACCCGCCAGTAGACTGACTTGAAAATCCTTCATCACCAGTAAAACCCGTAGTCTGTTGAGGAAATGGAGCAGGAGAAGGTGTGGACTCCACGGAGTCGGGAGTAGGGGATGTAAGCGATCTTAACGAATCATAGTTTGGAATTGTTGGCTGTCTCTGTATGGATTCAGCCGGAGAGTCATTCTCATCAAAATGTGGCTTTTGTGCCCTTCCAGGAATTGCCGGAGGAGAGATTCTACTTGGTCTGTTGTCCAAATCCTCGGGGCCTTCGTCATCATCAGAAGATTCATTTTCAGCAGTTTGTCCTTGTAATTGACGGCCAAAGTTAGAAGTCGGAACAAAAGAACGTTGTCCTGTAGTTGTTGATTCCAACTGAGTACTTCTGGAAGCTGGAGCTGGAGGAGCAGGTCTGAAAGAATCCGTACGTCCGGTTTGACCAAACACATCCATCAAATCATCCAAGTGAGATTTTGGCGTTGGAGACGGAGCAGCAGGTAATGGAGGAGGAACCACCTGGGAAGTCTGCGTGGCCCGAGAAATTTGTGGACTTTCAGAAACCATACTAGTTTGAATCAATTGAGCTGGAGCCTCCTCTGGAAGTTCAAATCCTGAGATTTTCTTTTGGACAAGATACATAGCAATGGAAAATTCTTGTTTGTTAAAAGTATCTGAACCATCCAAATTAGCCAATTCCCAAATGGTTGCCAAATACTCGTTCGGAAGCTTAGAGGTCATTAAAAATCTTGCCACCTCGTCACCAGAGATCTTACCTTGTTTGGATTTGTCCAAATTGTCAAACACTGCTCCATATTGTTGTTTTTGCTGAGGAGACATAATCCAAGTGTTAAGGTTGGTGGATCCGGAACCCATTGAACCTCCAGAGAGCTGTTGAGGAATTGGTGATCGTGGTTGAGAAGGGTGGCCAGCCACTGACCATATAGGCTCGGGGACCACGGTGGGAAGGATAGTCATCGATTTGTTCATGAAACTCTGAATCAGATGCATGGCCACCACGAATTGGGGTTTGGAAAGTTGTCCAGATTGAGACTGATCCACAAGGTTCCAGATTTTCTCCAAGATCTGAGTAGGAAGTCTAGCTTTGAGAAAAATGTCTCTGGCCTGCATTCCCGAAAGAAACCCAGTAGGAGCAGACTTGTCAAACATGGCTCCAAAATTGGCCGCCTGTTGTGGAGCGAGAACAGGAACAACCAATTGGGAGTCTGTGGATGAGGTCGAAGAAATACGGGAACCGGTCAAATTGTATGGTAAACTTCCACCAGTGTTATTGATCGGGATTGTGTTGAATTTGGCCAATTGTGTAGGAATTTGATGCGCAAGTTCTGGATCCAAGGTGGCACCTGCCTGAACATGCCCAATGAGTCTCATTGCCACGCAAAATCCGAATTGGTCCAAAGAACCTTTGTTGGATGGATCCGCAATATTCCAAATCTCACCAAGAATAGGTGGACTCAAGTTAGAAGCTTCGAGAAGAGGTTTGGCCGCTAGTCCCGAAACGCCCCCGGCGTGCTTCAGATCCAATGTTTTGAAGATTTGACTGTATAGTCTTTTCTCCTCAGCAGTGAGAGGCTGTTTGAGGTTTCCGTCTAAGACTAAATGTTAGCTGCTAAAAAGGATTCACTTACCCGACATATTCAACTAATGTTGGTAAACAAGTTCAGAACTTTCAGAGCTGGTAGTACAAAAGTTTGATCCGAGTTGATAAACAATATGTCTTTTTCTGGTTGCGGTTATGAGCAAAACGAAGGTTGTACAAATAAAGACTAACGGCAGTTTTGGAAATAATACATCGACTAGATACGCTTACAGGAATGCAATGACTACGGGATACTACTTGAGTGGCAAAAACGTAACAAATATCACGTTCTACATGATACTGTTTCATTAAATGATGGAAGAAAAAAAATGCCCTCACTCAGATTTGAACTGAGGATCTCCACATTACTAGTGTGGCGCCTTACCAACTTGGCCATAAGGGCTATTTACACTTCAGCCAGTGTTTCTTCCATACACGTATTGTTCCTGTGAGTGCTAGCTCCGAGATCTATAACACCAAAGCCAATCTCCCCCAACACTACTCAGATATTAGCATCTGTGACAAATTCTTACTGTACACCTTATAAAGCATTTTTTCTAGTCAGATACTCGAACCGACTAAACGTGTAACCAATGAACGGAAGATCCTCTTTGGCATCTGTTCCACCAACAACATTACCCTTCATTCTTTCTCTCTCCTTGGCCGCCTGGGCCAAAGCCGGGGAATCTGGAACATTTTCTAACTCATCAGTTGGGAAGAACCGAGTATCAGTAATGGAGCGCAACTTAGGAATGAATGGAGCTTCCACGTTTCTGATTTCATCCCAGTTGACTCCACGGAAAAATGGATGAGCTTTGATCTCAGCAGCACCTCCGTTGCGACCTAGTCTGTGATCTGCATCTGTAAGTAGTCGTAAGATCAAATCCTCTGCCTCTGGACTTAAATGAACATCCTCAGGAAATTGTAATGTTTCTCTCCAATTTAAAATCTTGCAGTAAGTCTCCTTTGGCGTTTCAGAGCAGAATGGTGGCCATCCAACAAGACACTCAAACATGATGGCTCCTAGAGACCACCAATCACAGGTCTGACCATAACCCTGATTCAAAAAGATTTCAGGAGCAATATAGTCCGGTGTACCCACAGTAGAATATGCCATCAGCCTTCTGGATTTCCGCCAGGTTTGCATCTGTTGACGATTGGACATGGTTAAGTTGATTGGATCAACAATGGAATTTCTTGAGGCGTTACCAGCGCCCACAGTGTTATTATTGTCCTGATCTAACAGCTTTCTATAGTAATTGGAATCGTGAGTCTTGTGGAACCCAGTGGAAAGACCAAAGTCAGATAACTTGATATGACCACGCATGTCAATCAGAATATTATCTGGTTTGATATCTCTATGAATAAACCCAAGCTTATGAATGGCCTCTATGGCCAACACACATTCGGCAATGTAGAATCTGGTCACGTCCTCAGTAAATATCTGCCACTTGATTAACATGGTCATTAAATCTCCACCAGGGAGAAATTCCATGATCAGGTAAAGATAGAGCGGATCCTGGAATGAGTAATATAATGACACAACCCACGGAGAATTTGCGTCTGCCAATACATCACGTTCAGCTTTGACGTGTGCCAATTGCTCCTTTTTGTACATTTCACTCTTCAACAAGGTTTTCATAGCATAAATCTTTCCTGTGTCCCTTTTCTGGACAAGTCTGACCTCTCCAAAAGCTCCTTTACCGATGACCTTCACGGTATGGAAATCTTCCAAACTCAATCTTGTTCTTCGAAGTCGGAGGAACTGGGATTCATTCTTACCAAACACTTGAAGTTCTCTATTTCTACGCTCACCTGAGCTCTCAGTTCCAAGTTTTTGCTCGAAGTTCACCCTTCTTTGATTTCTTTCGATGGCATGTTCAATAGCTGTTTTATAAAAATGCTCGAGCTTCAACTTGATTGCTGCGGCCTTGTCTTGAGAAGACTTAGAAAACCATTCTGGATGACGATCAAAATAAACGTAGTCCGATTGAGGTTGCGACTGCGTTTGAATCGAGTGAATGGTTTGACCGTAGGACAGCTCGGAGTTGCTATTATTGGCTGTCGGGTTTGAGTAGGCAAATTCAGGCTGCTTCAGTCCACCTTTCTGGGGAGATATTAAAGAGGAATTTGAGGAGACAGGTGCAAGATTTGCTGAACGCACACTGCGAGATGGACTCGAAGGTGGTTGAGCATAAAATTCGTTGAGTTGAGAAGACCGCGTGGGCGAAGACCCATAGAAATTTTGGTATTGAGCATGTTGTTGTTGTTGCGGATGTTGTATGTTTGGAATCGGTGTGGCAAATATCAGAGACTGCTGCGGATATGAGGTTCCATTTTGAGGCTGGTTTACTTGTCTATATTCTTGTTGTTGTTGTTGCTGTTGTTGCTGTTGTTGTTGCTGTTGCTGTTGTTGTTGCTGTTGTTGTTGATACAGATATACGTTCTGCTGGTAGTTCATACCACCGTCTGGATGAGAATACATGACCTTGTCGAATGCTGGACGAAATCTTGTTTCGTCGCACCTCCTGTTATAAATGAAAACAAAACACGATCTAACTTTTTAGGGGAACATCAAGATCATCTCAGAAAATAGTCCGGTGCAGAGATGTTCCCAAAAAAATAGAACCTTCCTATGAATCATATAGGCTACAACAGGTACTTATTAAGTGTTAACATTACATAGCAACAGAACCTGTATATCAACATGTTGAAATATAGAGTCTGGCACCCCATATATTGTGTACACACTTAGAATTGCAAAGCTTGACCCTTTTGTTTCTTGTCACCACCAAGCTCGAAGTGCTTACATCTCTTCAATGGAAGTTGCATCTTGGTCTTACAGGTAACACACTCCAATCTCAAAACAACCTTCTTGGTAGTCTTGGCCTTCTTGTGGAAAACTTGTTTGGTTTGACCACCGTAACCGGATTGTTTACGGTCGTATCTTCTCTTACCCTGAGCGTAAAGCGAGGCCTTTCCAGCCTTGTATTGAGTGACTCTGTGTTGAGTGTGCTTTCTGCAGGCCTTACCCTTGCAGTAGGTCTTTCTGGTCTTTGGAACGTTAACTAAAAGTTAGTATGACAATGCTCATAAAGCCAACAAGCGTGAACAAAGGAGATGGATCATGCCAGTAATAATGATACATATGAAGATGTTCCATAGCTCTATTCCGTTTGTGTGCCCATGTTGTAAATCACATACCCATTTCGATATCTATGAAGGTGCTAAGTAAAACTTTCTTAATATTTTTCAACGAAAATCTTCCCACGACACACCAAGCAGCAGTACCGGGAAAAATAATTATTTGCTGCCCGGACTCACGCGGGTTGCTCGAAAAAATTTTTAAGGGTAAGAAATTGTTACAGTGGTTTTAGGTGTAAGCCCAAACACGTGATATACTGTAAATGTAATAAATATTCATCGCTTTATATCCATAAGTATCATAATTCATTCGTCAGCCATCCGAGACAATGAATATTTAAATCTTGTAAGCTCGTCGGGAAGTTGGACGTAGTAGTTGGATGCGTCTTCGAATTCGTAATTGAGCACGTCCGCGTAATATTTCAGTTTCAAGCTCATTTGCTCTGTGCTTTGCTTCAATCCGCTTATGTAATCGAATATCTTGACCACCCCGTAGAGGTTGTCATTGATCAATCTGTACTGCTCCACAGCAGTTTTGAAAAGTGTTGAGCTGAACAGATATTCAACTTGTTGTGGTTTCAGTGAATCCACCACTAAAGACAGGAAATTGTTTAAACTCTTTTCCTTCATATTTTTCTTGTGACCTTGGTCGATGATTAAGGCAGTGGCAAGTTCCAATTGGGATTCGTTTGCGTTCAGGTAAGAAACTAAGCTCAAAAGAGAATAGTCGGACAAAACCAAGCTTTTCTTCAAAATAACCTCTCTGGTCACTCTGATAATATTTGATCTGTCCATATTCTCTAGCACTGCCCTAGTGAGATCGTCAATGAATGTCGACAAGTATTGGTAGTTGTCTAATTTAACCAATTGGTTAATAGAATCATCGAAATCCTTTCTTGGGATCATCACGTTCCAAACTCTAAGAGCAGTTTGTAAGTCTTTCGCATCTAGGAATTTCTTGAACAGGGTCATCAAGCTGGCCACAGAGACATCTGGAAGCCAATCGATAGAATTGAATTTAAGGAAGGAATTGTACGACTTGTAAGGATCAACGACTGCTTCTGCGGAAATAAAAGCCGAAAGAACACCCGAAAGTGTGTGGTGCTGAAAATCAGAAGTCTTTTTGATCACTGTGTTGAGATATTCCTCTGCCTCCGCGGTCTGGCCACAGAGAAGCAAGGCTTCCACCATAACGGGATAAATTTTGAATTGTTCCTCTTCGAGAATCTTCACATTAACCGAATCGCTCATGCTTTTGTATAACTCATTCACAAGTTCGAAATTGCGTGAATAGCTTGCGAATTTGATCAATTGCAGGTAAACTCCAACATTAACGGTCAAGTCAACCTTTTCCTTGCAAATTCTGTACAAAACTTTAGCATTAATGGCGTTGAGCATTTGAAATCTGTTAAGACAGCGGATCAGGTCGTAATATGTGGACTCTTTCAGGCGAACCAAAGAGTTGGCATTATGGCTAATAACAAAAAGTTCCATTGCAATCTTGAAGAAATCGCATCCCTCATTGAATTTGCCGGCTTCGTAACTCTTCAATGAACCTAACAAAAGAGGCTCAATAACCAATTGATATGTTTCTGATGATGGTTTCAAATTATTGGATAGCATGTCCGAATAAACGTTTAACAAATGCGTCAACTTCTCTTCTGTGGATTCGCCCGTGTTGGTCCGGGAAGGAATAGATTTCAAAATCTTATTGTAGAGAACAACAGATGGAACTAATCCAACTCCACGTAGACGGAGGTAAACAGCCAAAACTTCATTCGGCTTATTTTCCGCAAAAAGATTATCTATCATAGACTCATGTATTTCCACAGGTGTGGAAGGCAGTTTTTCAACGCTCTTCTCTTTGAAGTCCTCTCTGTTACCGCTACTGAATTCATGAATGCCCTTCTCAACTTCTTTCAAGGTGGAGTATGATCTTTTCTGCTCACTGACAGAATTGGAGTTCAAAACATAGGTACGAACAACAGTGGAGTTTGAACGTCTTAGAGAAACTAACTGTTGACCAACAGAATTGTATCCCACTTTGATATTCATGCTGTTGTTCTTGTTATTCTTCCGTAGGACTTTACGGAGCATGATTCGCTCTTGCTGGTCTAAGGTCTCTTGGTTACCAGATAGTTTATCATCGACCACAAAATAGTCATTAATAACCGTGGCCGCTGGGACTACCACATTCTGGATCATAAATAGAGCCCCAAACCTGTGGCTCTGTTCTCTGGTAACATCATCCACTATCAACAAATCTTGAGCTTTGGAATACGAAGGCCTAAAAAAAGGATGAGAGTGAGATGCTGCAGCTGAAGACGAAGCCCGCCGACAGGAGCTGATGCTTCCACACTTCTTGGTTAAGAACATAAGCGAACGCAAAACCATGGTAGGAAGAAAGGTTGAGATGAATGTTGTCTAAATGGTTCCTAAATGTTACGGTATTTTGTGCCGTAGTTAAAAGTGGCAGACAATTGGCTGGGGGTGTGAGTCAAAATTCCTTTTTCTGGGGCTACACCATTGGCTGAAATATAGAGGGTGTGAGGGGTATGCAATGCTTATATAATACACATTTTTAAAGACTAGGTCCCTCATTGATCCGCGGAATCAGTCCGGTAGGACTCACCACGTACTCCTGTAATGGTCGATTCTTTGTCTTTGGATGTATCGTAGAAAGAAAATGGGAGGTTGAGGACGGCTTCACTCCTCCGTTGAACGTTTGAGACACCTGCTGATGGGGTATGGTATATGCCAAAGAGTAAAAACTGGCACCCCCGGACTGTTTGGCGACATCCATCGAAACAGCATCTCTGACCACGTATCTTCCGGACCAACACTCATTTGTGGACAAGGTGGTCATACAACGGATAGAATCACGCAATAATTTACGTCTCGAAGGGGTCTTGAGATCTGGCTGCCATTTGATGTCATATTCAAGATCTCTCACAGTGTTGCTCTGGAAACTGGAAGTTGATACTGAGGTGGTTGGGCTAGCGGCCTGTGGAAGTGTAGGCGAACTGCTAAATCCGTGTGACATCGTCGAAGGTGACGAGATAACCGGATCAGGTTCGGCGGAGAAGGTTAAAGTAGCCTCTAAGTTGTTGGGACCAACAGAATATTCAGATTCTGAATTATTATCATCAAAAGTTTCGTTAACAGTAGAGCTCTCAGCATAATCGTTATCTTCAGGATCGTCATCAGCGTCGTCGGCGTCGTCAGCGTCATCAGGATCTTCAGGGTCATCTGTTTCGTATGTTTCGTCGTGACTATCGTGGTTTTCAACGATGGGCGAATCATCCAGATCCAGCTCTGCAAGTGACAAATCCAATTGATCAAGCTTCTGATGCGGCTGTACTCCATTGTGTTCAGAAGCATCCGAAAAATATGTTCGAGCGTTGGGTTTTGATTCTTCAGATTTGGAAAACTTGCGCTTCCATTTCGAGATCAACGACGAAACACCAGTAGCTGGTGCTGTTCTGCGAATCATGTCAATGGTAGAGTGACGTCTATAGTTTCTGATTAATAACGAGTCTCTATGGGTTTGTCTGTTGCGTCTTCTGCGTCGAGGAACAGTTCTATATTTTGGCATCTCGCGCCTATTGAGGTCTAACGAGTTGTCAATTCCGAGGTTCAGACAGCAATACCATTCGATCATGCATTCAACAGTGGGAAACGCAAGGAGAAATTGCTCTGTTTCTGCACGGATCCGTAAGATGTGCTTTTTCTTTTTATAGTCTATAGCAATTCCGATCTTCGCATATTGCAAAGAATAGGATCTCACCAAGTTGTCAGGATTCAAGATACCACATTGTTTATAGACGAGATAGTCACTAATATCATTTGAATTGGTGAGTCGCGATCGGAATGTTGCAGGATTGAAATCCTTAGAGGTTTCTGTGATTCTTGTTGGTACTTCTCTGTTGTAGAAATTTAGCTGTGTGGAATTAAGCTCCACCACCACAGACTTCCATTGACGTTGAGGAGCCAACTCATACGGAGAGATCCATTCTAACTTGCGCGACAGGGTGGTAATTTTGTAAACCGTAGGAATGTACATTGGCAGCTCTTCCCTCCCCTCTTGAAGATTCGGAAATACAGGCTTCGGTTTTCCGGGAGCTAGAGTAGAGTAAGAAGGCGGAAATACTGGAAGCGGTTCCAGAAAAGACAACAGATCCATTTCATCTAACGCGTCGGTTCCCGGAACGGATTGCGACCTTTGCTTATGGGTTTTGATCATTTCGGCACGCGACGGAGGCTGAGTGGTCGACATGGTCCGGGATCGAAATCTTGAGGATCCGGATGAATGTATGCCAAACTGGGACTCAATATAATCCTGCGATATCTCACCAGGTTTAGCAATCGCGGTCGACTGACCTTTCCTGCCAGGAGACATGGTTTTGATGCAGATCACTTGGCTCGAAAGGGGCGGATGATTATCAAAGCTGGATTGAAGAAAATCTATAACACTAGACTATCAAACCAGAAATGTGCCCGATTAAAGAACTATGATGTCTCTTGGAGCCAAATAAGCTGTTAAAAAACAAACGATGTAGATTGCGCTGATTAAACGTTACGAATTTTATGTTTCAGAGCAGGGGTAATTATACATCCGTACACCGGGTGTGGGGAAGACAGAGATAGCACCATAAATTATTATGAGATCTCAAATGTAACAATAGGGCTGAAAAAGTCTCGATCAGGTTGCACGACCAAGTAGAGGAAAGCAAGTAGATTTCCAACGTATTGATATGCCACCAGAATTGTGATCTATGTTGTGATTTGATAGTTTATCGAAAGGTCCCAAACTTCAATTTGGGGCTACAATTTGGGTGGTACACGGGTTCACAGGCTCTGGATGGTTATTAGAACCATTATGTGTCAGATCGTAGTTGGATTGTTTAGAGAGTAGATGGACTCTCTATTTAAAGGATCATGAATATCAAAACTCATGTCGTCTTTAATCTGAAATCCTCACCTGCTCCAAATCTTACAACTTTTTCCTCATCATCTTTTACAATAATTTGTATTCTGATTTGTTGAATTAAATAACTCCATGACTAGGCCCAGCAGCGTGGAATCCAGAGAAAAAGATTCTCGCGACGGGTCAATCAAACGAGGCACATCTAAAAGTCTCACGCACCCGACCATAAGTGAGCACGCGGTCACGATTTCTGGTTCTGGACCAGTATCCGTGCCCATGTTTGGGGCTATTAATGATCCGGAATCAGAAACAACTTCGTTCACTTCACATTCCCATTCTCTTCTCCATCAGGTTCCACATGTCTCAGAATCGCCTTCACTAAATATTAGACAAAAAATTCCATACTATTTACCATGCTTCTCGTGGATCCCAACATACAAACAAGATTATTTATTACACGATATAGCAGCAGGACTTTCATTGGCGTCGTATCAAATACCATTAAGTATGTCGTTTGCCACAGCAGTTGCCCATGTTCCGGCAATTAGTGGTCTCTATGCCCTTTCAATAGCGCCTGTGATCTATGCTATTTTGGGAACAGTTCCACAGATGATTGTCGGCCCCGAGGCAGCAGTGTCAATGATAGTTGGCCAAGCTATTGAAAGAGTGGTCAAACATAACGATGGGGTCAATGCAGTGGACATTCTGGTCGTCTTGACATCTACTTCAGGAGCCATATTGTTGGTCTTTGGTCTCCTAAGATTTGGGTTCATAGACAACGTCCTTTGTGGTACATTGCTAAAAGGATTTGTGGCCGCGATTGGAATTTCCATGATAATCAACTCGTCGATTGCAATCTTGGGAATCGATTCAGTGCTTCAACTTCTTCCCCCCGACGAACATGTCCACTCTGCCTACGACAAGGCTCTTTTTATTTATCATCATGCCCGTCAATATCACTGGCCAACTTTGATCATCGGCAGTATTGCTGTTGGAATACTTTTGATAGCAAACAAGGGCAAGAAAATGTTGGCAAGACGCAGATTTAGAGCAGCTTCATTTTTCCCCGAGATCCTCATTGTTGTGGTGGTTTCAACCTTTTTATCCGCATATTTCCGTCTAGATAAACATGGGATCAAAGTTCTTGGGAAAGTCAATGTTGATGACTTCAAGTTCACGGTCCCCTTTTCCGGAGATCTGAGACGATGGTATCCAGATCTTTTTGTTACCGCGTTCATGTGTGCTATTCTTGGCTTCTTTGAAAGTTCTTCGGCTGGAAAGAGCTTAGGCTCGAGCTTAGCTATGCCAGTCTCATCGAATCGTGAATTAGTTGCTCTTGGAACTGTTGGATTGTCCTTAAGCTTTTTTGGATGTCTTCCATCGTTCGGAGGATATGCAAGATCCAAGCTCAACTCTATCAATGGCGCTAAAACTCCCCTTGCAGGATTCACAATGGGTGCAGCCACTTTTTTAGTGGCTTTCTTCCTCGTCGATTATCTATACTATTTGCCTATCTGTGTTCTGAATGCAGTGATAGCCACAGTTGGTATTTCTCTGATACAAGAGGCTCCCAAGGACATCATGTTTCACATCCGCACTAAAGGTTACAATGAGATTGCAACCTTCATTGTGACTTTGCTTGCATCGTTGGTTTCTTCTGTCCAAATTGGTGTTGCTTTGGGATGTTTCTACTCTGTGATTAGAGTCATCAAACATTCCACCAAGTCCCGGATTCAAATTCTATCCAAAGTTTCTGGAACTGACCTGCTTGTTCCATCGGATTATGATGATACCAGTACGGACTCTGTAATGGCTCCAGAATTGGTGGTTCCAGGACTTTTGGAATACAGACGCCAATCATTACTACAAAGTGTCAAGCCGACTTTAGAAGATAATGAAGACTGTTTGATTGTGAAGATCCCTGAACCACTTACTTTCACCAACTCGAATGATCTAAAAGCACGACTGAGACGTGTGGAGTTGTGTGGATCGGTCAAAGTTCATCCTGCCACTCCAAAAAACACCCAATCCATAAAACATGTGGTGTTCGATTTAAATGGAATGACGTCTGTGGATTCGTCGGCAGTACAGATTCTCCATGAAATTGTCTCCAATTACCAACGACGTGGGATTAATGTATTCTTTTGCAGAGTTTTCAAAAGTGCCAAACTTTATGAACGGTTGCAACTTTCGGGGATAACCGATCTATTAAAACTTACACAGGGATCAGAGTTTGGATTTATTCAAGCCAGTCCTCCCTACTACGATGAGGTTTTAGACGCTTTAAAGGCAATCAATACTTTGGAGAGTACTTGCGATCTCACAGAGGAACGAAGTATGATCTCGTACCTGATTGACGGACTATAAATATTTTTTAGATCTTACGGCGATTTCGGTAGATTAAGATGCATAATTTAGGCTGGAATATATATAAGTTCTAACGGTCTCTGCCAGAACAAGTTTATGCAATTCGTTGCCTTTTTGTGCTTTGTGATTGGCTGTTTGGCTTTCGAGCCTAAACTCACTGTCAATCAGTTCGATGGTGCACCCGATCAACTAATCTATTTTGAAGACTCTGCGCACGTGATATACCAACAGGCCGATAAGTTATACAAATCGAGTGATGATGGAATGACTTGGACCCAAGTGGACATTTTTGGTTCATCAATTAGAAAAGTTATCCGACATCCCTTTGAAAAGACCAGAGCCTATGTTTTGACCGATGACAAGACCCATTTTCGGGTTCTTGAATCTGGAGATGTTTGGGAGACTTTCTCCCTTACCGAAACCCCTGCAGATGAGCTTTTGGATTCCGACTCTCAAGATTCATCTGCATTGATCTTTAATTCACAAAACCCGAACTTGATCCTTTTTGCAGGAAGTTGTATTGACCAAACGTCAGATGCTTGCAATCGTCAATTTTATTACTCCACAGATAATCTTCAGACATACACTCAGTTGACCAAAGCATATTCATGTTTATTCGTGAACTCCGTTCGTAATGTAGAGTCGGATGAGAATTCAATTATCTGTTCTCTTGATTCTGATCAAGGTGTTCTACTAGGTCAAACTACCAATTTCTTCCAATCCACCAAATATTTGGTTTCGGATGCTGGAGGATTAATTATGGGTACAAAAGCTCTGGGTCATCAAGATGGAGTTTTGCTTGCTCTTGGAGACAATTTCATTCGTCGTGACACTAAATTCTTGTACATGAGTGAAAATGGAATGAATTGGAAAGCATATCAACTACCCGGTACGACGGACGGAAACGTGAAGTTGTTGGAGGCGGCTCCAAAATCTGTCAATCTGGAGATCTCTAACTCCCTTTTCGTTCAAAAAGAGTCGCAACTTGTTGAAACCTTATCAAATATGGTGGAATACCAATATGTACAAGGTCTTGGAGGAGTCATCTTAGCAAACACAGATAAAACACAGATTTCACTTGACAATGGACATTCCTGGACAACCCCAAAGATTGAGAGCTGTCCTAGTTGTGAATTACAGCTACATCTTGATGATACGGTTTCCAACAGTGTTCCTGGGTTGTTGTTGGCTGTTGGAAATGAAGGTCCGACTTTGCAACCAATTGAAAAATGTGACACTTATATTTCCGTCAATGGAGGAAAAACATGGAGTAAATCTCTGAGTGGTCCCAAACTAACCGAGGTTGGTGACTCGGGAGCTTTGATCGTTGCTGTTAGTCCAAGAGGTTCCGAACTACAATATTCTTTGAACTATGGTAAGGATTGGAAAGTGTTGGATCTTGGACGGTCAATGGAGCCAACGACTCTGGAAACAACTTTGGATTTCACTTCTTCCAAATTCATCTTGGCTGATCAACAAACAACGTTGGCCATTGATTTTTCCGGTATTTATTCTTCTACATGTTCCAGTTCCGATTTCGAAGATTGGAGCATGGGTTGTATTTCGGGCGTTGAATTGACGTATCAAAGACGGAAACAGAACTCTGAATGCTCAATTGATAACCTGTATCACGAAGCTACCGCTCTGACAAACCAATGTGCGACAAAAGAAGTCACAGTGATGGAAGACAGTAGCGATGAAAATCCAGACGAAAAAGAGGGCGCTCCTGAAAAGTCCAAAGATGGATACAACGACGGGAAAGTTCAAGTTTCTCTATTCACCTTCCGGGGAAAAGTCAAGAAGTACGTTTATCTGGATAAGATTAACAATAAATCTAGTGATGAGACTGTTTTGGTTTTGACTAACCAAAATGAAGTATTTGTCAGTCACAACCAAGGACATGTTTGGGAAGAGGTTGCACCCGATGAAGAGTTCTTGGATATCTATTTGGATCCTTATCATCCATCCAATGTTTATTTGTTGGCTGTTAATGATAAGATTGTCTATTCCAAAGATAGAGCAGATAATTGGAAGTCATTCCGGACCCCCAGCAAGGCTGTCCAGGGAATCTCTACGTTGTATTTCCATCCTTCAAATGACAAAAGATTCATTTTCATGGGCCAAGAAGGTTGTGACAATCCATTTGCTGGATCTTGTAAAACTGTCGCTTATCATACTGTTTCTGATGGAAAACGGTTTGCGCCAATCCAGGGAAATGTTCGAAAATGTTTGTTCAGTGGAGATGGTAACTGGATCCTGTGCCAAAAAGAGTCCAATGAAGCCACCAACTATAAGGCTGACCTGGTGGTTTCAAATGACCTGTTCAAATCCAAACCCCAAACAGTTTTGAAAAATCTCGTTGGATTTACTCATATCGGAGATTATTGGGTAGCAGCCACCGAACTATCTCATGGAGAACTAAAAGCTCATGCGTCTCTTGATGGAGTCAATTGGGCTTCAGCTCAATTTCCAGCCAACATGAAGGTGGATAAACGACAGGCATATTCCGTTTTATCCGGTGCTACCAAGAGTATTTTCATCCACGTGACTACTAATCCACACCAGGGAACCGAGTTTGGATCGATTCTCAAATCCAACAGTAATGGAACCTCATATGTGTTGAGTCTACAAAATGCAAATCGTGATGAAAATGGATATGCAGATTTCGAGCAAGTGACAGGACTAGAAGGGTTGATTTTGGCCAATGTTGTTTCAAACCCTGACGAGGCTCGTCAAGGAGCCAGGAAGAAGATCCAATCCATGATCACTCACAATGATGGAGCTCAATGGTCGTTGATTCAACCACCAGTGGCTAGCGTTGACAACGAGAGATATTGCAACGGTCAATCTCTTGATAAATGTTCTTTGCATTTACATGGATATACAGAACGTGCGGACTATAGAGATACTTATTCTTCGTCCAGTGCCGTTGGAATGATGATTGGAGTTGGAAATGTTGGATCACAACTGGAAAATTATTATGATGGTCACACATATCTAACCAAAGATGGAGGAATCTCCTGGAAGGAAGTCAAGAAGGGAGTCTATATGTGGGAATATGGAGATCAAGGATCGGTGATCGTGATGGTGAATGGTAAAGATAATACCAATACTTTGAGTTATTCTATTGATGAAGGAGAAACTTGGGTGGATTATAAGTTCACAGATGAGCCTGTTACCGTGGAAGATATATCCACTGTTCCTGGTGATAATTCTTTAGTATTCCTACTTTTCACCAGAGTTCCACTAGCCAGGGGAGACAAAACGCGGATTTTTCGTATTGACTTCAGTCAGTTGTTGGAAAAGAAATGTTCAGATACCGATTTCGAGACTTGGGTTCCAAAACATCCTTTCCAGTCAGATAATTGTCTATTTGGACACGAAATGGAATACACTCGGAAAATTCCGGGGAAATTGTGTCAAATTGGTGATAGAAAGCTTGATCAGGCCAAGATTATTAGAAACTGCAAGTGTGTTCGTCAAGATTTCGAATGTGACTTCAATTACTACCAAGATATGGACGGAATCTGCAGACTTGTTCCGGGATACAATCCACCAAGTCATGAAGATATATGTTTTGGTGATGATAGTCCTATTGAATATTATCCAGCCACCGGTTACAGAAAGGTGCCATTGTCCACCTGTGAAGGAGGTTTGGAGTTTGATAAGAGTGACGAACCAGTGGCCTGTAAAGGGCAAGAACCAGAGTTCAGAAAACTGCATCCAACCTGGGGAATCGTCAAGACTTTGATTGTATGGATTTCTGTCCTGGTAGTGGTTGGATTCAGTGCAAAATTCATATACCAATGGTACGAAAAACGCCATGGAGAAATTAGATTGGATGACGAAGGATTCAGCTTCGTGGAGACAAGCGATAGTATTTGGGACCAATGTCGTACTTTCGTGGGAGAGTCGCTTATCAAGAGCGCTGCTGTGACGTCTCAGTTGGTAAGAAACGGGATCTTGAATGTGCGTTCGCTTTTCAGAAGAAACAACCGTACAGTCCTCCTCAATCAGGAGACTGAACCACTGGAGGACTCTGACGACGAGGATTTTGTTGAATGAATCAATTGAGTTTGGTCTTTTTTGGAGACGGCTCGTCATCTAGATCAAGCTCTTCGCTACTGGAAATGAGCTCCTCGTCGTCCTCATCGTCACCAACTCCAGGTGCAGCCTCTGTATAATATTTGGTAGCATGAGGAAATAAATCTTCAACAATTAACAAAGCCAGATCTTCGCCATGACGATATTCTTTTCCTGCTTTTCTTCCTGTCCAGCTGAAGAAAGCGAAAAAGGATTTCATTCCAGTTCTGTAGTTCTTTTTATTAGCACTGTTCATTTCTCCTTTTGTCTTGATAATCTTAGGGTTGATAGAATCGAATTCTGAAGGCCATTCGATTTCCACCGCTTCTGAAAACAATTGTTCCTCTCCAGAATCTGGATCATGGACTTTTTCAAATCTTTTGACCACAGTCTGAGTCTTGATCTCATTGTTTGGAGCCTCTAACTTGATAGTTATATCGAACTTCATGGGATTTCCATCAACCAGATAGTCCACATATATCTCCTTGATGTACTCCAGATATTTCATATCCTCGGTCCTAATATACTCCTGAAAATCCTCGTGCTCGGCAAGAACTATATACCAGAAACTGGGAATTTGGGCCAACAAGACCCGTCTCTTCTCGTAAACAGGCTTCGAATTGGTAAATCTAAACTTCTCAACTTCTTTCTCGGCCTCATCCATCTCCAATTCGCAATCTGCTAACGAAGTCAATATCTTTTCTAAAGGCTCTTCTCCAGACATGATGAATATAATTTTTTCAAACGTTTATTTACATTTATTTATTCTTCCTCAGATAATATGTACTCTTGCAAGATTTCTTCCTTTGATGATCTTTTCATAGGCCAGATCACATCATTGGAAACACCCACATTCACTAAACATCCATAACATAGTGGAATTGTAGATTTGATATCTGTATTGGCGCTCTCAGACATCTGCTCCAACCATGTTTTTGGATCATGATAAACAGGTTCATGACAAATGATACATCCCACACTCAATCCTTCAGGATTATCCAATTTACTTCCAATCTTCACCACTGTGGAGATCACTTCTGGATATTCTGTCTCAACATTTTCAAAATATTCTCTGACCAACTCGTTGATAGTTTTGTTTTTGGCAGATTTATGTTTGACAATGGTGGCAGGCTCTGCAAATTTGTCCAGGCCACTGAAGTTGATATATTCTTTGATTTCTGTCAACAAGACTTCTCGAAGAGGATGGATAGTATGTAATTGGTCGTGAATTCCATCAGTTAATCGTTTGGCTATCTCAGATCCTTTACCCTTCACTGTGAGAGCCAAAATCTCGTCGGCTAATCTGGTCATTGAATGGCCGTATAATATCACAGAACAATGTTGAGTCATTGCTGTTTGAATAATCATTTCTTGAACAATTGCATTCCAGAAATCCTGTTGAGATGTCCTATTACCAAATTGACTTAATAATTCGTCCAAATCCATGGTTCCTTCATAATCACTAACAGAAGCACGATAATCGTTAGAAATCGCTAATCTTGCTAGATCTCCAACAAACGTATTGGGATCCACTTGCAAAAACACCACATCGAGTTTTGCTAACACATCTTGATAATGAGCTCTAATTTGGTCTAATTTGGTGACATTTTCCCCAACATTCACAACTACTAAAACATATCCTTGAGTAGCTCTTTTATTTTGACATTGTTCTTCCAGATGAGATAAAACCATATCCAACAGAGCGAGTGAAGATTGACCAAAAGATAGCGGTAACAGAACTCTGGGAATTTCTATTTGGCTATTGGCAAATTTGACCTTGAATTTTTCATCCTGCATCTGTTTCCGTTGTTTGGTACGTATAAACCTCTTAAAACATCCTCCACAAAAATGATCCTTCCTTGAAACAACACAACATCGCTCAACCTTGCATCGATTGCAAATGTCTTGTAAAGAACATTCCATTATATTTGATCTCAAAAATTTTTAGTGGCTGTGCAAATATTTTGTTAATTATTCTTCCTCATGTCTGACAAGCAATTGAGCAATAAAGATTTGCGTAGAAAGGAAAGTGTACAAAATGATGAGCCAAAGTTTGTGGAACAAACAGGATCAGAGTTGAAGATTAGATTTTATCCAGATTCGCCGACTGAACGTGTACATAAAGATGCCTTTCTTACCAAAGTTCCGTCCAAATTCTACGATCCATGCGCCAAATCGTCACAGATGTCCATAAGATGCATGGAAAACCATGATGAAGATTATAAAGAGGTGTGTGCTGAATACTTCCGAGCTTATCGCGAGTGTAAGAAAGAATGGATGAAAGAACGAAGAAAAGATCAAGGATTGTGGTGATTTCCATGCCTTAATTGTATATACTGACTGGTTTACGTATAGCTAAACGAATAAAACGACCCGAAGAGATTCAGTCGATTGGAGTAATTAGGACAGAACTTCAGCACTTTCTTATTATCGTAATTGAAATTCACATTCTCATTGAAGTAATTGATGAAAGCATCCTTTACCTCGGACTCTTCTTCTTCATGTCGTTTATTCTTGCGGCGGCCAAATGACGAGCTCATTGATGGCAATATGTTGGGTGTCAAAACAACAGGAAGAGGAGTTGACACATCATACGGAATTGGCTTGACCTTTTCTTTGAACATGTACAAGCTTGGGTTGGTTATGAGATTCAACAGTAACAGTTTTTGAACCCGTCTGCGTTCCTCTTCCTTGTTGTCATCCACAAATCGTTTAAATTCCCCGTATTGTTTGGAATTATCCTCATCGTTGGTCTCACAATTGTTAAATAGCCGATACACCTTGATAAATGTCTGATAATCCTCAAAAAGCTCGCCATCATTTTCCTCTGAACTCCAATTGTTCTTATCCAAATTCCCCGGTATCATAAATAGTTCTCCTGTCAATCTGTTTATTGAAACATAAATTTGCAGCTTGAACTTACTGCTGTTGGTATTTTTGTACAACTTCTTGGCCAGTACATGGCCACGTCGATGGTTCTGTTGTTCGCGACTTAAGTTTCTTTCAAACAATAGGTTTTCAATGCGTCTCGATCGACCACTCGATAATTCCACGTCGTATAGTTCGTCCACATTGAGATCAGCATCGTTATCTTCATCCTCTTCATCATCTTCAAACCCACGTGCTTCATCCTCTTCATCATCAAGATTCTCCAACAGAAAGTTGCGTCCAAGTTCATCATCACTAAAATCAGAATCTGTCGAAAATCCGTCAGTATTGCTTTGTTGACGAGATTGCAACTGTTGAGGAAGATCTGGATCGTATCTCCATTGCTGGCGGGAAACCAAGTAATCAAGCAGTCGAATCCGTCGAGAACGATTTTCATCTCTCTGTCGAAGATTCTCCATTGAATAATGATGACCCGCTCCGAATACAAAGCCCCTGGTGCGATCATGGTGGTAATATTGTGGACGACCCATATGAGTTATCGGTGAATTAGCTCCTGATCTCACAGATGGAACAGAATCGAATGAAGGACTACTGGGTCCTGCATAGGATGTCAATGGTTTTAGTCTTCTTCTCCGTTTATATCTCATATCATTTCTGATCTTAAGGTCCATAGAGTTGGATCCTGGCTCTTTTAGCAAATCTTCAATATCCACCTCCAGTTTCATAAGGATAAAGTTCTCCAGAATGAGGTCTTGACATTTAGGACAAACCAGTAAGTTTTCTGGATTATTGGTGCTCTTACGTCTGGCTCCCGGTGGAGTTGGTGGGGAGGGGGTCTTCACGAATTCATTAAATGGTGGAAGATCGAACCATTTTGCCAGACATTTGTATGTGCTTCCCTTGTTACCACACATGTTTGCCACTTTGTGAAAAATTGAGGAGTTGGGGAATTTCATTTCCTTACTCTTGGGTAATATGGTCGATCGTGGTCCATTGGTCTTCAAGTATCCGAATTTATCCAGGTAAAACGGTTTCCAGTTTGGATCATCATCATTCATACGTTTGTGTCGTCCAATGTACTTGCGGAAATCCTTATCGAAACAAAGACTGTTGCGTAGAAGATTGCTAAAGACGGATCCTTCAATGGCCATTTTGGAACCATCACTGCTTCGAAGGTCGTTATCAATAAAGTCCACAACCTGGCCCATAAACTCAATGCTGATTTGACCAGTCTCCATAATTCCTTTCACTTTCAAATCATCCTTAAACTGCTCAGTAAATCTAATCTCTGTGGTAACGCCATCTTCATTATTCAATGTATACGTCATTCCGGGTTGAACAAAACTCGATTTTTGAGCACCGGGACTTGACGGCGAAGTCTCTAACTGTGAAAATCTCCGCTTACCGGAAACGGGCTTGGGTTTCGCCAATTCTGTCTTCTTGTCTGCCAAATTCTGATTCATCATTCCCATCAGACCATAATCACGAATGAAATGGTTTACATCATTGTTCATAGTATGCTCCGGATGCGATTTGAAAAATGTGGTGGTGACAACGTTCAAAGGATCATTGGATAGCACTCTAGGAATAATATTGAAGTTGTCATCCTCAGACCATCGAATGTGCTCGTGATGATCCTCAGGATCAAGTATGTCCAGGTTGTCATATTCCTGCGATGATCCCATTGTCCTGCTGCGCGTTCTACGATTTCCAGCCAGAGGAATTCGCACTCTAAATGAGTTGAACTGTTGATTTAGTTGTTCCAGGTCCTCAGAACCTTGATGGTTAGCACGTTCAAAACTTTCTATTTCCTGGGGCCTTTCGCTTGAAGGCATGATCAAAGAGCACTCTGCTCTAAATATTGTTGAAATAGACCTAAATTGCCCTTGTAGGATATAACTCTTTTTACTCCCGCTATTTATTATTGTTACATACTACCTATCACACCCGCATCTCGGGTGACAGATTTGATTAGATAAGCGGTATTTCGATCGGAATGATCATTAACCATCACAGAACAAAGAAAGCATTATCTGGTTGTTCATACCTCTATCGTCGCAACAACATCAACATCTTTGAATATCTTATCTGAGGCACATGCCACCTTGCAATGAATAGCCGACGCGTCGATTGTTCTGCTCCATTTCGTAATCCGGGTAACTCCCCTCATTTCACAAGGACAACTAAAATTTCCCAACTTCTTGTCCTCAAATAATTTACGCTTCTTTTCTGGTATCTCTAAAGATATAGATATTTTAGAGGGGTTTGAGGGGTTTTACACCGTTGAAGTGTTGAGATGTTCTGCAAGTGATGGAAATTTCTCATTGTGAAGTTTTCCTTGAAGATTATGTGATTCTTGGATAATTATGCAGATTCGTGGGTGTTGATGAGCCAGTGAGAAACGTGTTGAGTTGCTGTTTCCGTTTCGTTGTTCTCCAGAAGGTTCAGGAGTTCATTGGAACCGAAAAAGGAACTCGAATTGTTTACTTTCGCCTTTCCTTATGGTTTTCTTCTTGTTTTTAAGGAGATTTGTCAAACATTTCAGATGATTCTACGGTTTCGTTTAATTCAGACTCTGTTTTCTCGAAGGTTTGCGTTGTTTGTGATACTCTGGTCAATGGAGTTTTCCTATTTTCGTTGCTTTTGATGAATTAATTCAAGAAAAAGGACTTTTAATCTTTTGGATTGGAAATAAACTCTGAGTTTTTTGTCAATTTGGTTACTTTGAAGCAACTTATCCGTTTTATCGGTTATACACTATCTGTGACATTCCTTCAGGTGTCATTTCCACCCCATTTCTCCCCATTTAAGGCATCTATACTTCAAAATAAGGTGGATCAGAAACTCTCGATTCTTGCCGACCACGTCTGCAAACTTTGCATGTCATTTGTAACCTTTCAAGCTTGTAATTCAGGTAGTCAACATCCTGGTCATGTAGATCGATTACCCTCCCTGTTGATTTCGGAAATGAGACGTAAATTTTTTTTCAATTGATGCCAAGTTTTGTACTGCTCATCGTTATTAACAGGTTTAGAAACTTATAATTTGCACGCTCTTTAGTTGTAAGACGGTGAAATCGTTTGTACACATAAAGTACCTCCTTGTTGCTAAGAAAAACTCGGCTCGATTCGAAATTAGTACGGTTTTCACTGACCGTCGAAAATAACCTAATAGGTAAACACCGTTTATCGAAATTGGTTTAGAACGCTTTATTCACTACAAAACACGACATGTCGACTGATATAAGGACAGAGATTGAAAGTAACCCTGAACTTTATGGGTTACGTCGGTCTGGACGTGCCAGATCAAAGCCTACAATGGCTGACGAATTTTCAGATGAAGATGAAGATAATCAAAGTTACAAGAAGAGTACGCGTCAAAAGCGTGCTCTCTCCGATGATGAGGCGGCCATGGAGGATTTCATGGTGGAATCAGACGATTCAGACTATGGTGGAAGCAGAAAACCCGGTCGTCCCAAAAAGAAGAAACAACCGGTTTACAAATCGTCAGAACAGTATCCTGGATTTACTGAATTGCGCCTTTCTAGTAGAAATAGCAAATCTGTGAATTATGCCCTGGATGTTGATGAGGACGAGTTTCTGGAATCTGGTGATGAAGCCGGTGGAGAAGATGAATATGGGGAATACTATTATGATGAGCCTGTTGAAGTTGTTGAGGAATTAGGAATTGATCAAGTTCTCGATCATCGTGTTATTGGTGATGATGACGACGATGATGACGACGACGACGAAGACGAGAGCAAAACGGCTGATCAAACCGCTCGTATTAAAGATGTTCTGACTAATGGAGATCCGAAAGCCGATTTTGAATATATGATCAAATGGACCAACACATCGCATCTACACAATACTTGGGAGACATACCAGAGTTTGAAAAGTCGGAACCTCAAGGGAATCAAGAAAGTGGACAACTACATCAACCTGTACATTATAAATGATAGAGAGATAAGAAAGGATCCGTTTGTGACGAGAGAGGACATAGAACAGATGGATCTCGAAAACGAGACCAGAAGAGAAAACTTGAAGGATCACAAGAAAGTTGAGCGCATTGTGGACAGTGAGAGAATCGTTCTTGAGAACGGAGAATCTGACCTCAAATACTATGTCAAATGGAAAAGACTCAACTATGATGAATGTACTTGGGAATCTGCTACTGAAATCGCACCATTAAGTCCTCAAGAGGTGAAGAAATTCCAAAGTCGTCAAAACTCCAAGATTTTGCCCGGATTGTCGGCCTCTTATGGTTCAAATAGACCAAGGTTTGAGAAACTCACATCTCAGCCGTTATTCATCAAAAATGGAGAACTTAGAGACTTTCAATTGACTGGTCTCAATTGGATGGCATTTTTATGGTCCAGAAACGAAAACGGAATCTTGGCAGACGAGATGGGTCTGGGTAAGACCGTTCAAACTGTGTCATTCCTTTCGTGGTTGATCTATGCTAGAAGACAGAATGGTCCACATTTGGTGGTCGTTCCTTTGTCTACTGTTCCAGCGTGGCAAGAGACTTTTGAGAAGTGGTCGCCAGACGTCAACGTTATTTATTACATGGGAAACACCAAGTCTAGAAAGGCAATCAGAGACTACGAGTTTTATGTTGGTGGAAATCGCAAAAAACTCAAGTTCAATATCCTGTTAACCACTTACGAGTATATTTTGAAAGATCGGTCTGAATTAGGCAGCTTTAAATGGCAATATTTGGCTGTTGATGAAGCACATAGATTGAAAAATGCCGAGAGTTCGCTTTATGAGAGTTTGAATGATTTCAAAGTGGCCAACAGATTGTTGATCACCGGAACTCCATTGCAAAACAATCTGAAAGAATTAGCAGCCTTGTGCAACTTCTTGATGCCTGGAAAGTTCCGTATCGATCAAGAAATTGATTTTGATACTCCAAATTCTGAAGCAGAGGGTTACATCAAGGCTCTTCAAGCCGAAATCAAGCCTTTTATCCTTCGGAGATTGAAAAAGGATGTTGAAACTTCTCTTCCAGGTAAAACAGAGAGAATTTTGAGAGTGGAGCTGTCTGACATTCAGACTGAATACTATAAGAATATTCTTACCAAGAATTATGGTGCTTTGAACCAAGGAGTCAGAGGATCCCAAATTTCTTTGCTTAATATCATGGCTGAATTGAAAAAGGCTTCCAATCATCCGTACTTGTTCGATGGAGTGGAAGACCAAGTGTTATCAAAAGTTGGATCTCATTCCAGAGAAACCATTCTTAGAGGTTTGATTATGTCATCTGGTAAGATGGTGTTATTGGATCAATTACTGAACAAATTGAACAGAGATGGTCATAGAGTGCTTATATTCTCACAAATGGTGAGAATTCTAGATATCATTGGAGATTATTTGCAACTCAAAGGTCATGCTTTCCAAAGATTAGATGGAACCATCAATTCTCACAAAAGAAGATTGGCTATCGACCATTTCAATGCTGAGGGATCCAAGGATTTTGTTTTTCTGTTATCTACTAGAGCTGGTGGTTTGGGTATCAATTTGATGACTGCCGATACCGTTATTATTTTCGATTCCGATTGGAATCCTCAAGCCGACTTGCAAGCAATGGCAAGAGCTCATCGTATTGGACAGAAAAATCATGTCATGGTATACAGATTTGTTTCCAAAGATACCGTGGAAGAACAAGTTTTAGAACGTGCCAGACGGAAGATGATTTTGGAATATGCCATTATTTCTCTGGGGATCACCGATAATAACAAGTCCAAGACCAAGAGTGAGCCTACCTCTGGAGAATTGAGTGAGATTCTCAAATTTGGAGCGAGTAATATGTTCAAATCCAATGATAACCAGAAGAAGTTGGAAAACCTTGATTTAGAAGATGTCCTTAATCATGCTGAGGATCACGTGACGACCCCTGATCTAGGTGAATCGAATCTTGGAGGAGAAGAGTTCTTGAAGCAATTCGAGGTTACTGATTATAAAGCCGATGTTGATTGGGATGATATTATTCCAGAGGAGGATTTGAAGAAAATCAAGGAAGAGGAAGAGAAGCGGAAAGAGGAGGCGTTCTTGCAAGAGCAGATTGAGATGGCTTCAAGAAGAAGACTGGCTGCTATCAAGAAGCCTGATTATGACGAAATGGATGAGGTGGAAACCTCGACCAAGAGACAGAAAAAACTGGATATGAACAATTTGACGGAGTCCCAAATCAGAAATGTTTACAAGGCTATCTTGCGTTATGGAGATATCAGTAATCGACTGGAAGAGCTTGTGGCCGACGGAACATTGCCGAACAAGAAAATTGAGATCCTTGATCAATGTCAGAAGGAAATTGTGGAAACAAGTACTAAGTTAGTTGCTGAATACGAAGCAAAGCGTGAGGAGGAGTTGAAAGATCTGGAAGTCAAGGCTTTGGAGGAGAAAGAACAGCTCGCCAAGCTAGATCCTCGTCCAGATGGTCAGCCTCATCCTACACCTGCTATGCAATTGTACAGCTCCAGAAAACGTGACAAGAAAGCTATATTGTTCGATTACAAAGGAGTTAAGAATATGAACGCGGAGGTGGTTTTGAACAGACCTGAGGAATTGAAGTTCTTGAGAAGCGTGATTCCTGAAGACGATCCGATGAGATTCAAGTTGGTTAAGGAACCAAAACCTGTCAATGGTTGGTCTTGTAAATGGACTGCAAAACAAGACACCACGTTACTCATTGGAGTCTACAAATTTGGATACGGAGCATGGACTCAGATCAGGGACGATCCAATTTTGAATTTGCAAAACATGATGTTTCTAGAAGCTCCACCTGCTGGGGCATCCAAGGAAGAAAAGGAGAAATTGAGCAAAAGAATCCCTGCTTCCATCCATTTAGTCCGGCGGACAGATTACTTACTGGGATTTTTGAAGGAATTCCAAGGAATGCCTGCTAGTGCCACTTCCGAGTCCAAAGAACCTAAGAAAGCCAGTCGTCCAAAGAAGGTCAAGAAGGCTAATACTCCAGACAATGAATCGTCAAAGGCAAGTACTCCGAAACCAGCTGGATCTGTTTCGTCGTCTCCTGCTACCTCTTCTCAGCCTACTCTATATCAAGTGATGAAGAACTCCAAGAGCGCTTCTCCTGAAGTTCAGAAACAGAAGAAAAAGCCAGTGTCCAATGGATCTAGGAATGAGCACGAGTTGCTTAAACCAGTCGACAAATATCTCAAGATCTGGCAAAGTAAAGGTAAAGGTCTTGATAAGACAGAATGGGGAGCAAAGTTGAAAAGCTCGTTGATCAGCATTGGTAATCAGATTGAATCGGTTTCCAAGCATGATTCCAAATTGAACTCTGATCTTTGGGCTTTAGCACAAAAGTCGTGGCCTAATGCTGGAGTCAGTGCAGAGCTGATTAAGAAAATGTACGTTAAGAAGGTGGCAGGCCAGAAATAAATAAGAAAATGAAATTAGGTCGATATACACTATGGAAGGAAACAACGTATAGTAGAAACCATGTACGAGGTGTGTCCTTCGACAACCAGCCAGATAGTGAATAAGAATTTGAGGTATTTGATGCTCTGGAAGAAATATTTTCCATCCTGAGTGATCATTTCATCCTCTCGTTCGCTACTCCAAAGCCCTCGCACAACCATGGATTCCATTGGGTGAGGAAGATCTTTCTTTTTGATGTAGATTTCCACTCCGCAATGCGCATAACCCATCACCTCAAGTGGAACCACCGGAACAATGTCTCCATGATGAACCGTTCTGATGAAAGAGTTTTGCGGGAAAGAGTCGAAATCATCCTCCTCTAATTCGCTAACTATTTCAGCGCTCCCAAATCTGCTGTTCATCCATTGAGCAAATTCTGGATTTCCAACTTTAGGTGAACCGTAGGTGATCACCTTTGGGTTCATTCCTGCCAATTGCAATTCAGCTCCTCCCAAGGTAGCCAAAGCTCCTCCCAAAGAATGGCCAACAAGCTTGACGTTATACTCAGGATACTTCTCGTGGTATTTGACAACCGTGTCATACCCTTGGTTCATAAAACTCTTGAGAGCTTTGTAAAAACCAAGATGGACATTACAATTCTCACACTCATACTCCATAACGTTGAGTCCACGATCAACAACATAAGGGGTGTATCCCAAAGGAATAAAGGTGAAATCTGTCAACCATTCGATAGGATCAATAGAACCTTTAAAGGTAACCACCAACTCCTTCGTATCATGGTTAATCGTGGTGTATCCATGAATGATACCGTTGAAAATGTCCACCACCTCTGCATTTCCAAGAGAATCACACGCTGGAATGGAGCAAGCATCGCTCATTTCTCCAGTGGTTAATCTCAAAGTGTTCAAACAGTAAGAGATCTGACAGTATTCCATGCCCTCATAAAGTTCGTCATACAGATTTGGGTTGTTGAATCTAAACAGATAAGGAATGGTATCAGAATCTTTAAACAGATCTTTGTGAAACAATTCAAGATTTACAGTGGTATTAGATGGGTCGTAAAGGTCGGATCCAGTAAAATTCAGCACAGTTCTGTAGTCAAACGGAGCCATTTCAATGGTCTCGTTCCATGATTTCGCACTTGTGGTATTTGATGGGATGGCCACCGCAGAAACGGTACTTGCCATGAGCAGACCTAGGCCTAACATTTTAGATGAGCTTGTTCTGGTTATCAGAAAAGGCGGCCGTTTAATACCAATGGTAGCCATAATATCCTAGTCTCGGACATTAACAAGATTATGGCAGCTGGAGTAGTGAATACTCCACCCAGAAAGTTAACTGAGGAGATTCATCGTTGAAGAATCCAAAAAAATGGAAACCGCAGTCGTCATAACCAGATACCAGAATCCTTGACGGTGCATATTTAACGATTGAACCGTTATCCAAATTTACTCTGCTTTTTAGCCTCTCCGCACAGCCGCACCAAAAACAAAATTCACCTCCCCTTTTCTGTCACTGAAATCAACGGTCACTAACTTCCGCTTTCAGACATGGCGTTGAGGAAAAAAAAAATTTTTCAGCAAAATATACAATGTAGTCGAAATTAAATGTAGGTTTTTTGGATCTTATTCTTTATTAACCATCAGTCTTTTGGCCTTTAAACAAATAAATTATACGTCCATCGCCAAGTTTACTTTGTCCCAAGTTAAACTAGGAGTATAATTTACCGCTTACTACCAAAAAAAGTACAAAAAAAGTCAAAAAAACGTTGAAAAACTTAAAAAATCAAATTATCATTTGAACCCATCCCCCCGTGTTCAATTTTTGTCTGATTCCCATCTTATTACACTATGTCATCGGCAGAAATTAACCAACTTACCGAGCAAACCGACAAATTGTCTGTTGCCGAACCAGCCACTGCTGAAACCCCTGCTACCACTGCTGAGGAATCTTCAACCGCTGAGTCCACTCAGAACTCAGAGACTCTGGCCTCCTTGTATGTGGGAGAGCTGGACCTATCTGTGACTGAGTCCGACTTGTTCGAGGTGTTTTCACCTATTGGACAGGTCTCCACCATTAGAGTTTGCAGAGATGCCGTTTCTAAGCAATCCCTTGGTTACGGTTATGTTAACTACCAAAGTCATGAGGATGGTGAGAAGGCCATGGAGGAGTTGAATTACACTCCTATCAAGGGTAAGGCCTGCAGAATCATGTGGTCTCAAAGAGATCCTTCGCTCAGAAAGAACGGTTCTGGAAACATTTTCATCAAGAACTTGCATCCTGCTATTGATAACAAGACTTTGCACGATACCTTTTCTGCTTTCGGAAAGATCTTGTCTTGTAAGATTGCTACTGATGAGCACGGAAACTCTAAGGGTTTTGGTTTCGTCCACTATGACGAAGCTGAATCTGCTCAAGCTGCCATTGAGAACGTTAACGGTATGCTTTTGAACGACCACGAAGTGTTTGTTGGTCCTCACCTTGCCAAGAAGGATAGACAATCCAAGATGCGTGAGTTGATTGCTAACTTCACTAACGTTTATGTCAAGAACATCAGCTTGGAGTGGGACGAGTCCAAGTTGAAGGAAGTGTTTGCTGCCTATGGTCCAATCAGCTCTGTTTTCCTTAACAAGGATGAGGCTGGAAACTCCAGAGGTTTCGGTTTCGTTAATTTCGAAAACCATGAGGATGCTGCCAAGGCTGTTGAGGAATTGAACGACAAGGATATTGACGGCCAAAAACTCTATGTCGGAAGAGCGCAGAAGAAGAGTGAAAGACTCGAGTCTTTGAAGCACCAATACGAGGCTGCTAGACAAGAGCAACTCAACAAGTACCAAGGTTACAACTTATTCGTTAAGAACTTGGACGACACCATTGATGACGCCAAGTTGGAGGAGGAGTTCAAGCCTTATGGTACCATCACTTCCGCCAAGGTGATGCTTGATGAGGCTGGAAAATCCAAGGGCTTCGGTTTCGTTTGCTTCAGCTCTCCAGAAGAGGCCACCAAGGCTATCACTGAGATGCATCAAAGAATGGTGGCTGGAAAGCCTTTGTACGTTGCTCTTGCTCAAAGAAAGGAGGTTAGAAGATCTCAATTGTCTCAGCAAATCCAAGCTAGAAACCAAATGAGAATGCAACAAGCTGCTGCTCAAGGTGGTATGGGACAATTTGTGGCCCCAATGTTCTACGGCCAAAACCCAGGTTTCCTCCCACCAGGAGCCAGAGGTGCTCCATTTGGCGCTCCAGGTCAACAAATGATGATGCAACAAGGTATGCCAAGACCAGGTCAAGGTGTTCCAGTGAATCCAGGTCAATTCAGAGTTGGACCTAACGGACAGGCCATGCCAATGTACATGCAACCCGTTTTCAATGAGTACCCTCAAAACGGCAGAATGCCTCAACAGAGATACTACCAAGGTGGAAGACCAGGTCCACAAGTGGGTCAACAAGCTAGAGGAAAGCGTGACGAAGAGGGTGCTGCTGCTCCATCTTTGGCTCAGGTTTTACCTCAATTCCCTCCAGAACAACAAAAGAGAATGCTTGGTGAAGAATTATACCCACTTATTGTTGCCACCGGTAAGGCTCAGGACCCTGAAGCTGCTGGTAAGATCACTGGTATGATGTTGGAAATGGACAACCAACAGATTCTGGCTTTGTTGGAAGACAGAGAATTGTTCAACAGTCAATTCGATGAGGCTTTGTCTGCTTACGAGGAGTACAAAAACAAGGAAGCCAGTGCTTAAGTTTAATTTCCAGCTACTCTTTGCATTTGGTGCAGTTATATAACTTTAGTTTGTACTGCTTGAGTGACCGTTTATTTAGTTCCTATGGTATTTTTCCCTATGACTATAGATTTCCTAGATTGTTTTCGAAGTCGTTGTCTCCGGCCAACCAAACTGCTTGATCGGTGACAGCTTTCCAAAGCTCCACGTCTCCGGAGTTGATGTCCATGTCGTCCAGATCTGGAACATCTTCTAGGTTGAAGAGGGACGGAAGTAAAGAAGGAGAGTAGAATTGGCTAGCCTGAGGAGTAGATGACGGGGATGGCGAAATGGTCTCTTTGAACATACTCAAATTGTTTCTCATTGCAATATCACTACTCCAACTAGCGATTGTATCGGTTTTGGAAGTAACGTTTGTGTTGTTGAGATCGGGAGTTGGAGCTTTTTGATTATCAAAGTGCTTGGAAATCAGGTAATCGTTGCAACCATTGAAGTTCAACAAGGTCACCAATCTCAAGATCTGTTGTCGTCTAAGTGTTGCTGGATGGTTTCCAAGATTGCGCATTTTAGTGAACATAGTCAACGAATGGTCAACATATTCTGCGGTAGCCTCATGGGTTCCAAAAGTAGCACTGAACAAAACCAGAGTGGCTGTAGAGGTGAACAGATACTCTCTGTCCATGTATCCAAATAAAGCGAGCATATTCTCGGGCACAAGCGCCCATAGAGATCTAATGGTGTTGATGGAAGCCTGGAACGACGAGTTTAGAAGTGTAAGAATTGTTTGAGAATATTTTGTAAGATCCAGAAAGACATGATCCTTAGGATTAGGAGATTTCAGATTGAGAAGCACAAAATGAAAAAGTAAAGGTCGCACTGCGAGATTGATACCTTGGAAATATTCTGTCATCATGTTGACTACCAGTCGATTAACATGGATATCTGGTTGTGTGTAATCGCAATTGAGAAATTCAGGTAAAGACTTTTTCCAGGTCAATAAACTCACCACCAATTCGTGGACAATCGGTAAAATATTACCAGATGGTTGTCGCGTGTACAGCTTGCGCAAAATATTGGCATTCACTTGTGTTATCTTCACGCAATTTCGAATATACTCTGCCTCAGGGAAAATATAATTTTCACAGCCTTTTGGAGGATTAGACATATCAAAGTCGTCTGGAAGTTCGGTAGAAATATCATCATCGATCAACGATAAAGGAAGACCCGCTTTGGATGCCAGCATCCGTTCAAAAATGTAAACAGTCCACCATAACCTGCGTCGATGTTCCAATTCGTATCTGTTGAGAGACTCTTTGCCAATATCCACGTGGTAGCCCAATATCAAAGTAGCTTTCATGGCAATTCCAAAATAAAAGTATGAGGAAACGGTACAATCGGCAACTTGCAAATAGAATGCATACAGCAAAAGAACCTCGACTCCTCCTTCTTTAGCACAATTGTCTATGGCTCCGCTCGAAAATAATCCTGTGAACAAATCACTGGCTTGGTTGAAAAAGCCAGATCCCGGCAATCTGGCACGATTTGCAACTTTCTGTTTCTTGCTTTTGGATTTGTCTGTAATTTTGTAACCATTAAGATCATTAGCAGTTCCCAAATACATCTCTCCAACTGCAAAAATCAGCAGCACCTTGCAAAACCAGATGGTCTTGAGAATCTGTTCTTTTTCGTTATTCGTATTCGACTCGCTCCCGAAATCAGGTTTGAAACCAACCCCGTCATTGAATATCCGTAGCAAATTCTCTTTGACCAATCCCTCGTTGAAGAAATAGAAACATCCATCGTTGTAAGAAATAAAAGTATCCACCAATAACATCGCATAGCTGTAACTAGGTAATGCAAAATTCACATTGATTCCAGGTCTGGATGGTGTTTGTCCTAAAAGAATTCGGTAAGCATTTCCCTCTCTTTCCAAAACTGTATCTTCCATAGAAGAATCACTGAATGGAGAATCAATAGATTCAGAAGAATGATGATTGACCAGAGGAGCCATTATTCTATTGATTTCCAGTCCAAAAAGAGTCATTGATGAATTACCGATGTAGAACCCATCTCCGTTCCTTGAATGGATCATTCGTCCAAACTTGTCCAAAAATGGGGGGATCACCTCATTGGCTTGTTTTTCAGTCTTTTTGGATTCGTCCTGATTTAATAGGTGACTAATGTTAAGATTGGTGTTTTTTCTCGTCTCTGGTTCATTGGATTCTCTACTTGAGCCCCGAGCTTTGATAGAATTGCGCAAATTTGCATTCTCAATCTTCAATTTGGATATCTCCTCGTGGAGCTTGCCCAAGTACTTCATTGATATAACGACCTTGGCCTCTGTCTCCGTATACTCACAAGAAGCGTTTGCAGAGGCACAACGAGTACAAGGAGGTCCGATCCCATCACATTTGATGTGCCGCTTTCTACAGCGTTCACAAGCAGCGTTGGATCTCTTCGGACGAGCCATATCTTCTACCGTAGTATCAGATTTGTTGAGCTTTATCATGATAAAGAAAATTCTGAAAATCTACACAGCCAAATAAAATTATTTAAGCTCGGCCTTTTGGAGTTTTTCAGCAGCGTCGGAAACCTCAGCATCAGGTCTGGCCCCTGGATATCTAGAGCCTCTGTCTTTGACCTTCTTAACTTTCTTCTTTTCATCAACTGGAGCAGGATAGCCCTTGACTTGTGCTTCTTGGAATTCTGGAGATTCATTGAAATCTCTAATAATAGGAGCTAACAACTCGTTGATAGCATCGGAAACACCGGCTTTGAAATCCACAGGACTCAATTGCTCGGTTCTAAATGCCTCCTTAAGCTCTGAAAAAGAAGTGTATGTAATGTTTCCTCCATATTTCTCGGGTCTTTGAATGAAAAACTCAAAAGTATCCTTACCATGCTTCAATTCATGAATAGGAGCAACAACATACTCCACAAACGAAAGAAGACCATTTTCCTCCACATTACCTGGAGCACAGAAAGCAGCTCCAATTTTCTTCTTGACCACTTTAGGTTCCTCCAAGACATCTATCTTGGAGTTTGGATCCGAGGCGCTCATCTTTCCACCTTGTGCAAGACCGGGCACCATAGGGTTCATCAAATGGGCTCTTTTCTTGTATCCCAGAGATGGTAAATTCTCTTCTGCAAGAACAAAGATCTTTCTTTGGTCGACTCCTCCGAATTGAGCGTCGCAGCCCAAATGTTCCTCATCTAAGGCCTGCATCAATGGATAGATCAATCCAGAAAGTAGAGGATTGGCAACTTGTTTCACCACATCAGCTCCTGCCCTTTTGGCATCATTTTGAGAAACCACATTGGCCATTCTAAACAAGTCCATGGTGAATCCTTCTTTGAGCTGGTACTCGGAACCAACCACAAAGCGCAGTTTCTCAATTGGAACATTGATCGATTTAAGAATACTTTTCACAACAAATTCGTAATATTTGGCTCTGTAACTCACCACTTCCAAAGGAGCTTTCATATTATCTAAGAAAGCGTGTAAATCGGCAAGCAGCACTGTCACTTCACATCCAGCCTTAAGAAAATGAGCCAATTTGGTCATTGGAACAAAGTAACCACAGTGAGGCTTACCGGTCGGAGCAGTACCCCAGTAGATCTTCAAAGGACGCTTTTCAACTTCTAGAACATTCTTAATGATCTGAGGATTCAGAACTTCTTGCAGGTTCTTGGTAATCAACTCAAATTGTTCTTGAGGATCGGTGATCGCTTCAGTCATGACTGGTTTTTATATTCAATTTTTTCCGACAAATTTCAATCTTTAGAAATCGTCCTGGATAAAACGACGATCGTCCTATCCAATAACGAACTCATCTATAAACCATTTATGGAACCGATAATCGTCCACCAACTCGGGGTGGAAAGACGTACCTAGGATATGCCCTTGTCTAACGGCCACAATTAATTCACATCCATCTCTGACAACTGTAGCAACAACTTCTACCGGAGATTCGTTAAATTGGTGAACATTTGCAACCACACTATCCTTAGAACCTTTGATCTCCCCAGATCCCAAAATCTTGCTTACAATAGGAGCACGAATAAATACACATTTGAAATCATCTGGTCCCTCCCCTGGAAAGCTCAATTGTTGGTCAAAAGAATCAACTTGTCTACCAAACGAATTCCGTTCAATTGAAACATTCAAGCCTCCCAAAATCTGATATCTAAAGTCTCCAAGCTCCACCTTGGTGTTTGTCACATGATTGGAAATTAAAATCAAACCAGCACAAGTTCCCCAGACAGCAATTGATCCAGATTGAATAAGCTTTGATAGAGGTTGGAACAAGCCAGTACGTTGAAGCAGCAACGAGATTGTTGTTGACTCTCCTCCAACAAGAACTATAGCATTGAGGTTCTCCAAATCTGTGGGTTTCTTCACCTTTTTGACCGAAAACCGATACTGAGAATATTCAGGAGCAGAATTTAAGGTCTCAAATAAAACACTGAAATGACCAAGATGCTCTCTGAAAGAGCCTTGTAAAGCAAGAACGCCCACAACAATTGGCTTTTTCATCGGCGGCTGAGTCATAATTCCAACGGGGTGTTATTGCTTCTTTTTATTTGCAACCGAACCTTTAAAACCTGGTACATCTTTTTCTCCAATATCGGAAATGGAAAACTGCACCTTTATTATCAAATATTGGTTGCAATTGTTGGTCTATAAAAGACGACCCAAACACCCCCATATTCTGCAATGACTCAAGCTACTTTCCAACAAAAGGCCGGTCTGGCCCAGATGCTTAAAAATGGTGTTATTATGGACGTCACCAATGTCGACGAGGCATTGATTGCTGAACGAGCAGGTGCTGTTGCTGTTATGGCCCTGGAACGCGTTCCTTCCGATATTCGTAAGGAAGGTGGCGTTGCACGGATGTCTGACCCGCAAATGATTAAGGATATTATGAATGCTGTTTCGATTCCTGTCATGGCTAAAGTCAGAATTGGTCACATTGTTGAGGCAGAACTGCTGGATGCTTTAGGAGTTGACTTTATTGACGAATCTGAGGTTTTGACCGTTGCTGATCGTCAATATCATGTTCCGAAGGGTGACTTCGACGTTCCTTTTGTTTGTGGAGCCAAGGATCTTGGTGAAGCATTGAGAAGAATTGAAGAAGGAGCAGCGATGGTCAGAACTAAGGGTGAAGCTGGAACTGGAGACGTTAGCGAAGCCGTTTTCCATATGAGACAGATCACTAAGGAGATCGAAACAGTCATGGATCTTTGCAAAGCGGGAGACAAGTCTGTTGTGACCGAGCTGGCTACCAAGTTTAGAGTCAAACCAGAAACATTGATGCAGGTTGTGTCTAACAACGGTAAGCTTCCAGTAGTGAATTTTGCAGCTGGAGGAGTTGCCACTCCTGCAGACGCAGCATTATGTATGAAACTTGGGTGTGATGGTGTTTTCGTTGGATCAGGTATCTTCAAAAGCGAGAATCCTGCCAAATTGGCAAAGGCCATTGTGGATGCTGTGAACTCCTACGATGAACCAAAGGCGGTTTTGGAGTCAAGTTACAACCTTGGAAAACTCATGTTTGGTGTGCAAGTGAGCGGACTCAAGCAAGAAGAAAAGTTATCTGTGAGAGGATGGTAATTAGCATTACTATAAATATCTCCTAATGTTTTGGTCCAATGAAGCTGAATTGTAGATACCGCGATCAAAAGCACGTTCTGAGACATGTGAATGTTGTAATGAAGAATTACTTGGTTTGCGAGACGAGTAAGTGGTAGTCTTTGTGACATAAATGTCCGTATTGGAGGAATCTGAGTCCGTTGAATTAAGAACCAGCTCTTCGGGATAAGGAATATCGATTTGTTTAGCCAATTCCCGATTTGGTTTTGTCTGCGAGATGTTGATCACATCATTAAATGGGTCTTCAGGGAAACTAGGCAAGGAATCTGCAGAATTATTGGATTTTTCAAAAGGATCTTTCAAAGAGGAAGGGCATTCAAGACGATCGCGCAATGGCATCTTGGTAGTAGGAGGCTTGACCGATATTTGGAACTCGTTTTTTTCAAATGGATTGGTCACCGAATAATCTCTATAAAACGATTTTTGCAGTCTTTGATGATGATCTTTCTCATGTTGTTCATAAAGTTCGATCACACTATCTGCGACAAGATGGTGACAATATGCTTTCAAACTCATTTTGTGATCTCTATGGATTCTTTTCACAATATACATCGAGCTCAAAACTACAGTGATGTACTTTGCAGTGAATATCATCCAAACAATGAAGGAGAACGTCATAAAAGATAACAAAATGGCTTCTTTTTTGTTGGTCTTGGCAATATCCATAACGATTTCCGCCACATCACTCGAAGTAAAAGAGTTGGATATGGAGAATGCAATAGTGGCTCCATTCAAAACCTGTCTTGGGGTATCTGCCAATAACCACGCATAAATTGAGAAATAGTATGAACGATAAATTGTTAGAGAAAACCAATCGAAACTGGATTTGGCCGAAGATCGTTCATAAATGCAAAACCGTTCATAAGATTTGAGCGAATGGACCTGGCGCGCGTTTTCGTTCAAATGAGACCGCACAATGCTGTTGGTGCGATAAATATGGAGTCCATACCACCAATTGGCTATCAACCAGATCATGGACAGTCCAATACAGACAGTAAAGATGATTCTATAAGCCAAGATGGGCACATAACTGATGGCATGATAACTGTCCCAATCGTTTAAAGCGTAAATTTGAATAAGGGTGTAGATATCAGAAGCTAAAAAGCCAAATCCTAACAATATTTCAATTAAAACCACCAAATAGTTGATCAATGTCCAAAAGTCATACACCCTATAATCATGGTCTTCAGAAAGATCATTAAACGTAATGTCTTCAGGCCTGACAGCCCCAAATTTGAGAGTTGACATAAAAAAACACGGTTAATCCTTTTTCTTTAGTTCTTCTCTACTCCTTTTATAAACCTGCAAACATTCTTCTCGTTTCGGAAACGTCTCAAATCTCGAATTGCACCGCCTGTTTTTTCTTAAATTAGAAGCCCCTGAATTATTTTAGGCCGGTCACAAGATCTCATCAAAGACGCGAACACCGCGCGCATCTTCCAATTGAACACATTTAACTAGACTCTCTTCCAATTTCATCCGATCTCCAATGATCTCGTAGATCTCCGCAAGATCGTAGTATATCTCACTGATCTGGAAATATTTATAATTGGAGGTGAGAGTTTCAAGATAGTTCTTGCATCTGGACACCGCAGCCATCTTATCAATGTCACTTATGAATATGGAGTTTGAACCTGAAAATAGAATTAGATTGGCAAAGCCCAATATGGCCTCGCAGTTGCCATCCTCCTTTAAATCCAACGACGATTCCAGTTCTTGCAAAGCCCTTTTACTGTTCAGATTGATCAACAATTGACCCATACGCGCATGTGTAGAGTGGTTCACAGTGTCGACCGCACAAGCTTCCGCCACACATCCTTCTGCATCTTCCGTCATGCCTTGTTTTTCGAATAATTTTGAGGTCCACAGCCAAACACTTTGCACCAACTTGCTCTCTTTCGGGTCTAGATTCTTCGTCACTTGTAAGGGGGCACTTTTCTTGCTTTTCCCGGATTTAATCTTTTTAAGAATATTCTTCTTTCCGTCACCTGTCTTTTCATTGCCAATGTATGCCGACCCTGGCTCATTTAAGCTGGCCTCTGATCCAAACAGTTGATGTATCACTTCATAAAACATGGGCATGCATTCCACAGCCTCGAAAATGTCTCGCGCAGCATCCACTAGCAAAATGTACGTCATAAACATCTGTATGATGTCATGTTTTTCCTGGATGCCGAGATCCCGAACTGGATTGGTACTGTCTAACTTTGCTTTCAAGTTCAAAATCACCTCCGAGCTGATCTTCAAAGGTTTGGCTAAGTTCTCTTCAGTTGCAGAATACACCAATGTAATCATATTCAGATATTTCACGTTGTCAGGATCAAATTTGATGGCCATTTTGAGACTCTTGATTGCATCCTTGAGTTTCCCCAGTTTTATGAGGGAAAATGAGTAATCAAAATAAAGGGAACCTGTACTCTTGTTTTCAGACTCCAGTCTCGGAGTTTGTTGAATTAGATCAACGGCATGTTCCAGATATTCGTGACTGTTGTTAATTCTAGATTGCAGTAGATCAGGGGTAATGGTATGAAGATAGCACAACTTCTGAGAAATCGATCCCAATTGATGCCAGATTGAGGCCAATTTCCGTGTAAGGAGTACGGAGTGTGGTCCATCGCCTAAAATTCGAACAAGATCAACTTTGACCACCTCAACAGCAAAATTGTACCAGAGAAGCACTTGGTCGTACAAATCACGTTGCATTTTTGTAGACACAAGATATTCTAGCACCCGTCCAGAAACATCAATGGTCTCAAAAATATCCACGTATTCGCCGAAGTTTTGCACTTTTCGCTCCTCATCGTAACTCAAATACACCTTAAATGCTGGAATCAAGGTTTCTGTGTCTCCTTGTGAAATTGAAGAGAAACACCAAAACTTTATAATAGGAATATTCTGGTAGGATTTGCATAATCCTTGATCAATGAATTTTCTTGCCGGCAATTGCACGTGGAAGTTCTCATGAACGTATATCAACGTCTCAAAAATCACATCTATTTCCGGATTATATTCGGTGGCCTTGGGGAAATTCAATCGACCAAGTAGATTAGCAATCGTGCTCTCAAATGAAGACCTAAGCTCGAGACCTGAGATTCCAAATACTTGAAACGCCAAAATGTATTTGATCATCAATCCAAATGTTGTTTGGAGTTCTTCTTTTGCTAATTGTGCAAAATTGGTATCAAATTCCTGTTTGGTGTTGACGTCTTGAAACACGGTGCTTGCCAAATTCTCAATAATACCTCCCAGACAATTCCAAGCAACAATATTAGTAGTACACGGGAACCTGTTCACTTGATTGATCCAAACTTGAAAATATTCCGGAACATGTTCCGTAGTCAAAAGAGCCTGTAAGAAATTCGTCATATCCACTTCGTCCACAGAGCCTTCTTTGAACAACTGTATGAATTCCGTGAGATTGAATTCAGACACCCCCAGTTTGGATAAATCCGAGCTTAACTGTTCTGGGGAATCATCTGTGAATACGGCCCCGGTAATCCGTCGAATAACATTGTATTGGTCGGTTTCCACAGTCATGTTAATAAACAGGAACTTGTTTAAAGTTCCAAAATCTCTACTCCCTACACCGCCTCAACCAAAAAAAATTGGTTCCAATTTCTATGATATATCAAAAGTGATGTGTCAAAGTCTGCTACTATAAGAGAAAGATTCCTGGCTTTAACAAAAACATAAACATATACTATAATGCGAGACTTGAATAACCTAAACTCCAAGTTTCGTGGAGGAAGAAGCTTTTCAGATGAAGTAAACAAGGATTTCTACGCGTCTACAAGAGACTTTTCATTGTTTTCGAGAATCCCCTCGTCTGCCCCATCGTTCACATATAACAACCTCCCAAGCTTCAAAAACGTGAATTCTTTATATGAGACTCGCCAGCCTTCGACGTCATCTAATGTTGGCAACTTACCTTTTGTTCCAAGAGAAACCATGTTAAACGGTAACTTTCCAACTGCATCTCGAATTTCGTCCGTTCCGGACCGTACATCTTTCCAACCTACATCTATTAATCCTCAGAAATTGAATTCTGCCACTAATTCGAAATCCAACGTTCCAGAGGCCGACATTTTGGACTTCCTCAAATGTTTGTTTATTGTACTATATCAACTAGGTAAGAAACTATGTCTTTGGGCAGTGTTTTTTTTAACCATCGGGGGACAATATTTGATGAGTTTGATCGATATGATTCCAAATCCTAAGCCCATACAAGAAACTGTCGTTGAAAATACCCCACAAAAACAAGAATTGGATGGAATCTCTGGACTTTTCAATAAATTGGTTCCAGTTAGTATATCTACTCCTTTGAGTGCCAATAAACTCAAAGAGTTGGATAACAGTACGGTCATTTCCAAGAAATCGAAGATAAGTCAACTGGCTGGCAAGTTGAACGAGGTTGATACTAATAAAGGCGATTATGGTACCTTTTTCTACAGGCCTAAGAATGGTCGACCAAACATGGATATCGAAGCCATGTTTTTAAAGTCCAATCTCAGATCAGACTATACTTATAATGAGTACAAACCTTTTGATCCAAGTGTTGAATTGAAAGATAAAGCGTCCAAAATCACCAACTCTCTTAAGAAAATGTTCCCTATTGCTGAAAAAGAGCAGCGTAATTCATTAAGATTCAAGGATTTAGAATGGCTCAAGAAGGACAACATCGACTATGTTGAAAACTTGGAATCCACAGAGCTCTTCAAGGAATATCAAAAGATTATGAAGGAACGCACTAAGATGCAGGAGTTAATTAAGTTGACCAGGGCTAGAGAAGTTACTAAAGTCCGTGCCTTGACACCAGATCAACTAGCAGTGGTTGAAAAATTCTGGAGAACTAATAATCCGCAATTATTGGTGTCCAGTGCGTTCAACATCGATATCTTTACAAGAGATCTCAAAACTTTGTGTGATCGCAAATGGCTTAATGATAACGTGATAGATTTCTATTTAAATCTGGTCTGTGAGCGTGCTAAGTTGGAATCCTCGTCTTTTGCCCCAATTCATGCCTTTTCAACGCATTTCTATTCAAATTTGTCTACAAGAGGTTACAATAGTGTCAAACGATGGACCAAAAGGGCCAAGGTGGACGTTACCAAATTGGATTACATTTTTGTTCCGATCAACTTAAATCAATCCCATTGGGCACTAGGAGTTATCAATAATAAGGAAAAGGCTTTCCAATATTATGACTCCCTGTATGGAGGTGGAGATGATGTGTTGTATAATCTGGAAGATTATATGGTGAATGAAACCAAAAAACTGTACGGTGACTCCATGAATGGAATTGATTACTCACAATTTGACCATTTTGACTCAATGAAGACTCCAAAGCAAGAAAACGGGTTTGATTGCGGAGTATTTGTTTGCACGTTTGTTGACTACATTTCCAGGGAACGACCTCTCACATTCACACAGTCCGACATGAAGAATCTTAGAAGAAGAATGGCGTATGAAATGTGCATCAAAAAGCTCATTGACCATTAATAGTGTATACTAATTATCAACCTTGACGTTTTTCAAATTCTCGGCTAACTCATCAATCTCATTTTCCTCTTTCTCCTCCTCGTCCTTTTCGACCTTGGCAATAGCTTCCGAAACCTCTTCCGACTTCTTTTCAACTTCTTCCTCCGATGGATGGATGTAAAGTTTATTATTTTTCAATGCGGCCTCTCCTTGTTTGACCAACTCTTCCAATTCCTTTTCCCATCCCAATAACCCTACCAGTTTTTCAACAACGGTATCGCACTTTTCCAATAACAAAATGTCCGACTTTCTTGGGTTGCGCTCAAAATCTCCACATTCCTCTCTATTGATAAGAACTCTAGTACATTTGGAGTTCACTTCTGCAGGAAGCCCTGCAAAAGGATAAACAGCAAGCGACGTTCCAGCTACGATGGCCAGATCCATTTCTGAAGTCGAGTCTTCATCCCAAAGATCAAAAAACTTTGTCGGCAAGGCTTCTCCAAAAAAGACAATGTCTGGCTTCACATAGCCTTTACATTTGGGGCAGGTTGGGATTTTGGTCTTCATCTGTTGCTTTAATTCTTTAGTCTCCATCTCTATATTGCAATCAATGCAATGGTTCTTCACAAATGATCCATGTGCCTCGACAACATATTCATCTTTCACCCCAGCAATTCGTTCCAAGGTATCAATATTTTGAGTGTAGCATCTCTTAAGTTTATTCTTATCTTGACAGAGTCTAATGAAATAATGGAACTTACTAGGAACATACTTTCCCGGATACAACTCATCAGCTAGAGTGTAGAATGCCTTTGGGTTTCTGCGGAAATATTCAATATCAAACACCGCCTCAGGATATGGTAAATTAAGTCGTTTTAAATTTGAATATAACCCTGTCTTGGGAGACCTGAAATCGGGAATTCCACAACTGGTCGATATACCAGCCCCGACAAAGAAAGTCACTTTGCTTTTGTCTTTCTTCAACACGTTTGCTAGTTTCTGGATCTCCTTTTCCATAATTCTTTGATAAAACAAGATCTGAGACAAGCTGGAATTCTATATTTGAGCTTATGTAATATTTTCTGATTATTTTTCATAGAGCAAATCCATGAAGCAGAGGGTGAGTGCATTGGACCTTCAAATCCTGGTCAAGGAGATCGCCAATGTGATTGAAGGACAACGTCTTCAGAATATTTATAATTTGGTGTCCAATAATCGGTCATTTCTGCTCAAATTCAGTGTTCCCGACTCAAAGGCTAATTTAGTCATCGAGAACGGATTCAAAGTCTATTTGACAGAATTCCAACGACCAACCACTCCAGAGCCTTCTAATTTTGCTACAAAGCTTAGAAAACATTTGAAATCCAAGCGATTGTCCAAAATCCGTCAAATAGGAACAGACAGAGTGGTGGTATTGGAGTTTGCAGATGGATTGTATTACTTGGTTTTGGAATTCTTCAGTGCTGGAAACATAATACTTCTCGACTCTGATCAGAAGATTCTTTCATTATTCCGTTTGGTGGAGGAACATGAAAATAATGATCGATATGCTGTTGGTGTTACTTATGGAATGTTTGATCGATCCTTATTTGAAGACTACGAACAACAAGTACATCATTATACCGACGAGGAAGTTGTTGGCTGGGTTCGTTCAATTTCAGATACGGCTACCAAGGTTCCCTCTATTGCCAAATTGGCATTCTTGAAAGCGGCATATCTTTCATCAGATTTGATCCAGATCCAGCTTGCCCAGAATGGAGTTGCGGGATCATCTAGTAGTCTAAAATTATTGGAAGATCCACATTTGGTGGAATTGGTGGTGAATTCGTTGAATCAATCTGAATCTCGCCGGAGCGAACTCGTTGATAGTTCGCCAGGACAAATCATGGGTTATATTATTGGCAAGCAAAATCAATTTTTCAAACCAGAGGAAGAAATTAGCTACGAGAATTTAGATTTCGTCTATGATGAATTCCATCCGTTCAATCCAGAACACAAGTTGAAGGAGAATATCAAAGTGGAAAAGGTTCAAGGATACAATAAAACCCTGGACAAGTTCTTTAGTACCTTGGAGTCATCTAAAACTGTTCTGAAAGTTCAACAGCAACAGGCAAATGCTGCCAAACGACTTCAGCTAGTGAAAGATGAGCAGATGAACAAAATTCAGAAGCTCGAGGAACAACAAATGATCAATTATCGGAAAGGAGAATTGATCACTTTACACAGTGAAATCATTGAAGAATGTAAAAGAAGCATACAGGCATTATTAGATCAACAGATGGATTGGAAGAATATTGAAAAATTGGTGACTATAGAACAGAAACGGAGAAATGCTGTTGCACAGATGATCAAATTGCCTCTAAATTTGGCTCAAAATGAAATAACTGTGATTCTTGTTGAGAACGAAGCTGACTCGTTCGATGACAGTGATAGTGAGGATCAAGAAACCAAAAATCCTGTGGAAGTGGTTATTAACCTCTCATTATCAGCCTATGCTAATGCCACTCGGTATTTTGATAACATGAGAGCTGCTCTAGACAAACAGGTCAAAACAGAAAGCAGTGCCTCCCTTGCGATCAAAAACACTGAACGAACGATTCTTCAGGATATGAAGAAATTGCAAAAACAGACACAGGAGCCAAGCGGATTGAAACAGATCAGGCCCAAATTCTGGTTTGAGAAGTTCTGGTGGTTTATCACCAGTGACAACCATCTTTGTATTGCTGGAAGAGACGATACTCAGACTGATCTTATTTATTATCGGTATTTTGATAAGAAGAACGATATTCTTGTGACCAACGATTTGGAAGGGTTGAAGGTCATTGTCAAGAATCCGTTTAAAAACAAGGACATGCCTCCATCTACTCTTTTGCAAGCCGGAATCTTTTCTCTATCCACAACTGCCGCTTGGGAAAACAAGCGAGTGATGAGTCCGTGGATGGTGAAAGGATCTGAAGTTTCCAAGAAAGATTTTGACGGAACTGTTCTTCCTCCAGGATTATTCAAGATCAATGGAGAGAAGATTTATCTTCCCCCATGTCAATTGGTGATGGGATTTGGATTGCTGTGGATTGGAGACGAGGAACTGACTAAAAAATACAAGGATATAGCTCAGGCCAGAATCGAGGAGATTGGTTTGGAATTGGCTCAACAGGATGACAGTTTGGACCAGAAAATAGAAGAGTTGACCACCATGCTGGAGAAGATGGGCAATGTTGAAGAAGAGGAGACAGTTGAAGAACCAGCTGAACCTATACCAAAGTCTATTCCTGAACCTGAGCCTGTTGAACCTGCGATAAATCCCAATGTTAGAGGAAAGAAGAGCAAGTTGAAGAAGATAAAGCAAAAATACAAGGACCAAGATGAGGAGGAAAGAAAAATAAAGATGGAAGCCTTGGGAACCTTGAAGCACAATAAAGACGATGAGGTGAAAATTGAAGAGCAGAAGGTTAATTTGCCAGATCGCCAAACCCGTAAGAAGCAACAGGATGTTCGCTTGATCAAGAAGTTAATTACTGATTTGGAGGATTCTATGGAATCTGACGGAACATCATACCATGAGATTATTTCTGGTTTGATTGCTGCTCCAAAAGAATCAGACAACATTAACAATTGTATTCTCGTGTTCGCACCGTACAATTCGTTAAGCAAATATACGTACAAGATCAAGATTCAAGCAGGACCGCTGAAAAAAGGAAAAGCATTGGGAGAAGCCATACGGTTATTCCAGTCCCAATCGGAGACTTTGAAAAAGGAGAATGCTCCGTGGCATTATCCAAAAAACTTGGCAGATTTGATCAACACTCAGGATTCGTTGCTTAATATCACTGCTTCCAAGATGAAATTAGCAGGAGCTGAAAAATCCAATGGCAAGAAACAAACTGGTAAGAAAGGTAAAAAATAGTGTGTCTTTATATCATTATACATTTAAAAGCCCTGTTGCAACCGTTCAGAAAAGTTCTTTCTGGCAAAATTAAACGCGCTAAGTAAACCTTTCTCGGAAAGATCGATCTTGATGTTGGCCACGTCTTCGGTAGGTGGCTTGGAAACCCTCGAGGCAATCACACTTGGATCTGTTTCCAAAATGATTCCATCATCCACAGTCTCATCGATTGCTAGAACCACCATATCATAATTCTCTTGTATTGATTTCTTGTCCAATTGGTTTCTCAAGATGATCTCCAAGGCTCCCACAAGTCCTTGAAGGACATTGTATAACAGACTTTCGTTTTCATTCAAATCACCAATCAAATAAATAACCACATCTCCGAATTCTCTATACACAATCACCTTGTTCTCGAAAAGTATGATGTCAGAGTTGAGTTTGAATGTCTTCTTGAATAGGGCGGCCTCGAAACTTATTTGTTTCTTCTCGCTAAGAACCAATTCATCGTGCGCTTCTTCATGAGGAGGTTGGTAATACTTAGCATACAGGCGCTTTCCCTCATTATCTAGTATGATTGTGGCCTGAACAGAGTAAAGTGAAACGTCAAAAGGCATCTTGTTATGAATTACTTTTTTTTGTATGGACGTGTTCAACTTTAAAAGTTTAAGACTCCTTACACCAGATAGGGCTCTCCTATTTTTACAAGACCCCCAATTTTTTTGCTCCTTCTTTTGTTTCCCTTAATTCAAAGAACAACGAATATCAACAATATTCTAATACCTTTGAAAGGATTATTAGTGACTCAACATAGTCTTACTATATATCTGTCATTATGTCCTACAATAGGCAATTGAATTTGGTTTCTGATGGTTCCTCAGCGGAAGATGAGGATGAGGAATTCATCAACTATCATTATGGAGCTGTTAGAGAGTCCCGATCTAACGCTAATCTTCCTAGAGATTACACTGACGATGAAAGTGGCAACGGAATGTGTAAGTTTTGTTATCTTGCTCATCTTGAAACATAATACTAACAATCCTCTTCATAGCGCCAAATAAGAGAAATCCATCAACAGGCTCCGAATCGCCAATTTTGAACTCGCCCTTGAGCGAAAAAACAATCCAGCAATTTAGCGCATTCAAGACACCATATATTAATACGAGTAGATGGAATAATATTGACCGGTTGGGTGATGTTTTCGGTGTCAAAAGTTTTGCAGAGGCTGAGAACCCCGGAGAAACTCTCGCAGAAAGAGGTATCGCAGACTTATACGAGACCTATTATGATCCTTATCCTTCATGGACAGTCATTAATGAGGTTCCAATTTCCAAGGAGCGCATTGAGTCGATCTTCATTCATTTGTCCCGAATTTTTGGTTTCCAACATGACAATACCAAAAACATGTACGATTACCTGATGAGGATGTTGGATTCCAGAGCTTCAAGAATGGGACCTGCTACAGCTCTTAGAACTCTTCATGCTGATTATATTGGTGGTATCAATGCCAACTACAGGAAATGGTATTTTGCTTCTCAAATGGATATTGACGATACCATTGGGTTTGCCAACCAGAAATCAAAAAAGATCAACTATCCTTTGGAAGAATCTCAACAGAGATGGTCTCAGACAATGAACTCATTTCTTCCCGAAGATTGCATCATCCAATTGGCTTTATATCTGCTTTGTTGGGGAGAGGCAAACAACATTAGGTTCATGCCTGAATGTCTTTGTTTCCTTTTCAAGTGTTGCGCTGATATTTTCTATTCTCTGGAGTTTACCAAAGAGATACAACCGATCACCACTAGTTTCTTAGACCACGCTATCACTCCTCTTTACAATTATTATAGAGATCAGCTCTATGAAAAAATCGGGGAAAAATGGGTTCAGCGGGATAAAGACCATGCAAGAATTATTGGATATGATGATATCAACCAATTATTCTGGTACCGCAAAGGTCTTGAAAGAATCCATTTGGACACAAAAGAGCGCCTGATGGACTTTTTACCTTGTGAGAGATTCTTATACTTGAATAGAGTGGTTTGGAAATCAGCTTTCCAAAAAACTTATCAAGAACATAGAACCTGGGCCCATATTTTGGTCAACTTCAACAGAATCTGGAATATTCATATTGGTGTCTTCTGGTATTACACTTGCTTCAATTCATACACATTCTACACTGAAGATTATGTGATCACAAGGGATAATCATCCCAGTGCTTCTGCAACCCTCTCTGCCTTATCTCTTGCCGGTTGCGCGGTGTCATTGATTAACTTGCTATCTCTCCTCTGTGAAGGTATATTTGTGCCAAGAAATTGGGTTGGAGCTCAATCTGTGTTTTGGAGAATTGTCCTGACTGTAATGTTCATCGTCATCAACTTCCTGCCATCGGTCTATATCGTTTATTTCACGGGTCTTTCAACAGACGATCCCGTCAGTTTGATGATATCAATATGTCAATTCTTGTTTTCTCTCTTTGTTGTTATATATCAGTCTGTGGTTCCACTTTCTTCCCTGGCAGGCAACCCCAGATCAGAGAAAAGACGCAGATATCTCCCTGCAAAATATTTCACTGATTCATTCCACGAATTAAAGGGAAAGCATTTGTTGGCATCTTATGGTTTATGGGCAGGAGTGTTCATATCAAAGTTCATCGAGTCTTATTTCTTTTTAACCTTAAGTTTGAGGGATCCTGTTCGTGAATTAAGTGCGATGAGACTGAATAGATGTGTTGGTGAATATTACTTCGGATCGTTCCTCTGTGAAAAACAAGCTACGATTATCCTCATTTTGATGATCATCACCGATTTGCTCTTGTTTTTCTTGGATACCTATTTGTGGTACATTATTTGGAACGTTGCATTTTCGGTATGTCGGTCGTTCTATTGTGGGGTTTCCATCTGGACTCCATGGAGGAATATGTTCATCCGGTTGCCTAAAAGAATTGCTTCCAAGATTCTTTCTCAACAAAGCATTTCGGCAAGCAATATTCCAAGGAGAAAGGTCATGGTTTGTCAAATTTGGAACTCGATCGTTGTTTCAATGTACAGAGAACATTTGCTATCTATCGATCATCTTCAAAATCTAATCTACCAACAGGCATGTACCTCAGACGGGAATGTCCTGTTGACGGAGCCAAGATTCTTTATGGAACAAGAAGATGGAGAAAGTCCTCACAAGAAGGAAGAGGTTTTAGATTCAAATTCGGAAGCAAGCAGACGGTTGACCTTTTTTGCCCATTCGTTATCAACGCCTATTCCAAAACCACTTCCAATTGAACAAATGCCAACCTTTTCAGTCTTGATTCCTCACCATTCTGAGAAGATAACTCTTTCTTTGCAGGAAATTATCAAGAAGGAAGACGAATATTCCAACGTTACTCTCTTAGAATACTTGAAGCAGCTCTACCCCCTTGAATGGCACAACTTTGTGAGAGATACAAAGCTTTTGGCGAAGGAGTCAGAGATAACCAGTGGTAATGCATCTGCAGATGCCATCAATGACTTGGCATTTTACTCCGTTGGTTTCAAGGCTGCTACCCCAGAATACATTTTGAGAACAAGAGTCTGGGCTTCCCTAAGATCTCAAACACTGTACCGTACCGTTTCTGGATTCATGAACTATTCGCGCGCCTTAAAGCTCTTGTACGCAGCTGAGAACTTGGATGAATCGACAGAGGAACAAAAAATGGAAGAAGCCAGTGTTGTGGCTCAAAGAAAGTTCAGAATCGTGGTTTCCCTGCAAAAATTGAAGGATTTCAATGCAGAGCAAGACGAATGCAAGGAATTTCTGTTGAGAACGTATCCTGAATTGCAGATTGCATATATTGATTCAGAACTTGACCCTGAAACCAATGAAACTAACTATTATTCTGCTTTGATCGATGGAAGCTGTGATGTGATGGAAAACGGATGCAGAAAGCCGAAGTATAGAATTAAGCTTTCAGGAAACCCAATTTTGGGAGATGGAAAATCTGACAACCAAAACCACTGTTTAATCTTCTGCAGAGGAGAATATGTCCAATTGATTGACGCAAACCAAGACAACTATCTGGAAGAATGTATCAAGATTAGAAGTATTTTGTCTGAATTTGAAGAACTGACTTCAACCGCAGATCCATATCTGGAGCCTGCCGATACAATTAGTGGATATCTTCCTCATCCTAAGAATCCTGTTGCTATCATTGGAACAAGAGAATATATCTTTTCAGAAAATATTGGAATTCTGGGAGATATTGCAGCTGGGAAGGAGCAAACTTTTGGAACTTTGTTTGCCCGTACATTGGCATACGTGGGAGGAAAGTTGCATTATGGTCATCCAGACTTCTTAAATACTATTTTCATGACGACCAGAGGAGGAGTCTCCAAATCCCAGAAAGGGTTACACTTGAACGAAGACATCTATGCTGGTATGAATGCTTTATTGAGAGGAGGTCGCATCAAGCATTGCGAATATTTCCAATGTGGTAAGGGGAGGGACCTTGGATTCGGCTCTATTTTGAATTTCACCACCAAGATTGGTGCAGGAATGGGAGAGCAAATGCTCTCTCGTGAATACTTCTATTTGGGAACTCAACTTCCACTTGACAGGTTTTTGTCATTCTATTATGCTCATCCAGGATTCCATCTGAACAATGTCTTTATTCTCCTGTCTTTGAAGATGTTCATGCTGTTCTGTATCAATTTGGCAGCTTTGACTAGTGACTCAATTATTTGCGAGTATGATAAAGATAGACCAATCACGGATGCCAGACTTCCTCCCGGATGTGTGAGTTTGATTCCCGTCATCTCATGGGTTCAAAGGTGTATTCTGTCCATTTTTATTGTCTTCGCCATCTCTTTTATTCCTTTATGTGTTCAAGAACTCACTGAAAGAGGTATTTGGAAATGCTTTACGAGGCTCTCTCGCCATTTTGCATCTATGTCCCCGCTGTTCGAAGTTTTCGTTTGCAGAATCTACGCACAATCGTTGGTCAACGATCTTGCAATTGGAGGAGCCAAGTATATTGCCACTGGTAGAGGATTTTCGACAACTAGAGTGTCGTTTTCTGTTCTTTATAGCAGATTCTGTTTTGAGAGTCTGTATTTTGCCTTCACAATGTTCCTCATGTTGCTATATTGTTCTCTGGTTATGTGGAATGCTGCGTTACTCTACTTCTGGTGCACTGTTTGTGCATTATTTTTATCGCCATTCTTGTTCAATCCAAACCAGTTCCAGTTTACCGAGTTCTTTGTGGATTACAAGAACTTTTTGAAATGGTTGACGAGAGGAAACTCTGAGTACAAGAAAGATTCTTGGGTTGCCCATGTCAGAACAGCTAGAATGCAGCTGACAGGTGCGAAAAGAAAGAAACTGGGTAAATCGGGAGACAATCTCGAATCTGACTTCAAGCGTCCATCTTTCATGGCTGCCCTAGTGACACAAGTTGGTTCGAGACTTCTAGCTGCTGGTATTGTGATCGTTGCCTATCTTTTTGCAAACTCACAAAATGAGAATAGAGGATCTGCTCCTTCTAATTCAATCTTAAGACTTGCATTTATTACAGCGGGTCCAATTGTGGTGAATGCGGCTGTTTTACTGGCCTTGTTCCCTGTTTCTGCGATATTTGGTCCAATTTTGACGCATATATTCCGTGGGTTCCCAGACTTTATTTCTAATATTGCACACATACTGGGCTGCATCAGTCACTTTCTGTTCTTTGAGTTCATGCTTCTTTGCCAAAATTGGGATGTTTCAATCTCGATTTTGGGAATATGCGCATCATTCTTGCTCCAAAGTGTGTTTTTCAAACTGTTGACAATAGTATTCCTCAGCAGAGAATTTAAACACGATAGATCAAATAGATCATGGTGGTCTGGAAAATGGCTTACATCTGGACTTGGTTGTCACACTTTAACACAACCTGGAAGAGAGTTCATTTGCAAAATTATTGAAATGTCGGTTTTTGCATGCGACCTTGGGACATCACATTTCATTTTGGTCTGCTTGTTCCCATTCTTGTTCGTTCCATATATTGACAGCTGTCATTCTTATCTCCTATTGTGGTTGAAGCCAAGCAACCAGATCCGGAGACCAGTGTTTTCTCCTGGAAAGCGGAGAGCCAGAACTAGAATCACTGTGGCATATCTATTGCTTTTTGTTTCTATCTTGGTAATATTTGTGCTGTTGTTTGCCAGTCCAATAATATTGGCAAGAGTTTATGGTATTGATTTCGATGATTATTTGCCGGAGCTTCTTATGGTGCTTCTGCAACCGGAGGAGGTGATTAATAAGAGAAAAGGTTTGCAGAATTATTCCCCTCCTAAGAAACACAGTTGAAACGACTGTGAGCGGTTATGTTTCTGTTTTAACGTGATTTAAACCCAAATTGATTTTAAGTCTTGCGAAGTTGTTTGTCTCAGTAATTCGAACAGTTTGTCAACTTGGGCCGATGCGATGAACATTGAAGCAATTGAGAATCTTGGAGTTTTCACAAATAATCGTATATGTGTGATCATGGTGTCCAATAGCTGCGTTTCGGAAGATTCGAGATACGATATAGCTGCGTCGATGTAGAACTCAAGGAAATTGGAATCCAAGCCTGCTTGTGAAAAAAGGTTCCAGTAGATTGAGGAATCCAGACTCAAGACATATGTGTAGTAATTTGATTTCTCTTGAGGTGACTTCCTGGACAATTCTGATAAAAATAATGCAGTTGGTGAGACCGGAAACATTTCTGGTTCTTCAAGAGGAGGTAGATCTGTATCTTCCAATTTGAATATTTTCCGTTCCGGAAGAAGATCTGGAGGAAGACACTCGACAAATTCCACCGGAATATCTATCAAATTGGAGGGAGATGCTAGTTTCAAGGTTAATTCTTGCAAATCTTTGATTACTATCTGATTTGAAGGATCATCAAGTAATGCCTGCTCTAAGCATTGTTTTGCCTCTGTCAATCTATTCAATTCCGTTAATGCCAATGATTTCCTCCATAGCAATTTGATTTTGGTCTTCAAATCTGCTTGGGTTTGATTCAATGCCTGATTGCATGTTGCTAAGGCACCGTTGTAATCTTGTGCTTTAAGATAAGCCATAGCTTTATTAGAGTATAAAACTGGGTTCTGTGGATCAATAAAAATGGCCTCATTGTATATCCTCGAAGCTTCTTGATAATTTCCAGATTTAAATGCCTGATTGCCTTGTTCCTTCAGAAGTTCAACCTGTGACATAGTTAAGAATCTCAAAAAATTATTCTCGTTAATAAAATTTATGGTTCCTCAGGAATTGGAAGACGAACTGGGTGCCTTGGAAGCCATTTATCCAGGCTGCTACGATTACATAAGTCCTCTAGTGTATCGATTTCGAATACCCCAATATGAGTATATCAGCATTAAGATTCGGTTCCCTGACCAATATCCAGAACAAATCCCCAAAATTCTAGATGTGAAATGCGATAGACGCAACTTCGACGAAAAGCATGTTGCCGAGCTACTTCAGGAAGTTCTAGACTCCATATTCAGTCCTGGATTGGTTTGTATATTTGATTTCTTTACTGAATGTGATGCTATTCTATACACTGGTGATGAAGAAGAAGCCATTGATAATGACGAACCAAACGAGGTGGAAATCAGTCGATTTGTTTTCGAAAGTACGGAATCAGAGGATGCAGATCCTTCAGACCTTCCCGACCCTGAAGAATATACATATGACGAGGAAAGAGAAAAATCACGGGCCAAGCAAACCAAGGTTGGCAAGTCTATTGATCCGCTTGCCAATTGGTCTATTTCCGAAGCCATTGTCGATCGGAAATCTACTTTTGTCGCGTTTGCTCGTAAAGTTGAATCTATTGATCAGGCATATGAATATTTGGATCTCCTCAAGCAAGATCGCAAGGTTATGAAAGCTTCTCACAATATGACTGCTTGGAGGATCAAAACTCCAGAAACGGGAGCACAATATCAAGATTGTGACGATGATGGGGAAACTGCAGCAGGAGGTAGATTATTACATTTATTAACAATAATGGACGTCTGGAATGTGATGGTAGTTGTTTCACGGTGGTTTGGAGGGGCTCATATTGGACCAGATAGATTCAAGCATATTAATGCCAGTGCTAGAGATGCGATAGTGAAAGGCGGGTTTGTGGTAGCGGACGGAAAGAAGAAGAAGAAAAAATGAATTAGTTTTTTCTTCTCTTGACTGGGAAATCGTCGTCGTCCACGGATTCATGGGCTTTCACAAAACTACTGTTGGCTCGAAGAGCAGAGAGACCTCTTTTAGGAGCAGGTTTGTCCGGCTTTTCTTCTTCTCCAATCTCTTCTTTCTCCTCTTTTGGAGAGTCCACAAACATATTTCGTCTGCCTGAAAATCCTTTGGGATCGACCATCTGATAGACTTGTGTATATCCAACTATTCGAACTCTATTTCTACGTGATTTGGCTTTCTCTCGTATACGATTGGCAATCGGTAGTCTCCACTCGCTAGAGTCTTGATATTTGGCGTTTACCTTGGAAGACTCAATCTTCTCTTCGGTTTCGTCGGCCATTCGCATAAACTTCATGTTCTTAACCCGCGTTGATAAAGACATGATGTAATGATTTTTTGATAGTAAATTTTTCAGATAATTCATTGAAAATAAATAATGGCAGTGCATGCTTGAAAAAAAAATTTTAGACAAAATAATACTCCATTATTGTTCATCATGAAGTCTGATTTCAGATTCTCCAATCTACTGGGAACTGTGTATCGACAAGGTAACATAGTTTACAATGAAGAAGGTACAATTTTGCTTTCCCCTGTGGGAAACAGAGTTTCGGTATTTGATTTGGTGAACAATAAATCCTACACTCTTGATTATGAACATCGCAAAAATATTGCTTGCATCGCTTTGAACAAACAGGGAACTTTGCTATTATCAGTTGATGAGGATGGAAGAGCTGTACTAGTAAATTTCAAAGCTCGTACAGTTTTACATCATTTTAATTTCAAAGAAAAAGTCCTTGATCTTCAGTTCTCTCCTGATGGAACCCATTTTGCATTGGCTGCGGGCCGTTTTGTGCAAGTGTGGAAGACTCCAGACGTGACAGAAGATCGTCAATTTGCGCCATTTGTTCGTCACAGAGTGTATGCCGGACATTACTCAGACATCACTTCCATATCTTGGTCTGGAGATTCCAAATATATCTTATCCAGTAGTAAAGATTTGACCAGCAGGATCTTCTCCCTACATACTGAGGATAAGAGTGTTAAAATGACATTAGCAGGACACAGAGATTATGTGATAAAGGCATTTTTTGATAAGGAACAGGAAATCATCTATACAGTCTCAAAAGACGGAGCATTGTTTCGTTGGGAATACACAGAAAGACCAGGAGAGGAAGAGATGGCTGATGAAGATAAATCCATGAGCTGGCGAATTATATCCAAGAACTTCTTCTTTTCAGACCACAAGGTCAAATGTGCCACCTTCCATCCTGGCACTAACTTGTTAATAGTTGGATTTTCCAATGGAGAGTTTAGATTGTATGATCTTCCAAGTTTCACGATGGTCCAACAACTTTCTATGGGTTTCAATGCTGTCAACACAATTGCTGTGAATTCCACGGGTGAATGGATTGCATTTGGTTCCAGAACATTGGGTCAGCTGTTGGTTTATGAATGGCAATCAGAATCTTATATCTTGAAACAACAGGGACATTTTGATTCAATGAACTGTCTCTCATATTCTCCTGATGGAAGCAAAATAGTAACTGCCTCAGACGATGGAAAGATTAAGTTTTGGGATGTTATGTCTGGATTCTGTCTAGCCACTTTTGAGGAGCATACCTCAGCTGTCACTCAGGTTTGCTTCGCCAAGAAGGGGCAGGTTATGTTTTCTTCGTCTTTGGATGGAACGGTGAGAGCCTGGGATTTGATTAGATTCAGAAACTTCCGTGTGTTCACATCCACCAACCGTGTTCAATTCAGCTGTCTTGCTGTTGACCCTAGTGGTGATATTGTTTGTGCTGGTTCCTTGGACGACTTTAGCATTCAAGTCTGGTCTGTGCAAACATCTCAATTGTTGGATCAACTATCTGGCCATGAAGGTCCTGTGTCATGTCTGAGTTTTGGTGCTGAAGGATCTCCATTACTTGCTAGTGCTTCTTGGGATAAAACCATCAGAATTTGGGATATTTTCTCTAGAACTCAAACCAGTGAACCATTTGACGTGCTTCATGAATGTCTTTCTCTTTCAATGAGACCAGATTCCAAAGAGGTGGCCGCCTCCACTCTTGATGGTCAAATCACATTCTGGGACGTTGAAAGTGGAAAACAAGTTAGACATATTGATGGAAAAAGCCATATTTTAACAGGAAGACATTTGGAAGATCGGTTTGTGGCCTCCAATTCTGCACGTGGAAAGTATTTCTTAACGATCGCATACAGTTTTGATGGTCTTTCAATGGTTGCTGCCGGAAATAACAATTCGATTTGTCTCTATGATCTCCCAAATGAAGTTCTTTTGAAGAGATTCACAGTTTCGCAAAATATGCAATTGAATGGAACGTTACAGTTGTTGAATTCCAAAAATATGACAGATGCAGGGGCCATTGACTTGATCGATGACGATGGAGAACTTTCAGATCTTGAAGACAGAAGAAGGGCTGATAGTACTCTTCCGGGCTCCAGTCGAGGTGATCTCTCTGCAAGATCAACTAGACCAGAGGTGAGAGTTACTAGTGTTCAATTTTCGCCTACAGCCAATGCTTTTGCATGTGCATCTACTGAAGGATTGTTGATCTATAGTGTTGACGAAAGTTTGGTTTTCGATCCGTTTGATCTTGATGTGGATATCACTCCGGAAGCTACTTTGGCAGTGCTACAAGAAGGAGAATTTATGACTGCATTGGTTATGGCATTCAGATTGAACGAGACGTATTTGATCCATAAGATCTACGAAAGCATCAAGATTGGAGACATCCCACTGGTTGTTCGCGATTTGCCACTGGTGTATGTTGAAAAGCTTTTGTCATTCATCGGCTCAATTTTGATGGAAAATCATCATATTGAGTTCAATCTGATTTGGGTTTCGACAATTTTACAGGTGCATGGCAAATTTATTACCAAGAATAGAAATCAATTCAGCAGTTCCCTGAGATCCATTCAAAGGTTCCTGGGCAGAGTTGCCAAGGATGTTACGAATTCCGGCCTCAAATTGGATCACTTTTACGGCTTCATGCAGGCAAAAAACGTGCTGCCTAAAAATACTATGCACATAGCTGACAGGTGGGATGATGCGGCTGAAATGTCCGGGTCGTCTGACCAAGATATGGAGTCCGAGAATGAGGAAGAATGGTTCGGTCCTGGACAGGAGAAAGAACTTGCACTCAGATTCGATGGATCCGATTCTGAAGACGAAGACGAAGATATATAGATGAAAAGCATATACCACATAAATCTGTGTCGCAGTATTCGAAAAAAAATTTAGAGCCTGGTTGAATGAAACCTTTCCCTTAAATTTTTCACTTGCTAATGTCGTGCACAATAAAAATCTTTTAATTGTGTCAAGTTTCCAAAAAGATAAGATCAGGTGGGAGGGAAGGAAAATTTTCAGGTCCTGTGTTTTCCTGTGATGATTCGAGAAGACAGTTTAGCATTATTGTCACAGACAATAGAACTGTTACAGAGTCCGAAATCATTAGATGTTCTAGAACCTCAAATAAATGACTGTCTTGCCAGTTTATCATCTATAATATCCTTAACCCGCAATAGTGAAACGGAAAGAAAAGTGCTGGCAAGCTCACTTTCTATTTGGACCAAGATCAGTGAAACTGTTCAAGTCTATCTGAGTTCCCCTGATTCAACAACCACTGCCTTGATAAGATTTCGAATCAGATTAATAAGAGGAGTGGTTTTGTTTGCTCGGAACTTGGTGGTTGGATTGCATGCTTTATTGATGTTCACCGAGCGGGAACGAGCAGAATTCTACAGTGATAATGGTGTTCGAACTAAAGATGTCTCCAGTGACGTACTAACCCAATCTCTGTATATGAATCATAGTGAGCATATGGTTCCGTTGTGTGTGCGGTTTTTTGAAAGAGTCTCTGATTTGGATAATCCTCCGGACTCTTCCATGTTGGAACTATATTATAATGGTATAGAAGCATGTTTCCAATATTTGAGCAACGTTACCAGCATTAGGCCACATTTCAAAGAAAAGATTACAGTGGAACACAATGTTGATGCATTTTTAGAGTTTTTGTTTAAGATGCCCAAATGTTGGGACGATGAAGAACATATATCGCTAGCTAGTTCAAATCTGATCGGTTGCGTGTTCATTTATTACAAAAATCTGTTCAGTGATGATGAATTTCTCAGTGTTTTATTTATGAACAATGCACCTGATTTCGCAAGGTTTCTTGAGGATTGTATGATTCAGGTTCTTCCCAGACTTCGAAACACTGGAAAATTTAGTGATGATGAACTTGATAGATTACAAATCTTGTATTTGACCATTTTCATGAATGTCATTTCTCACGAAAGCATTGGAACGTTTTTACTAGACACCGCGAGATCAGGAAAGTCTCGTGATTCTGTGACTGAATTGCTGAAGGTCTTTCAAATTATATTAACTAGCAAAGAAGATGGTTGGGATAAACTCAAACTGGTCAACGTTACAGCTTGGATTTTGGATTATTACAGATATGCTTCCCAAGAGGCTTCCAAATTACTTCAAAAACCCCTTTTGACAGAACAGGAATCACAATCACTAAAAGAATTACATTCAGACTTAATATGTGTTTTGGACAGCATCTCAAGCCTTTGCAATTTCGATGATGTGCGAAATATGTTGAATTTTTACAAAGTTCTTCCTGATCTGATTTCATTCTTTTCCATAGTGGAGCAAAACACATTCAAGAGAAAACTCAAAGATGATGTTGCTCCGCCAAATACCAAAGATTTTCCTCAGATCAAATTGATTATCATTGAAATTATCACCTCCTTAGTGTTTGATAACTTCACGAACCAAGAGTTGGTGAGAGAATTGCACGGCTTGGAATTGATTTTAAGCAATTGTAATTTGGATACCAATGAGCCTTTTATCAAGGAACGGGCCATTTTATGTGTCAAGTATTTGCTTTTAGATAATCCTGGCAATCAGGAATTTGTTAGCAAGCTGGAAGCCAAAGGAACTTCGATTGATTCTCAAAACAAGCAAATTCTCGAGAAAGCGGGATATGAGGTTAACATTGTTAATGGAAAAGTTGAATTGAAGAAGTCTGCTAGATTGACCGAGCTTGAACAACAAACTTCTACTTGAATACCCCTATTTATATATTAATTGTACGGCTGCGCGGCACATTTAAATTTTCGAGAGAGAAAAATAAAATTTTAAGCTATATATAATATATTCAAATCATGTCCAGAACAGGAGTTGATATTTCTGGCGTTATTGGTCAAGGAAGTTCCAAGATTAAGAAGAAGATTAGAGATATTACACGTTTGTTGAAGCGGGATAATCTCAGTTCGAGTGTGAGGATTGAAAATGAGAGAGCTTTAAAAGCACTTCAAGCAGAGCTGGATTCAGTTCAAACAAACCTGAAGGCCAAAAAATTAGCCCAACGGTATCATAAGGTACGGTTTTTTGAACGTAAAAAGGCAGTGAGAAGATACAAACAAGCCTTGAAAGAGATGAAGTCCTTGGAGGAACAACAGAATGGAGATCCAAAGCTTTTGAAGAAAGAGATCAAAAAACATAGAAAAGTGCTCAAACATTGTGAAGTGGATCTGGCATATGTTTTGAACTTCCCCAAATCTGAGAAGTACATAGCATTGTATCCATCGGAAGCAGATGGGTCTGAATTATCAGAGAAGGCCAGAAAAGGACTGCAAAAAACTGATGCACTCAGAACAGAGTATCGCAAGAAATTTTCCGAACTCTTGGAATCTGGGAAATTGGAAATATCTCTTGCTGATGGAATCAAAACTATCAACAAGGAAACAATCGATTGGGAGACAAAGCCTTCCTCTACTAACGAAAAGCAAGAACCAGAAGAGGAGGACGAATTTTTCGAATAATTTAATATGTAATATATATAGAAGCGCTTCAAATATGCAAGATTTCGGCATCCAAAAACTTTAAGTAAGGGATCATCTTGGAATCCAGTTCTTCTTTTTTGATTAGGTTCAATTGAATCAAATCACCCATCACCATAGCGGTTTTTTCACGGGCATATTGTAGATAGTCGAAGTTGTCGTCGTTGTCATCATCAATTTCCTCAACTGCAGCCTCCTCATCCATATCCATATCTTCTTCGATGGTCACTTTATAAATTTCACCATTTGGTCCAGTCTCATAAACGTCTTTAATATCTGGTATTTTATCACCACTTATGGATCCTTTGGTGATTACTCCCCATAAGGTCCAAAATATGGAGTTTGTGGCTCTCCAAAAGATAGTCTCGTTGTAAAGCTTGATCACTTTTGCAGGAAGATCGTTTTCCTTCAAGTTCACCACTGAGGATGACCGTTGTTTCAAAAAATGAGGAGTCATGGACATACTTGAAGAGCTAGATTGAGGCACCAGTTGTGGAGTTTGGGATCCAGGAATATAATTCAGATAAGTGTTGAGAAAATTAATACGTTCTTCTCTGCTTGGATACATGTGCACTTGCAATTTGTAACTATCAACTTGATGATAATTGGCCATCCATTCGCAAAAATGGTTGGTAATGTCATAAGCAGGTAAATTTGGCCCTGCATATTCAAAATCAATAACCACTAATTTCTTATCATCTCGATAATCATGATCAGTCACCAATGGAAGTGTAGTTCCAGAGGTAGAGATAGAAAGGGTAGAAGTCTTTCTTACAAGACTCTCATCTAGGGCCATAGATTCGACATCAGAATCGTCTTCCTCAAGTGAAGGTTGATCGTATTTGTTGTAAAACAATAAATTTCCATATTGAGTATCGTTGTGACAGAATCTCAACTTCTCATCAATATTAATTCGTCCGCCATAATGATGATACAGCCATTCCTGATATCTAGATACAACCATTTTGTAATGTTCCCATGGCATCATAAATACTTGGATTTGGTCTTCAGCGGATGAATCTTTAACAATTGAGTCAATTAACTTGATCCACTTTTCTATAAGATCCCAGGTTTTAGGACCTCCCAATTTTTCATGTGATTCAAGTGGAACTCCATAATGCAGCTCCTTCATTCGTCTGGCAATCATTCTGCTGACTTTGGGTTCTCTTATTTGTTCCTTGTTCAGTGTGATGGAATTGTTAAGAAATTCCTCAAATCTCCCGTTCGAAAAACATCCCAATAGTTTAGGACCGATATTCCTTTGTGATAATCTTTGTAAAATCATTAACTCAGTGTCTCTATCGATAATTTCGCCGACATTGGCTCCATATAAGCGTAAAAGTAAAGGATAGTAGTTTTTGTAGGTGACTTTATAGACACAATTCGTCAAAGCGCCACTTATACGTTGAAGTTCCAATTCTTGCAATGAAGCACCTGATAACGAAATCTTTCTCCATTTGGGTATTCGAAGATTATGAATAACAGCAATAATGTCTTGTTTGAAGTAATCCAAAGGTAGCGTATTGTCCAATGTGGCTTTACTCTCGTAAAAGTCTGGATCTGGATCTTGTAAGTTGAATGTCGAAAAATCTCCAGATATAGGTCTGATTCCTGAATGGGAAGATGAGGACCTTCTTCGTCTGTGTTTTCTCGACCCAGACCGTTTCCGATGAGCTGATGAAGATGAAAGTTTTCTCGTATATCTGGGTCTCTCCATCTTTTTACAATGGCCTTTAATTTTGCTCTCCGGAGAAAAAGTTGGGTAAGAAAACCACCGTCGCGACTATTTGTTTTCTGGAGCGCTTGATGCCCTGATAAAATAAAGCTGTTGATAATTTGCCAAATCCGGTAAAACATCAATATCTTTTTGCATGTAAATTGACAGTTATTCCCAAGCTTTCTACGCCGTGTTCTTTTGAATTGTTGATCGCTTGCTGTTTCTTTCGTTTATGCTATTAACTTTGGCAATTCAATGGCGCTATACTCTAATTTAGAATTCCAGCAGCATCCAACTGCAGACACTGACAGATTGATTGTCACTATCCCATTCAATTACACTTATTTCGTAAAGCCGGGAAATGTGTTCCACGAATCGCTTATTAAAGAGGAATGGAGATTGATTGAGTCCGATTCAGTCTCCTCTTTCCCTTTCTTGCAAAACTTATCCCCGGGCTCTATGGTTTGTGATAACTTGAACAACTTGAGAATGGTTGTTAACCAAGCAAACGAGACATTTGCAGGTTCCGGGATCATGACAATTCTTAACGAATTCAGAGGCTCAGAAATGAAATTAACCACTTCCATTATTGGAACATATGCTTCCCAAAGAGAAATGAACGATATCAGACTTCAAATATTCCGTAACTATTCAGAAGTCACCAAACGCAAAATTACCATTGATTTTACCAAAAATAACTATTGCTTTACTTCTATTGGTAAGATCAAAGAGGACTTGACCAGATTCATTGACAAAATCTCGGCTTACAACAACTGTTCTATCTACATTGTTGGTTCCAAAGAGAGTGCTTCCAAATTCGATATTGTCATTCTTGGAGGACAAGATCGTTCAAATGTTGCTGAAAATAAGATCAGATTATTCATTGATAGCTTGAATCCTCAGTCTTATTGTAGTTCAATCGAGATTGATTTTCTTTCTCTTCTTCCATTGATTGGTGGCACAGAATTTTCGAACTTCAAGAACATTGTCAAAAGAACCCATTGTCATCTTTATTTGCCAAATTTGATTCCAGAAATGTACTACAACAACTCTCTGGATACAGAAACATCAAAACCAACCATTTATATCACTGGTTTGAAATCCTTGGTTTTGCTGGCCAAATTTATGCTTTCTGAGATCATCGACAAGATTGGTAAAACACCGTTTATCAAACAGCTTTCGGTCATGCCAATCAAAAGAGAAAGTTTGATTTTGATCATGGAAGACCCAGAATTCTTAAAGAACATTATGTTTGAAACAGGATGTTACATCACCATTCCATCTCTTGGTTTTTCCAATTCTGATGGAACTGGGGATACCATCCATTTTCAAGGAAACTCCATCGAGGAGGTTGAAAATGCAATGGATAAATTTATGGTACTGGTTTCAAGTTTCTACAGTGCCAAATACGAGTTCAAGACTGCTTCATCAACTTCTCCCGATGTGAGTAAGCTTCTCAGTTTCATTGATTCGTTGTCATTTATGACAAATGCAATCGTTTCACTTGCTAAATTGAACAATGATTATGTGTTCCAGTTGATTGGCCGTTCTGAGGGTTTAAAAAGTGCTGTCAATCCATTATCTCAATTCCCACCATATTTGGACACTGAACTGGTGAAAAGTTCTGTTGTTTACCAAATCGAGCTATCTAACAAAGAGAAAGAATTCATTGCAGGAAAGAAAAACGGAAAGATCATCAAAATTATGAATATGTCTTCCGTTTCCATCAAATTGCTACCATTTACCGACAATAATTTCATTGTTGAAATCACCTGTAATGATCTGATGGACTCTGTTTTAGGACTTGGTCTATTTGAAGACGAACTTCCTACCATTCTGACGTTCAACGTTCCAGAGTCGTTCCACAGACAAATTATTGGAGTTGGTGGTCAAACTGTGCAGACCATCATGAGAAAATTCAATGTTTTCATCAAATTTTCTAATTCTTTTGAGTTGAACGATAGATCGTCTTCAGATTCAATCAGTCCAAGAGCCTCAAACTATCAACAATCCTTTATCAGAAAAAACAACGTGATTATCAAATGTCCAGCCAAAAACAAATCTCAAGTTCCACTGGCCAAAATGGAATTAGAAAAATTGGTTGGCAAAGTAATGAATAGCAACTATTCTTGTTCCATCGTTAAGTTGAACAGACCTCAATGGAGATTGTTGACGTCCTCTCAATTGAATGGTGTTTTGAACATCAATCGTGTCAAACCTTGCAATTTTGTTACGGAGCTGGAGAAAACCACAAACACGTATATCAAATACCCAAAGTTGGACCACGAAGAAGCTAACCAGGACATTGTTAGCTTGGAAATCTATGGTATCGATAATAATTCCAAGAACTGCTGTTCCGAACTGGTGAGACTGCTTCCTTATGAGTATGAACTCAAGATTCTCAAATCCAGCATCTTTAAAGATCTGATGGAGACTTCCAAGAGTATCAAGACCATGTTGAGCCGTCACACCAAGTCCATTCAACAGGAATTCTTGAACACTGTTGTTGTTCCTTTGAAATTGTTGTACAACGTTGAGCTTCTTTTCAAAAGTAACAAAACCACCGATTCCATCATCCTCAACTTCTATCCAGAAACTTTTGGAATCAAATCATTGCGCAGCGAAAGACTAAACGAGGATATGCAACTGGAGATCGGCCAAACCAAAGGATTTGGCCAGATGCTTGAAAACATCAAATTGTTCTTGAAGAACCAGAAAATCGAGGTGATTTCACAGAGCTTCAAGAATTGTGAGTTTGATATTATCACTCCAGAGCAGAAGAACGAGAAGGAGAACCTCACCTCCAAACACGTTCCGCAAAGTTCTGTCTTTGCTTCCTCTCGAATTTCGGACAATTCAGGCTTCATGAAGAAAGGAATTGCTTTCCAACAGCAATTCCAACCAACAGGTATCTCCATGAGTAACAAGTCAGACTCCCAAGCGCAGACAAATGCTCATTTCCAGCAGAGTTTTAAAGCTATCAGTCCTTTTAACACGCCAGAGTGTAATTTTGCTCCAATGAGCAACACTTACTGAGAAATTTACACTTCCATGGACTTTTTTATCACCATACCATAATCCGCAACTACTTAGTGTGATGTTTTTTTATATTAGGCTAAGAAAATATACCCAGAGTTAACGTTGAGAAGAAGTAGAATCCTTTCTGGATATGTTCTTGTGTAAGAAATTGAGAGCGCTTGCGAGTGACGATGCTGTTTGTTGAGAAACAGCGTCGATGTTTTGTTGTTCAGGGTTCACTAGTAGCTTCATTCGAGAAGCATTATCTGTTTGATCTGTTTCAGGCTTAGAATTCAGTTGTTTGACCCATTGAGTAGCGAGACTGGATGCTGAGTTTTTAGGATGCACAATTGAACGAGGGTCGCTCGGATTGGTGGCTGGAAGTCCGTGATGATTCAAATGAACGAACTCTATAGAAAATTGACCATTGATCGAATCGAACGAATAATTCAATCGGGATTGACATGGATATAATAGAATACTTCGTGGATTTGCGACCTCGTATCTGGATTTGTTTGGAGTGGGACTTCTAGAACCGTCCGAGTTCAATTGTTCTTCGTTGTCTTCGTCTTCATCAACTAATAACGACAAATCCTTCCGTTTGTTGCCGACATCTTCGTGGCATAGCATTTGTGAGTAAAATTTGTCATTTTTCCAATTGGTCGATCTAGTTTTGAAGATATAGCCAGTTTGAAATAGTACATCGTGGAATCTGTTGAGATAGTGGAGTTTCAGTCGTTTTTTTACGTCTTCCCGATATCCAGTAGTTTTCTGTTCGACATTGACAACACTGGTAAATTCGGGTCGACTGTCAAGCATTTTATTGGGATTGTAACGAGGTATGATGAATTCCGGAACAGTACAACTGTATTTGATCGATTGGACGTCTCTATTTTTATTATGCGATATTTGTTCTAAAAATGCGGTGAACGAAGTTTGAGGGTCTGTTTGCACATTGTCATTGGATTTCATTTCAATTTCCAGTTTTTTTTCCATCACAGAATGTCTCTGTGATTGATCCATGGATTTCAATTTGTGTAAAAGCTTAAGTTTCTGGTTCTTCTTGTACACCTTATTTTTGCGGCGACAAGCATCACACGTCTTAAATTTGGTCAGAGTAGATGGATCTTCATCTGTTACATAGACTCGTCTTTTGATTTTGCATTTTGCACATTCCAATTGTTGTAAATCGTAAACGTCCAGGGACATTGAATCAACAGAAAATTAGTCGGAAATATAAAAAAAATATTGGCTTGTTTATTATGAGCACTCTCTATCTCCCGAATCCCTGTCTTTTGGGTATTCTACTATCAATTTCGACACATGATGGAAATCAATTGGTGTTTCATTATCCTCCACAGCCAAACGAATATGGATATCGTCCCACTCCATTGGGCTCCCAGATGTTAAATACCGAGGATGACGATTACTCCAGTTCTTCAAATGATGATATGGACGATGAAGTGGATTTGGATTATTATAACATGCAAAATGACGATGATGATAATAGTATCTCGGGAGATGGAAGCAGTCGAGGAAGTATGAGTGCAGATAGCAATGGGAGTGCGTTTAACCTATTGTCAAGCTCAAACACAAACAATCTCGCGGGAAAGAGTCTGTTGGGCATACTGGATGAACAGGATAGAAAGCGCAAGAAGAAGGAGAATAAAAGGTTGAATTTGATGAAAAACATTATCATGGGCGAACAGGTTCCTCAAACAGATATCAATTCTAGTAACAAGAGTCTCAATAGTTCGGTTCAAAATACTACTGAAACGGAAGTCGATACAGGAACACAACGAACCGGGAAATTGTTTGGATTTGACGTGGATTTTGTGAGTGAGTTGGTGACTCCTCCTAAGCAGTTGTGTAACTCGAGATTTGAATTGTCTGTGGAAGATATGGCTTTTTTAGGACTTCCCATTCATATCAACGATGATGGGAATTGGAGAATCTCCAAGCATGCAAAAACGAAGAATAAGAAAACCAGTCGGAAAAAGAAGGTGTCTTCAGATTCAGAATTGTCTGATCAAGAAGATTCTAATGATCAAGACCGTACAAGCTCCAAAAACGATAGTTCCATGTACATGTTCCATCTGGTATTTGTGATGAATCCTCCAGTGGTGGAGTACAATTCACGGATCGATGAGATGTTCCATTATATTTCCAGTCGAATGGCCTTGTTGTTGAGATATGAACAACAAAAATCCAATTATGTTTGGAACCAATCCAAACTAATACTAGATCTTAAAGAAGAATATTCCGATCTGTCTCTCAACGAACAGTGGAATCGAATCATTGAGAAATCATCTCTTGCAAGAATTATGTCCCAGACTTACAAAGCCGTTTCCAATTCCGAAATAATCAACGTGGAAATCAATAACAAGATGCGCTCGTTTCAAATTCCAATTCGCACCGAGTTCAGTTCTCTTCCTCCGCGTCATATACAACTTCTTCCTGGTTCTACTCTATCTTCAATCTCCCCTTTCAATTCCCTTGGACTTGACCTTCAAAATGCTACCCAGTTGGACGATGATAATATTGTACACTATGCGCTCATAATGTTGGATGATCCCGAATCGATTATCAAGGACATTCAGGCAGAAAGGCATTCTCTCATAGCCAATTTTATCCGCATGATCAAGCCGAGCGAAAGCTTGTCGCGTCTGGCAACTCTCAGTGGTTTAGACATCTCAGAAGTCAAATTGTTTGCTAATCATTTGGTCTATTGGCGAAGAGCTAAAGCTGTTCTTCCCCTTAGTCCTCGAAATGTCTATATTGTGTCACCATTGGCTCCTTTGTACAATGTTTACAAAGATTCTGCACTGTTTAAACAACAGTTTCCAAATCTGCCACCATTATCGAGTTTTCTATCATTGATCTCGACCTCGTCATCCAAACCACGTCCAATCAACACTGTGATTCCAAGTAGAGATCATAGAGATTTGTATTTGGATGCGGTTGCCTGGTTGATTAGATACGGTTATCTGACTCAAATGCAAACGTTTTTGTATTTACAAATTACTAAAGACATTAAAATCAAGGTGGACGAAGAATTGGAGACAGAACGCAAAAAGAAAAAGTCAATGAATGAAGCATCTGACTCAGATGCATCTTCCTCGGATGAAGATGATAAAAAAGTTACCTCTATGGATAATACTACCAAAGCGAGAAACGAGTCCAAGGTACAAATTTCTGTTTCCACATCCGCAGGATCAGAGTCCAATATGGATTCTTTGAACATAAATTCGGGAACCGTATATTTTGAAGAGGAGGAAGAAGAAGACACCATTTTGTTGGATCCAGAAAGTGCCACTGCTCAGGAAAGAAGATGGATAGCCAAATGTGTGGATGGTCAACCTTTGGATGTTGTGAACCTATTTTACAAAATCTTGAAATACATGAACGGACGGAACTCCCTAGAATTACTCATGATGAAAGAGAATTTGAGCAGACAGGATGTACGGAAGTTACTGTTGGTGATGGAGAAACACGTTTGTACCGTTAGACACTGGTAATACTATTTTGTGCTCATAACCATATCCACTACATTCACAGTTTCCCTTACGAAATTGTATTTTGTTGTCGATGGTCGACAAAAACTCAAATTGTCAACAGCCCTGATCTTGAGTCGATGCCATAGGTTTTCTGAATGCACTAAAATTAATTTATTTTGATAAAACATTAGAGCCCAAGTTAATGGCCAGAGTGATCTAATCAAGTACATCGGTTTTGTATCTTTTTATTGTGAAATAATCATTTGGTCCAATCAAACGTCTCAAAATGGATGTTTCGGATCAGCAGGAGGAATACTCCTTTTCTTCGGACACCCAGATAGATCAACAACAACGGTATCTACGATATATCGATGAGCGCAGTGAATACCGGAACCGCAAAATCAGCGTATCTCACGGGCAATATGTTAAAGTAATGGTTCTTTTTGCAATATTACAAGTGATTGGTATAGCCTTCTTCGCCAAAGGGTTTCTACTTTCGAGACAAGTTCTTCCAAATCAGGCGAATTGTGTCGACCAACAAAACAATGAACAATGCCAGACTTTTTCGCCCTATAAAAAGACTGTGATATTACTGATAGATGCTCTTCGGTTTGATTTTGTGATTCCTGTAGAGGCAGAGCAGGCAGATCCATATTATCACAACAATTTTCCGATATTGTATGATTTGTTCATGAGCCAGCCTGAGCATGCTTTATTACTCAAATTTATGGCCGATCCACCAACTACAACATTACAAAGACTCAAAGGATTAACAACTGGATCGTTGCCAACATTCGTGGATGCAGGCTCAAATTTTGATGGAGACACCGTAGAAGAGGATAATTGGGTTTCCCAATTACATCACCACGGTCGCAAAGTTGCCTTTGTGGGTGATGATACATGGACAGCATTGTTTACTCCATTCCTGAATCCAAACATGACATATCCATATCCTTCTTTGAACGTTTGGGATCTTCATACTGTTGATAATGGAGTTCTCGAGCATTTGGATCCAATGATCAATGTTTCAAGCAATGAATGGGATGTTTTAATTGGACATTTCTTAGGAGTTGATCATTGTGGACATAGGTATGGTCCTCAGCATTACGCTATGAAGCAGAAACTCAACCAAATGAATACGGTTATTCAGGATGTGATCAAGTCAATTGATGATGACACGCTTCTCATTGTGTTTGGTGACCATGGAATGGATTACACCGGTAATCACGGAGGTGAGTCTAAAGATGAGCTTGAATCCACTTTATTTATGTATTCCAAAAGAGCCAATTTTGGAAGACTTCCTTCTCACAATTACAACACATCTCAGCTTGGAAATCATTACAGATCTGTGAACCAAATCGACTTAGTTCCGACCTTATCCGCCATTATGGGTCTTCCGATTCCATTCAACAATCTGGGGTCGCCTATTGCTGAGTTGTTTGTTGGTCCTAAGGAAAAAAATCAATACCAACTGGCAAAAATCAATTATCTGACTAGTCTCCAAATTCATAATTATAGACAACATTCGGATCAACTTTCCGAAGACCAAGAAGTCAATGACAAGTTCCAAGAATTGTCGTCAGAATGGCAAACTCTACAATTCAAAAGATCGGATCATTTGGCACTTTCAAAATTCAATCAAAGATGCTTTGATTATCAGGCTCTTTCATTAGACAAGTGCAAAGCTCTTTGGGCAACCTTTGATAATATCAGTATCACTATCGGAATTGCTATCGTGGCAATGGCATTATTATTACTAGTCATTTACACTAAGCTTGTTCCATTGGTGGTCATTACTCAATTAAACCCCCAATTTATCATGTCATCGGCTGCCATGATGTTAGTCTATTCACTGTTGACGGTGTCATTTACAATCATCATCAAGCCTGCTGAGCTCAATATTTTTTGGTCTATCTTACTTGGAATGGCTTTGGGAATAGTCAACGGAATTTTGGCTCCAATTATAGATAGATATTCTATTCCTTGGCTTTTTGCACAGGTGAAAGAAAATCTAATTCAAAACGGATGGACATATTTTGCTCTTTTGTTGGTCCTATTGCATTCTTTAATCTTCACATCTAACTCGTTTGTGATTTGGGAAGACAAGATTGTTTCTTTCTGGCTTATCAGCATTGGATTCTGTGCATTTTTCAAATCATTCAAGCACAAGAAATTTCATAAACAGTTGTTGGGAGCATATCATTCGGTTGTATTTATTATTCTAACCAGAATCACTTCAATGATAAGATTTTGTCGTGAAGAACAAGGTTCGAAATGTGTGAGCAATTTCCAAACCACTTGGTGGTCTGTGGCATTGATTTTCGTCAGTGGAGTGCTTCTCCCTATAATGGTGGAGAAGTTTTTCGATGTCACCCAATCATATCAAGGAGCTGCCAAATTATGGATCTCAAAAGGTCTAAGAAGTATGATATTTTTGATTGGATTGATGTGGACCTTGGAGTACATGGAGAATAGCGACTATTTGAATTCTAAATTCCAAATTCCATTTACGCTATTCAAGGCCACTAGGTTGACCCTTGCCCGTATTGTCATGGGGGTTTCTTTGATTGCAAGCAACTTTGGGTGGTCCTTAGGTCCGCTTTGTGTCAAAATTGATCTAAGATCTGAGGAGGAAGACCAACAGGTTCTAAAGACAGCAAATATCATCGGATACGGAAATGTTTATGGATCAACATATTTTTTGTTTGTGATCAACATTCTGTGTGCTGTTCTCTTGGTCAACAAACCCCTGGGAATTGTCTCTTTGGTGATACTTGTCAATCAAATATTGACCTTATTAGAACTGATTGACATCCTCAATATTAGAACCAATCTTATTTCTGTGGTTACCATGGGACTTCTTGCCTATCTCCATTTCTTCACCACTGGTCATCAAGCCACATTACAGGCTATTCACTGGGACACTGGATTCATTGTGACAGAATCCATTGTGTTCCCATTTACGCACATTGCCATCTTATTGGACACTTTAGGCCCATTTATCATTGTTTGTCTTTGTGTTGCTCTGATGTGTCTTTGGAAGATTCCTCCAACAACTAAATCCATTTCGCTGATCTCCAAAATTGTTGAAAACTCATCAACGTTATTGATCTACCAATTATGTTTGACTCTGTCAACTCTGATCATGACCAATCATTTTAGAAGACACTTGATGGTTTGGAAAATATTTGCCCCAAGATTCATGTTAAATGGAATCATCCTCATCACCATGAACATTATTCTTGCATTAATCACTGTAGGATATGCAACGGGCAGGGTTATTAAACGGTGGAACCAAGTTTTCGGAAACTAATTGCGCCATTGTCACTTAATTTTATAGACTATATAATACATCGATACGTTTATCCTATGTTTCCGTCGAGGTTATCAAGAAAGACCTGATCATCCAGAGAGCCGAAACCGCCGTCATCGTCCATCATTAGGTCGTCCGTGGCCCCATACAGAAGATTGTTGTCAAATTCAAAATTACCATTTTGAGCACCAGTACCAAACGGATCATCAAAATGGGTCTCTCCAAGTACCCCATTGGAATTCACAACTGCTGCCGCTTCAGCTGCAGCCCTTCTGTCTGCTTCTTCACGTATTTTTTTAGATTCTTCTTCCAGTCTTTTACGATCTTCTTCCTCTTTCTGTCTTGCAATCAACTTGCGTTCTTCCTCTTCCTTTAAAAACGTGTCTATCTTTTCCTTCGCATTACGATAATCATCCAAACTGACTCCTTTTTGTTCAAACTTGAGACGACGTTTCTCAAGCTTAGACTCTTCCTTAATCTCCATCTTGAACTTCACCTTCAAATCTTCTTCTATCTCATCCGTCAGCCCACAAGCTTCTTGTAGCTTTGAAATATCATAATCCTGGTACGCTTCACGTAATCTTTTAACCTGATTCAACTGGTATTCGAATTTATCGTCGAATTGATCCACTTCCAGTTGTTCCATATTCTCAACTTTCTGTGCCAGAAATTTCATCTTGGCCTGCATCACCTTCAGATTTCCACAAAAATTGTCTTCTGCGCGCGGCCTTTCCAAGCACTGACCAATTGTCTCCTCATCAGGATCATTTTTTGAGTCCACATTGGTCCCATTCACCACACAAATTGGAAATGAGGCCGGTGGTATGATCTTGTTAAGTGGAATGTATTTACATATCACATTCTCCATCAATTCTGTATTCAACTTGAACTTTTGTGAAGCTGATTGTCTAAGAGAATACATATCAATCTCATCATTCAATAAATGCGCATCCACGGAATTTGGAGGAGGAATTGGTAAGTTGTAAATAGGGTGTTTGAATAAATTTGTCTGAGGCTGGAGCTCGCGATGAACAACGGTGTTCTGAGACTCCTGCTTGTGCGATTGTCGAGATGGAGGAGTCAATCCTCTCTTCTCATAAAATGCATTTGGAGGCCGGCCTCTCTTTCTATGCGGGGCCATTTCGTTAAAATATAATAAATATGTATTTGTTTTTTTGCACATTTTGTATACAAGATTTCTGACGACGCAAATCGACTCAAAAAATCGACCCCATACAAACCCTACTCTTCAATATCATTGAAATTGGTCGAGTGAGTCAGTTCGTACTTCATTAGCCTCATTCTGCGTCTTCTATTAATGAAGCTCAAGGTAGTTGAGGATTGACTTCCTATTCCTAACCCTTCGTTCTCGTGTCCTCCTTCTTCAATCAAATTGTCATTACCCAGATAGAATATCTTCATCACATTTCCAAATGAAACCACAATAGATTTATGACCAAACTTCATCACAGGTCCTAATCGTTTGATTAAAAGTCCGGTATCTGGACTGTCTGGGATTTGATGGTATTTGACTTCTCCATTCCATGTCATGGTGAATCCCTCCCATATTTCGCCTAACTTCTTACGAGTTCTTGCAGACTTCGATTTGCGGTTTCTCAATCCAAAGTCCACGTCTTCAGACTCATCACTCACTGTGTCTTTGGTTTTCACTCCAACAAGTAGATTCAAGTCCGTAGTACACCATCCCTCAACATTTTGCAACCAGTGCTGATGTTCAGTAACTGAGGCAAAACCCAAACAACGGGTTTCACGCGGATCTCTCTCAACTCTCATGCAAATGTTGTTCTTAGCCTTGTTATCGATCGAAAAAGTATGCATTATCAACGTGTCTGAGTCTAGCTCTGTGTAGGCTATCGAAAACGAGCTGACAGAAGCACATCCGCAGAACCGACAATGGGATGGCTCCGGATGGAAAACCTTAAACGACTGTGGCTTGAATTGACCAATATGTACAGTCTTCAATAAGGTTCCAGTTGTAACATCAATCAATTCTGCCTTCAGATCACAAGCACGAACATACATTCCAACAAATGGAACTGTCTCAATAACGGCATCCGAATAATCAACCGGCGGAGTGATTGTAGACACTGATAAAGGTGAATAGTTGGACCGCAATTTCTGTAAGGACTCTAGCGAACGTAAATTTAACGAAGATGTTCTTGAAATCATTGCTGGAGTCACCAGGCTCTCTCCAGAATTATAGCTTTTAGTTTGGACACTCACGGACCGAACTTTCCATTTATTGTTGATAGCAGTGGCTACTACCATAGAACCATCCTTAAGAAGACAAATAACTCTATCATTGACTCTGGGAGTGCTGATTTTTTTGCAACAGGCGATTGGCAATTTGGTCAAATTGATTTTGCTTATTGACCCATCCCGACAATCAACGATCACCATGTCCCCATTTTTGAGCACAATCACAAATTCGTTATCCTGGGCGACTTGAGGTAGAGCATAATCTTTTCCACGGTCAAATGTGGATCCTATCGACATTGACCTTACTCGCGTAAGTAATGGAGATCCAATGGTAACTCTTCCCCTGTTGACGTTTTGAGTCAACGGAACACCACCATCTGGAGATGATTCCTCGTCAGGTTTTCTGTCTTTTGATAACTTGGACATACGAGTTTTCATATTTTTTTGTCTTTTTGAAACTGCAAAGGCAGGAGTAGTCTTGGTCCGGAAATATGCTTCCAATGGATTGTCATTATTCAACTCGTCAACTTGGTAGGTCCAGATCCATGACATGGTAAATCTTGACCAACATTTGACCATGCCACCTTTACTGAACACAGTGATCAGAGATCCTGTGTCTGACATCACGACATGGGTAATAGGCAAAAACCGACCACTAACAGGAAGTTGCGTAGGAGGTGGAAGAGGAACCGTCATCGGAGACCAAACCAAGACTTTGTGATCCAATCCGACGGAAACAACGAATGGACAAGATGAAGTTGCCACGCGGACAATATCCAGAAAATGACCACGACTCAACTCCTTGCAATTGAATTTTGTGAATTGGTCTTCCATATCCTGGTCCACAAACGAATCTATGCCAGAGGAGAGGCTGCTTCCATTTTTATTCAGAGAGTATCTGAGCACTAGCGGTGCACTGGAAACCACAAACATGAGACAACTAAGGAATTCTAGGAAGTAAAGAATATCAAAATTGAAGGCGATTCCCAAGTCCTCGCCGATTATTGAAGTTTGAGTCATAGAGCTTTCGGCGAGAACAATAGTAGGATTGGCAATGGAGACTAAAATCTGGTTCTTCTTGACGTTATTGATGGCCTGGAAAATGTTGGATAACTGGGAGGCCAAAACCCGTTTGTTAGTGAAGAATCCCAAAGACATATCACGAACAACTTTTAGAGAATCCACCAAAACAATCTCGTTATTGATGATCATATTCACACCACTAGTCCATTTGAAAGTTAGCATTAAGATGAAAAATGCAATTGCAAAACTTGTTTGAACAGATTTGAACAGAGGAAGCTTGAATTTGAACAAAAATTGAGCAACTGTAGTCCATAAAGATCCTCGGTCATGGTTTGCTAGTAACAAAGATGAGAGAATCGATCCATTTTGAAGACTCTTGAGTGGCTTGTGGCTTTCCTGGATTTGGTCGAATTGAGCAGTGCGTTGTAGTAGATCCTGCAGTTCCAATCTTCTTATATCAATTCCCAACACAGTGAAAAAATATGAAACGTGCAGTAAGTGATCAAATAGAAGAGTCAATGACACAAACACGCAATGCTGATTGGCCTGTTGACTAACAAACGGCGCAGCCAATGCCATCAATAAGACATTGGCAACGACAATGCTTGTAGAAACAGGAAAGCTTTCCAAAGCAGCCTTAGACATCCTGACTTCGGTGGGCAATTCATCCGAAGTCTTGGAAATCGCAACCACCAGTCTAAACATATTCTCAATACTCACCAGGAGTACTAAAGAGAGAGTTATTGGAGCGGGGACTTGAGCCAAATCCATAGACCTGTATGAATAGGAAGTGAGAGTCAAACTGGCAAACAATGAGAGTGTGATCTCAACCACATACGCGAGAAGCAGTCCTGCTCTGGACTTGACCGAATGTATGTTAGACAGAGATATTAGAACATAAATCACCACAATTACTGGAGTCACTGCAATCAGTGAACTTTCCACGATGTTGCACATTTTATAGGTAAGCTGGTACACCAACCTCTCGATAGAGGGGCTTTCCAATATCGTAAATTTTCGATTGTCCTGTCGTAGTCTTTGTAAGTTATTTTGCCAAGTGATTTGGAACTCTAGCGAAGCTGCTGCCGGGTATATAATACAGATTTGTAAGTTTTCAGCACTCTGGATCAATCCATCTACCTTTACTACTCCGGAATGCAGTTTCAATTCAGATAATGGCATTTTTGCGTGAGATTTCTGAGTTTCTTTGAAATGTATGGTTCTTAAAATATTAGAGTCATTTGCGAGAATTTGCGGGTCGTTGTCCCAATATTCCAATGGAGAGTAAACAACTATGCTATCATTTGTCGGAATACCTGACGCTATGTGTAAATCTTGAAACAGTTGTTGTTGTAAGTCAAAGACCTCCATTAAAAATTGCTTGTCAACAGCTTTGGATCCTTGATGAGAAGTATCTTCGAAATTGAAAGTGTTTGCCATGAAATTTCCTATCTCAAGGCTCGGCTGAATCCATATACTTTTCATGTAAAAGTCCGGAGCAGATACTGGATCGGAAACCGGTCGAATGTCAACGTACTTGATATAATTAACGTCACTCAGACCACCTTTATATAGAATTGAAGGCGAAGCATATAGCGAGTACAACGATGGATAACTGAGAACAAAGAGAATTGTAGTGGGCCAAAGAACATATGCAGTGGGATGTTGTAGTAGATAAACCAGGTTCTTGCGATACGCCTTTTGCAGCAACTGAACCCAGGCTTTATAATTGGCATTTATTGAGCGCTGCCAAGCCCGAATATTAAATTTGATCGACTCCATCTCAGATCTTGTCAAATATGAACACCTAGGAGTTTAGTGTGACATCCAATTTCTCCAGCCCTTAAAAGGTTGAATGACTTTTTAAGTAATGTTCAGGGTGATGATTTTTTATGGGGTCAACAAAAAAGCCATCTTTACACGGGAAGATAGAAATGTTGCGTACGTTCGTAAGTCGTTAAATCTATATAAAATTATCAATCAGTTAGACCTCTTGGTACAGTCACCAGCCTTGCATAAGCGAATCTCTCTAATCCATTCACAATTGAGAATTTGAGCACTGGTGATTCTTCTGCTTGGAACCGGATCCAACAGAGAATAAATCACGTTACGACATCTGGATCTTTTCAAACACTCAATCGGCTCATATCCCTTTGCATCTTTCCTCTTTTGAAGATATTGGGTAAAGAACTCGTCTTCATCGTTGGCAAGTTTCCAAAGTTGCCGTCCTGTCCGCATGGCCATGTAAATAACGCCACAAGCCCAGACATCTATAGGTCGAGGATCAAACTCTCTTTGAGTATATTCTTCCGGTGCGATATATGGTGAAGATCCACAAATTCCACGACTCAACTGAACTTCGTCTTCCCACGCTGTTTTAAAACATTCAGCATTTCCAAAGTCGGTGATTTTCAATGTACCTTGAGATGTTAACAGAAGATTTTCAGGCTTCAAGTCTCGATGAGCAACTCCCATCTTATGCATGTAATTGACTCCTCTGACCAACTGTTTGAAGAAACAGTCTGATTCGGCATACTCTAGCTTTCCGGCAGTGACGATTAGAGAATACAAATCTCCTCCTGAGCAGTATTCCATCACCTCGCAATAATCGCTCTTTGCGTCTTTCAAAAGATCGAGTGTATCGATAATGTTGAGATGTTTGAGAGACGAGGATATACAGAATTCGGTCGTCATTCTTTTTGAAAACCGTTTGTCGCTCTCATTCGGCTTTCTTCTGAATTCTTTGACTGCAAATAATAATTCAGCAGATCCTTCACCCTGTACTTTCTTATGCGCGACTCTCACCACTCCAAAAGCACCACGACCGATCACTTCCTGGCACTCGCCGTATTTTTCCACAAATAAACGGTTATCAATCTCATGTGTCTCTTCAGCATTCACAGAAACACTCATCGCGGTTGTTGGTTGCTGGATAGAACTTTGAGGACCTGAAAACTGCGTGATATCTCCCCGTGTAACTTGGTTAAGCAAGCCCGAAAGCAATGTTGGAGGTAGTTCTTTACCAGAACCTGCATCAACTCGTGCCTTGGCCTCGTGGTCTAAAGCAGCCAAATTGGTAGAGGACATAATGTTAGGTATAGCCGACACGGCGGAGTTTCTTAACTTCTTGGCACCAAGCCAGTCTTTGACTATTTGTCCTAGTTTCTCTTGTCTTTTGGTGTTCCGAAGATGATGCTCGTGTGTACCATCCTCGCATAAGACAAATCTTGCCAATGGGGCAGGTTTGGAAGCTGTAGATCCCGATCTGGAAAGAGTAGTATAATCATTTGAATTCAGACTCATAGGTGCAACATGACTATTTGGGCCAGACAAGTTCTTATGCGGACTTATGGTCTTTCTTCCATTTGTTGTAGTACTGCTGGTCAAAGATGAAGTAGAATTTGAAGGCGATTTGATATCCTTGATTGAAATTTCAGATGTAAATTGTTTGGCATTCAAAGTGGGAGAAGAAGAATTAGAGTTCAATGATACGCTCGAGCTGTTAGATGGCGATGTAGAATCGCTACTTGATACACTCTTGTTTTGAGCTATGCCAAACATCTTGCCCAACTTCAGCATCGCCGAATTGGGTTGTTTTTCCGTTGTCCCTGAGGCGGCCATATATACCTGCTTTAGACTCCTGTCTATGGATTGTTAGGCACTCCCCAAACTTGTAAATCAAGCGAGAATACTGGACACCCTAGTACTGCTTTTGATTTTGCAAAGACCCTTATTAATCTTGTGGTCTTGTTATGTTTTCTTCTTATTTGATACAGAATTACAGCGAGGATTTTTTTTTGCTTTGGTACACAAGATAAAATTTTCAAGGTACCTGGATTGGTGGGTGTTAGGTGTATCTTATTAAGATAGCTCTAAAGAGCATATATTTGCGAGTTTGTCAATATGCAATTTTATAAGACATTGCTCGCGAGCTATCTGTCTAGCAGTTTTCAAATACGCATCGAACTTCAATTTTCCTGCGTCATTGATCTTATCGAGATGATACAATAAGTCTTCCAATGCCTGTAATTTTGCAACCAACTTGTACAATTGGTTGTAAACTGGAGTTTCGGCTACCAGGTTGGCTTCAAAGTTCACAATTGTAGATGCATAATCAATTTCCAGATGTGAATTTAGGCGTTTGATGTCGTCGATCTTGGTGTCTAATAATTTATCCTGTCTAGAAATGATCTCTGATAAGTATGATAGGTAATTTTTATCATTGAGACTAGTTTCGGTCAGTCTGATCAGTTGATTCTGTAACATGATTAAGTTTTGAAGAGTAGTATTATCAAACTCGTGTGTGATTTTGGATGTCTCTCCTTTCAATAATTGCTTCAAATTGTTCATTACCTGGTTTCGATTTGGATTTGGAGGCAATAGCGGTGGTTTTGGATTGTCTGTAGTTTTTTCAGAAGGTAAAGACATCAACTTGATCTTATTTCTGGTAAGTTCAGGAGCCTCCTGTGGAATTGGCGAAAATGGTTTGGGTGGTAACTTTGGTATTGGAGGCGTACCAATTTTGGCAATGGGTGGATACTTCTGGATACAATCAAGGAATATCTCCATCAATTTGAGTAATCTATTACTTTTGGGTGAAGTTCCATCGTTTGATGAATCTTTACCAAACAGCTGAGACCAATCGCTAAGAAACGGGTGATAAAATCTACCATTGGCATCAACGTAATTATTCGGTATTATTCGATGTTCCAAGTCCGGTTTAATGTAGATCAATGGAGGGAGACTCGGATAGAATTGAGGAATCCAAATCTCAAATTCCACTCCCTCCTGACTTACTCCGTAGACCTTAACCATTAGTTCATGTTTGCCTTGGTTAACCACATGGATGTCTGTCTTCACCTTGAGAAACTGAAAACACATCAATATTAACGACACATCCTGATATGAAAGTACCGGATTGGAATATTCAGGCTGGACCACTCTATATAACCATTGTAATAATTGTGGAGGTAGTTGTGTCATAACAAGAGATTTTTAGATTGGTGGTTCTAAGAAATTTGCTGCTCAAAATTTATATGCTGTAAAGTATATCTCAAAGACACTCCAGTATTGATATATTATTTACCAATTTAAACCCAAATCACTTGCGAATTAGCTTTTACCAGTGATTGAATAGCTTTGGAAGACAAATCGAGCCAACTAGATTACCTTATAGCGAAAAATGAGCGGGTAAGTATAAGGTTAATTGTGTCCAAATATCAGCTCTAACAATATTAGATGGACTGTTGTGTGGACTCTAATTGCCACAGGGCTTCTTGGAACAGCATTTTGGAGAGTTGCGCCCAAAGAAAACCAAACGTAAGTACATATCGTTACAATCGATAACAAACTAACCAATTTTAGTGTCTGGAGAAGTACAGTTTCATTGACCTTAGCCATGATGTTTCTCATGTGGGCAATCACATACTTGTGTCAATTGCATCCTTTAGTGGAACCTAGAAGATCGGATTTGAGGCCCGAATATGCAGAATAGATACACAATTTAAAAAAGAACGAATAACCCAATTTACAAATGTAGAAACACAAACCAAGAATCACCAAAGAATGACCCCGAGTATTTGATGTTCCACGATCCAGTCACCGACTAGTTCGAAGTATCAAATCGAGAAAGTCGACAACAAGCTTGATCTTCTCCGTTAGTAGAACCCATAATTCCATGGAATAGGGAACATGAGGCAGAATAGGAGTGAACTGTTTGCTCTTACAACCAACCAACTGGTTGATTGCCAGAACAAGAGCGACAAGAAATGTAATTCAAAGCTGAAAATTTTGCCAGTACAAAAATCTATTCTCGATCGGGATGTGATTATGTAATTTGCATTTGCAGACACAAAACAAAAGACATTCTATACTACTTGTTCTATTAAAAAGTATGGATTTACCACTGCAATGTTCTTGATATTGTATCCATTTTGGTTCATCTATTCCCTAGTTGAGTTTTTTGTGGTGAAGCCTTTCTCAACGATCTTGCAGATCCTATTCTATGGGCTGGTACGCATTCCCGCAAGCATATTTGCCTGGATCTTGGGTGTCGATCTCGACCAACTTTATCGCACAGATCTCCGATATGTTCTAGATACAGTGAGGGTACTATATCAATTGGTTACGGTGGCGATTTTGTTTGGATTGATGATTGGAATTGTCAATGGGTTGGCAATGTCTTTGGTGCGCTACCTTCTTACCTTCCGAAACCCTTCGATATCCGTTTTCGGGCCTTCTGTTAAAATAGAGCCCAATTTGGAGATTCCAGCCATAAAGTCAGAGTCTAGAGTAACTACGCCCACAACTGAATCGATCAATCCGCTTTCGAGTGGAACTTCCTCTTCGCAAATATTTGACACAGTCCACCATCAATTACGAGAACGCAGATTACCTACCTACTACGAAGATGACGATGGATACGGAACTGTGCGTGGTGAATCATCACCAAAAGTTGCGCATCAATCTAGAGTATCTTCCAGATTTTCATCGATCAGAAGTGATTCCTTGTTTAATACTTCGGTCCATCAAACCGAGTCTGAAACGGACACCACATTCGATCCTGATCGTTCACGTTTAAATATAATCAAGGAAGAAGACTTGTCACAATAATCTGTCATATTGATCTTTTTGGACAGAATATAAATTGGCAATAGCTTGCAACCATCTAGTAAATTAGATGGACACCTCTCAATTAAACTATCCCAAAAAATGCATGTTTTTGGAGCAGTTTTTGCTGTTTTGCTATACGCAACCATCGCGGGGATTGTTTGGTACTGAATCAAAAGCTCTTGAAAAAGCTGTTGGATATCAACTTCTTCGTTTTTTATCCAAACTCAGTCTGACCGCCAAAAAGGACACCTCTCTTGCGTCCCATGGTGCCCAACTCACGTTAAAGATACAGCTAGAATTCACGGGGCCGGATATCTTTACCAGCAAAGTGTCCCACTTTGTTTACAAATACAAAGTCAGTCTCAATATGTGCTTTGCAGCTATAGAACCTGGAATCGACTTATCACAATTTAATAAAGCAGTGTATGAATACTTCATTCAAAAAGTGGATTTCTCCAAATTCCGAAGATACATGTTCCTTTGTCACAAGGTCATACTTAGATCCGTATCGATTGGGGTGAAGGTAAGAATCAGGAGAAATCAGGATAGTCAATCACATAAGTTATTATCTTCTAATGTATACTAATTTTCCGCGACAAAATAAAATGTTGTGGCGGATTTTACTATTGCGAAATTAGAGAGTAGACTCGTTAAGGGTTCTTTGTCGATTGAGTTTGGGAGTATATGGTATGAAGATCTCTCGACAAACGTCAATTGGTTGAATAATAACATAGTCAATGATTTCGTTGGACTATTTTCTAGTTATAAGGGTACCATTTTAAATTAGCAAGCTATTTAAAGTTTCAGTAAAAGTATTGAAAGTTGAAATTTGAAAATTAAGTAAATATCTAAATCTGTAACTCCATCTCATTAGAAGATGTAAGCTCTCAGAACTTTCAGCTCTCCCTTTTGGCCTCCTTTCCAGTTTATAATCTCCATCAGATGTGGCGGTGCTTTTATGGCGGTGGTGGCAAGTGCATAAAAAATTTTCAGAAATTTTAGAGGAGATGAAAAATAAGTCTCTGATTAGACTCTTTCAAATACAACCATGTCTACCGAAGAGTTTATGATTAAGCCAGAGAGTGTTACTCCAGCTAATGACACCTCAGAGTGGCCTCTTCTACTGAAGAATTACGACAAGCTGCTTGTCAGAAGTGGACACTACACCCCTATTCCAGCTGGTGCTTCACCTCACAAGAGAGATTTGAAAAACTACATTTCTTCGGGTGTAATCAACTTGGATAAGCCTTCGAATCCATCGTCTCACGAAGTTGTTGCCTGGGTGAAAAGAATTTTGAGAACAGAAAAAACTGGTCACTCTGGTACCCTCGACCCTAAGGTTACCGGATGTTTGATTGTTTGTATTGACAGAGCTACAAGACTGGTGAAATCGCAACAAGGAGCAGGTAAGGAGTATGTCTGTATTGTCAGACTCCACGAAGCTCTTGAAGATGAGAAGGAAATGGGAAGAGCGCTTGAGAACTTGACTGGTGCTCTTTTCCAAAGACCACCTTTGATTTCTGCCGTCAAGAGACAGTTGAGAGTGAGAACTATCTACGACTCCAATTTACTTGAGTTTGACAACAAACGTGGTTTGGGAGTTTTCTGGGCTTCCTGTGAAGCTGGTACTTATATGAGAACATTGTGTGTCCATCTTGGTATGCTTTTGGGTGTTGGTGGACACATGCAAGAGCTTAGAAGAGTTCGGTCTGGTGCGCTTTCTGAAAACGATAACTTGGTTACTTTGCACGACGTGATGGATGCTCAATGGTTATACGATAACTCCAAGGACGAGAGCTACTTGAGAAAAATCATTTCTCCATTGGAGACTTTGCTTGTTGGTTACAAGAGAGTTGTTGTTAAGGATTCTGCAGTGAATTCTGTTTGTTACGGTGCTAAATTGATGATTCCTGGTCTTTTGAGATACGAAGAAGGTATTGAATTATACGACGAGGTGGTTCTTATGACCACGAAAGGAGAGGCCATAGCCATTGGTATTGCTCAAATGACCACCGTTGATCTTGCTTCGTGCGACCATGGTGTTGTTGCCAAGGTGAAGAGATGTATCATGGAAAGAGATACTTATCCAAGAAGATGGGGATTGGGACCTGTTGCTTTGAAGAAGAAACAGATGAAAGCCGATGGCAAGTTGGATCAATTCGGAAGACCTAATGAGAACACACCAGATTCCTGGAAGAAGGACTACGTCAGCCATGAGGATGTGCCTGCTCCTGCTGTTCCAGAAGATAAATTGCAAGCTCCAGAAGTGAAAAAATCCAAGTCTTCTCTGTTAGACTCTAGAAAAGAGGACGGTGAAGAGAAGAAGGAGAAAAAGGAGAAGAAGGAAAAGAAGGAGAAGAAGGAAAAGAAGGAAAAGAAGGAAAAGAAGCGTAAGGCTGAAGGCGAAGACGGAGAAGAGAAGAAGAAGAAGAAGAAGAGTAAGAGCGATTAGACAGTCTGAGATTAATAAATATACATCTGTACACCTGATTATGTAAGCATACTATAGCGGCTCAACCAGAAAAAAAATGGTGGTCATAAACAAGGCTTCCCTATTATATATTGAGGTTGGAATTCCAAATAATCACATAGGAATTGGGTGTTATATCGTTTTAATATCCAGAAATGTCGTGGGATGGATTTAAAAAAGCTGTTTCAAGAGCGGGAGCTTCGGTATGTGTGGCGTTGTAATTGATTACTAACAGGATAGGTTACCGTTCGTTCCGCAGACAAGATCATTGACAGAGATTATGATATGGAAGAAAGACGGTACAAGACCCTGGAAAAGAGTGGAACGGATCTTGCCAAGGAAACAAAGGGATACTTGGATGCATTGAGAGCGGTGACGGCGTCTCAAGTTGCTATGGCCGAGATTATCAACAATTTGTATGAGGATGCTCGTGCTTTGGGAGGACCCAATGTTGGAGGATATTATTTGAGCGCAGTGTCAGAATATGACCAAGAGACTGTGAAACAATTGGATGGTCCGTTTAGAGAGACCGTCCTCGATCCAGTTAACAAGTTTGCGACTTATTTTACCGAAGTTAACGAGGCAATCAAGAAAAGAGTACACAAGAAGGTTGATTACGAGCAAGCAAAAAGTAAAGTCAGAAGACTTATTGACAAACCTGCCAAAGATGCCTCAAAGCTTCCTAGAGCAGAGAGAGAATTGCAATTGGCTAAGGATATCTTTGACGACTTGAATAACCAATTGAAAGAAGAACTTCCACAACTGGTCGATTTGAGAGTTCCATACTATGATCCATCTTTCGAGGCATTGGTGAAGATTCAATTGAGATTCTGTACTGAAGGATATGCTAGATTAGCCCAGGTTCAGCAATATCTTGACCAGAGTAGCAGAGATGAATATGCTAATGGATTGCTAGATGGAAAGATTGATCAACTACTTGGGGAGATGGCCAAGCTGAACATTTGCGCTTTGGGAGTGAAATAGGCTTATATGGTATGTATATGATGTGATGGTTCTTCTAATATGTAAAGTTTTGGCTGTGCAAAACTCTGGCCTATTCTAGAAAGTTCCATTTTTGGAACTTTCCTATATCAAAAAACATAGACCCCTTAGCCGTGGACTATTGCTAATATATAATCAAACTATCGTCCGACTTCCGTAGAAATTTTTGGACTACTTGATACTCATACAATTGGTGTTTGAACACATTTGATAAGTTTCTTTAGACTTAAATATAACAATGGTCAAGGAATCAAAACTATATGATATTCTAGGGGTTTCATCGAGTTCGTCAGATGCTGAACTCAAGAAGGCCTACAGAAAGATGGCTCTCAAGTACCATCCTGACAAGCCAGGTGGAAACGCTGAGAAATTTAAAGAGATCTCTGAAGCATATGAGATATTATCAGATCCTGACAAAAGGGAGGTCTACGACCAATATGGATTAGAAGCTGCTCGTGGAAATGCTCCTGCCGGAGGTAATCCATTTGGAGGAGCAGGAGGATCTGGTTTCGGAGGTGGGCACACATACTCCCAAGCAGATGCTTTCAACATGTTCAATCAGTTTGGAGGATTTGAAGAGTTGTTTGGAGATGGTGGATTCAGAGGATCTAGAGGTGGATCACCATTTGGATTCTCCTCAATGGGAGGAGGTGGAATGCCCGGTGGATTTAGTAGTATGGGAGGTATGCCTGGTGGATTTGGAGGTTCACAACCGGCAAAAGAACCTACAATTGTGGATTTGAATGTTCCTGTCCCATTGGAATTACTATACACAGGAGGATCAAAGAAAATGAAAATCAAGCGGAATGGAATTTCCGGCCAACTGGAAGAGAAAATAATTGAAATAAACATTAAGCCTGGTTGGAAAGCAGGAACGAAAATCACATATCCGAATGAGGGAGATTATCAAGATGGATCAAGACAGACATTGAGATTCACCATTGTGGAAAAACCACACACTTATTTTACAAGAGAAGACATGAACTTGAGGACCGTGGTGAAGTTGAGTTTCAAGGAATCTCTTCTTGGATTCGACAGAGATATCACTACATTGGATGGCAGAAGAATACCCTTGAGCAAATCTTCACCAACACAACCCGGCTCCATTACAACATATCCTGGCCTAGGCATGCCAATTTCCAAGTCTCCAGGCACTAGAGGAGACTTAATAATTGAGTTTAAGGTTGTTTACCCAACCTACCTTTCTCCAGAACAGAAGCAAGTCATTAATTCCAGCTTCTAAGCACCCCTGATTGGGTTTAGGAATCAGTAATGTATTATAGAATTGCATTGATGCCACCATTAGGAACAGCCGCGCCGATCGACCCACCCAAAAAAATATCTAGCCATATATATTTCAGACTGGTAAATTCGTTCGCTATCTATCTTTATATTAATGTCGGTTATTCTGGCCTCCGCCGGCTATGACCACACTATACGATTTTGGGAGGCTTTAACGGGTGTGTGTTCTCGAACAATTCAGCACAGCGACTCGCAAGTCAATCGATTGGAAATTACCTCAGACAAGAAGTTTCTCGCTGCAGCAGGCAAATCTAAAGTTCGTCTTTATGACATAAGATCTGCCAATCCTAACCCAGTGACTTCTTTTGAAGGTCACACAAACAATGTTACCTCGATCGCGTTTCAGGTGGAGAATAAATGGATGTGTTCCTCCAGTGAAGATGGAACTGTGAAAGTCTGGGATGTGAGGTCCCCTAGCATCCAGAGAAACTATAAGCACAATTGCCCTGTGAACGAAGTTATTATTCATCCAAATCAAGGAGAGTTGATAAGTTGCGACCAAAATGGAAACGTAAGAATCTGGGATTTGGGAGAAAACAAATGCACTCATCAGTTGATTCCAGAGGACGACGTGTCCATCCAATCAATTAGTTGTGCTACCGATGGATCAATGCTTGTGGCAGGAAATAACAAGGGAAATTGCTATGTTTGGGAAATGAAGAACAGCAAGGACCAGACTTTGCTTAGACCAGTCAACAAGTTCAAGTCTCATTCAAAATACATCACAAGAGTGCTACTTTCATCCGATTGCAAACATTTGGCTACATGCTCAGCCGATCATACTACGCGAGTATGGTCTACTTCTGATAATTTTGCACTCGAAACTACTCTTAGAGGTCATCAGAGATGGGTCTGGGATTGTGCTTTTAGTGCAGACAGTGCATACTTGGTGACTGCATGTTCGGACCATTACGTCAGACTATGGGATCTGAGTACGAGCGAGACAGTTAGACAATACAATGGGCACAATAAGGGTGTGATTTGTGTGGCCATGAATGATGTGTAGTATATAGGAGCCTTAAAAAAAAAATGCTTTCTTTAAAGAAAAGACAAAAAAATAAAGAACGACAACAGCAGGACTCGAACCTGCGCGCGAAAATCGCAAAAGATTTCTAATCTTTCTCCTTAACCGCTCGGACATGTTGCCTTAATTGAGGTTTTTGGATACTGTGGTTGACATAATGGTCAAACTGTGTAATTGTGCTACTCACTGGACAAAAGTGATAATGGAAGCCGATCTCAATAATTTCTGCTATTTGTTCATAATGTACATACCTATTTTCCCGTCCTTATAACCAATGAAGAGCCAATCATTGACCAAGTTTGCCTCATCTCGTCTGCGAGTGATATTTTTACTCATTCCATTTATCTGAATTGATGTACCCGATTTGAAATCTTTCTGGGTATGGCTGAATGCAACCACGGAGGCTTTTTGTCCTTGAATATCATTCGTTTGTTTTATATCGGTTGAGCTGTCAGTGGCATAAATTGACGGAACCAGTTTTGTCAACTTGAATTTAAAATTTAGAATTTCTTGGTCGTCAAGGGTATAGAATCTAGAATAGCCATCCCAAGTTACCATTCCAACTAAGGAATCTTTGACTTTGATGTCGGCTATACCTTTGTGACCAACACGGAACATATTAGTAGAGGTAAGATCTTGAATTATTACTTTGTCCGAAGCAGAAGTGCTGAATAGCTTTTCATTGAAGAGATCATAATGTAGAGCAAGAATTGGATTTGGATAATGTTGAGAGTCAAATTGAAGAATGCTCACCTTCTGATTTCTGATTTCATAGATTATCACATGACCACTTTCATAGCCAACAGCAAACTTTTGGTCATCGATCCAAGTCAATTTCATCACAATTCCTAGGCCTCTGGTTTCATTATCCGGCAACGGTTGAATATTCAAATCTATTTGACAACTTTCAGCAATCTCAAGAGGACACAGAGCCTTGAATAGACGCTTCAGGTCATTATTCCTAACATCAATATGATAGATGTCTAATTTGTTCGAGTCTTGGGTGGCTGGTGCAACTAGCTTTCCATTAAAAAGATCAACGTTAGTGAAATTCATCACATTGATGGGCATACCAAAAGCCAGTTTAGGATGAGTCCATTGAGCCAAACTATCTCCTTGCAAGTAAATCTTGCGATTCAGGACACTTGATGGGGTGTATGTATAATACTCTTGCTTACTTACATCGATAAGATTCCATATTTTGAGTTCACCGTCTTTACCATGAGTAAGTAGCTTTCCAAACCAGATGTCGTCAATCAACGCCCGGTTCTCTTTGTCCCATTGAAAGCCAAGCTGTTTCAACGTCAAAATGCTTCCTTCATGACCTTTCCATGATCCCAACACCCGTTTGGAGGATAAATCCCACCAATTTATCCACCCAGACTCGTCACAGCTCATCAATGTTGGGTTCATTAGTTGATTACTACCCGAGGAGCACTTGATGACAACATTGGAAGGCAAATAAAACATTTCCAATGCAGTAATTGCTGCCCCATGACCTCTCAAAGTTCCACTTGACTTAGTTACTCGGTCATTGGATGTATATTTGATCATCGAATTATCAAACTGTATTTAAAAAAATAGCTGCACTGCCGTCTTTTAAAATGTACACTAATTTACACCATAATGGAATCCAAATCCAATTCCAACCACACATCCAACAACTGCAAGAATAGCAAGAACTCCACTGGCTACTTTGTATCCTGTTGGAACTTTACCGAACTCTTGGTCCAGAAACCCAACACTGATCAAAATCCAAAATGGAGGCACCAAGAATGAAAGCAGAACGAAGAATAAAGCCGTTTTGCGTGGGCAATAATGATTGATTTTGCGACTATTGTAGTAAAATCTTTTAAGCTCTCCATCATCAGTCGAATGACTTTCTTTTCGGAGAAAGGAACCTAATGTATTTGCATCAAACGATTCAGATCTTCCGAGAAGACTAGCATTTGAATCTGAAGAGTTGAAATCTCGCTTGGGTTCTTTTTCTTTCAAATATGCCTTTTTCGGAGTTTTCACTCCATATTTCTTGTTATATGCATCAGATTCTTCTTTGGTCAATAGATAATGCTGAGTTCCAGGAGCAAATTTACGAAATCCGTAAGCAGATGGATTTTTCAAGCTTTGATCGCTATCCGACAATGGGATTTGATTGAGTTTCATCTGTTGGATTTTCGATTCACTTGTCTTAATCTCAGCATATTCGCTCGTATGATTCGATTCTGCATCTGTGTAGATGGTGAATTGATCGTCATCACTGAGAAGTTCTAGCACGGATTTCTTAGTTCGTATGCTACTGGCTCGCGAGACGTCTTCCCCAAGTTTCTCGGTGAAATAACCTAGGTGTTTTTGAGATTCCTTAATATAGTGCTCTTCATGTCGTCTTAAATCTGTAGATCTCGAGAGGTTTTGTGAATCATCGCTGCTTATTACACTAGAGAGCTCTCCTGTATAATTAAAAGTGGTATCCATTGTATCGGTCTCCTGTTCCAGCAGATTTCGGGTCTCATATTGTTTGAAGCCAGATCTTGTTGGACTCAAAACAGAAAACGAGTTTCCACGATTTCTCTTGAGAGGACTGAGACTTCTCAGCACATTTCTCTTGATAGGTGTTTCGGACTGTTGATTTATATGGAGCAACTTTCGCAATCGGGACCCAGAACTAGGAGTGGTATAATCTTTGGGATTCCGAATTGGAGTCTCCAAAGGATCATATGGGGTAGCCATGTTGAAATTGAGATTTCAACTTCTTTTTTCGATTCCTGTTTTTCTAGGGAGCAGTATTTACAAGCTGCTATTTTAGGGAATTTCCAAACATTAAATCAATTACCTTACTCTTTTTCTTACATTAGTAAGTGCACGTAAATTTGACATCGATGGATTTGCAATACTCTTCAGACTCTGAAGATGAAGAAAACAACAAGTTAAAATGTCCCCCTCCAAGTTTGCGTGAAAAGTACTCTAAAATTTCAAGCAAAAAACGAAATACATTTTCTCCTGGTTATCGAGCTTTTGTCTATCTCAATATTAGTCTAACCAAAGACCAGTATAATTTGTTATCAAGATTGGCTAGAAGCACTTGGAGTCACATTAAAACTGAATATAACTTGGATGATTCATGCTATAACGATGATTTCTTGTTCGATCATCTCACCAAAACAATCAATGACCTCCATATTTCACTCTCCTACAATCTAACTTTCACAGAAGAAAATCATCTCAAAGACTTTATACAAACGCTGCAACATCAAGCCATTAAATGCCCAATCACAATCCAGTTTTCTGGAAAAATACAGTTACTTCCCAGTCTTGACAAGTCAAAGTACTTCATAAGTTTGATGGTCTCGGATAGCTCTAGAAAAGAACTCCAAGCCATAGTTGATCTAATAAATGACCATATCCCAGACGTCAAAGATGGGTTCAATAACCAGAAATATGATTCGAATATCTTACATTGCACAATAGGAGAAGTAGAGCATTCTAATCTCACATACATGGGTTTTGTAAACGATATCAAATTGACAGCTTCCAGCTTGATTGTTTCCCAAAGTCATTTAAAAACAACCGTGCACCAGAAAAAATAGTAAGCTGAACAAGCCACAAATTTTAATTGCTTATCAGAAAAATTGGCAGGTGGCAAATTATCGAGCGCTCGAGATTGGAACATTAGTCGCAATGTCTGAGTTATCGCCAAATGACCCCTTATACGAACCTCCTCAAACGGAGGAAACGTCAAAATTGACCCCAGAGGAGCTTAAACTTTACAAATTGTACGGCAGAATGCCAAAGAAATCGGATGTCTTACAAAGCAAGTTGAAGGATAGAAAGTTCTTCGACAGCGGAGACTACGCAATGTCCAAGGTTACAGGTCACAAGGAACAAGTGGGATCCATTAATCCTTTGAAATTACCAAATATCGAGGACGTGGCAAGAATTAACAGAAACTCTATATCAGGAGTAAGTGCTACAGGACTTCTCAGTGCAAACCAGCACAAGTCGAATTTAGAAAACGAAAGAAGAAATGCATCAGAAGAGGCAGTTGAGGATGACTGAGTTGAGCTGGAGAAGAGGTTCTTTAGTATGATCGTGAGTATATGCTGTTTATTGCAACTGTAAACCTATAATGGATACCTTTTCAACCAAATAACCGTTTGCTGATTTTGCCAAATATCACCAGAGTAATAAATAGGAACGAGCCGATCCAAAGAAGGTCTGCCAAAGTGTCTGGATCTTGTAGCACATTGGCTGAATCGAGCTTGTTATTTGTATAAGTGTAGAGTAAGATTGTTCCTATGGATCCAGTAATGGAAGATAGGAATCCACTCCAGGTGGCGTCCAGAATGGCCCAAAGAAGAGAACTTACGATCAGAAAGATGGAAGAGGCTTGCAATTTTGACTGCCACTCAAACTTTTTGAGACAATAAGAGAGCCCTATAAGTGCCACAGTGGATCTAACGATTGAAGATGTGTCAAAAATACTTTTCATGGTCAGTTTGGGGAAGAACACCGAATCCGACAGAGGTCTAATACATCCGAGAATCAGACCCGTGATAGAATTATTCAACATATCTATCTGGATCGGCGTCAATGGGAGTTTGATGTTATCTTTCAAGATGTAGAAAATCCGGAAATCCTCCAAGTTTGGTAACGTTGGGTTGGACTTGTATAATTGCTCTGTTAGTTTGACAAACATGTTTCCAAATAGACATAGTGTAAAACACTTGAGCATGAATTCCGCCCGCAAAACGATTTTAGACTTGGGTCTTGCTACCTGTTTGCCACTCGGCACTTCGAAAGTGGAATCTTCATGTTTGCTAATATTGTGCTTGAGCTCGGCGTAAATATCGTTGTTTGGTTCGCCATCTTGTTGATCAATGAGGTTTTCTTTACCTCCATAGATGGCATACAATTGTGGGGTAGTGAGATTCAGTACCGATGAGTTTCTCGCCAGAAATGTTTCGGAGTCGTTAGCTTCCATCTTTAAGGAGTCTTGCTTCGCTTTGTTCATTAAACTCAACAAAATAGATAGTCCAAGAACTAAACAGTTGTTGGCAAAAGCTGGCTGGGATTATTTTGAATCTGTGTAGAAGTCTTGGTCAAATGAAATAGGTCTTGATTTATGTAATTTAGGAGATAATATAATGAATCGGTGACACTCAAATCATCAACTATTTTTGGCTTTGGGTATTTTCTAATTTCCAAATTGGAGCACAGTCGATTTATGAAAGCCAAATATATTTGTAGAGACTAATGTTCGATGAAATGTAAAATTATAAAGGTCTACAACACTAGCAGGGTGAGTCGAAGCCTTACTAGAGTCAGAGAAGTAGATTGCTTGCGATGGGGTTTGATATTCTGGTCAAGCCAAAGTCACATGAAGATATGGTATGCAGTACACGACTTTTGAATCTTTAAACGAAATACTTCCCCCGCATCTTTGCACCACGATCCCCAAAAGTTTTTGGGCAGGGAATACGCGTAATTTGTCAATTTGAACGTTCCCTTTTTGGGAATGAGATCGGGAAGAAATTTGACATCAAAAGCAACGCGTTGACTGGGGTATTTAGCCAGTTTATCTTTCATTTAGCCTCGTAGATAGTCAGCAGATTTCGTGTTTCGCGTGTCGCAACTGGCCTATGATCCCATTTTTGCAAACGTGCAATTAATTTTCTGAATAGGGAAACTGTCGTGTGTGACTTTCAAAAAAATTGTAGCCAAATTGGATCAGACCGAAAAGTGTTTTTTAAGGCAGAGAGAACTCTTTGGACAAGGAATAAACAAGGATTTTGCGAAGGTGAAGGACAAACAGGAGACACTATAGTCATTGACACACAGACATTTAACTAAACTGAATATTGAAAACTCAAGTTTCTTCATAAGATTTTTAAGCTCATAGAAGCTGGAAAGGGATAAGAGAATTTAAACGGCAAATTCATTGAGGATGTCCGATTTGTACATTGCGACCTATTCTCAGGTAAGTGGTTTGGTTATATTGAAGCTGGATATACTAACTATTACAGGTTGATGTCATCGAAAGCACCGTTGACGGAATTCCTCTCATGCGTAGGTGTGAGGACGACTGGGTGAACGCTACTCAGATCCTGAAGATTGCTGGGTTTGGAAAAGCCCAGAGAACCAGACTTTTGGAACGAGAGGTTCATCAATTTAAACATCAGAAAATTCAGGGAGGTTACGGACGATTCCAAGGAACTTGGGTTCCTCTAGATTTTGCTAAAGAACTAGCACAATCTCACAAAATTCCGAGAGAAAACTCTAAAGTTCTATACTACGATGTTGCTATGGATGGACCATTGGAGAAACGACTGAAACCAAAAGCTGGTGCCAATGCCAACACGAACGCGGATCTGAAGAAGCGTAAGGCTAAGATAGATACGAATGTCGGGGTGAGAGCTAACAAGAGAATCCCTCCAACCTCCAATCGCAGCCTGGATAATCCACTTCCTCCTCTGGCACAAGCTCCTCCAACTTTTGGAAATGTGCACTCGTACCAACCACACACACATCCTCAAATGCACTCAATCAACGTGCCCCATTACGCATTTCCAACCAATCAACATCAGCAGTATTCCATGAAAGCTCCTTATTTTGGTGGACCCTCATATCAAGGTTCGGTTTCTGTACCACAACAATATGTTATGATGCAGCAGACAGGTCAATATCCGCAGTCACAAGCTCAAAGATTTACCCACAATTACAACAATTTTGGATCGTTATCAACAACTGACGGGTCTCAAGACGAACTACGTTTAAACAGAACCAACTCAGATACTTCAACTTCCAGTGGGTTTGATACAGAGCTTAAAGACCCCGCACGTCTCGCCGAGGAACAATACAGAGCACAGGATTCTTTTGTTACTAACCATTACGATATGACCACTCCTTCGATGGCACAGGTGCTACCCGAACAACACTCTTTTGATGGAGAATCATTTGATTATTATACCGAGAAATTGTTGAGTTTCTTTGGTAATGATGATGAGCCTATTCCCGACTTCATTCTTAATCCTCCAGCAGATTTTGACATCAACAAAGCCATCGATGATGAGGGACACACTCCTCTTCATTGGGCTTCCGCACTTGCTTCTCATCCTGTTGTTCAGGTCTTGATTGACAAAAACGCCAATCCATTGATTATGAACGCCTCTGGTATGAACAGCTTGTCAAAGCTGATTCATTTCACAAATTCTTACGATCTCAAAAACTTCAGCATCATTCTCCAGTTGTTAAGACAATGCCTCATTGTTCCTGATGCTCAGGGCCGGACCCCTCTTCATTATATCATGGAGTTGACTTCGATTCCTAATAAGATTAATTGTCTTACCTATTATTTTGACGAGATTGTCAAATTTATCGAATTTCAGCAGAGAGAAGCTGAAAAGCTCGCAGACGGATCCGGAACTGACAAAGATTTGCTCAAAATATTGATCAATCACCAGGATAAGGACGGAAATACTGCTCTCCAACTTGCCTTGAAAGGCCAGGAAAGGAGTTTTATTAAGAAATTGATTGAACTCGGAGCAGACACTGATCTTGTGGGAATCTACAATATTCCTGTTTCTGTATTGCAGGAGGTGCACCTGCAAGGGGGTAACCAATTACTGCACTCCTCACCAATTCCATTCCAACAAATGGGTGAGAATAAAGAGAACATTTTTGAAGATAACAGTACCATTACCAACACCAGCGTGACTGCATCTAAGGATGAAGCGTCTATATTATTGAAACATGAGACTCCAAAGATGGTTGGTTCACAATTTGATCAAGTTTTGAACTCTGGTTCATTTGTGGACTCTTTGCGCAACCTACAAGATAATTTGAGCTCTATGATGGACAGGCTTAATCAATCGATCGAGAAAGAGCTTGGAAACAAGGACGATGAGCTATGTTACAACGAGACAACGATGAGAAATATGGAAGTTGAAATTTCTCAACTGGAAGACAAGTTGAATAAACTCCACAAGGACCTTCTGAAAGATGCTGACGAAGATGATACCGAAACTCTTCGTAACGAGGGATTCCAGATAGATGCCGTCGAAAAGATTATGAATAAGTACAAGGATATGCTGCATATGAAGCACGAGAAGCTAGTCAACATGTATGAGCGCTCTCAAGCTTTGGACTTGGCTAAACTAGTCCATCAAGAGGAGACCCAGATTTCTGGTAACTCTCCTACGGGCGGTGACATGAAAGGTACTCAAATGGCTTTGAAGTTGACATCATTGCAGCTTGACAGACGTAATCTGATTGGTTCAATCACGGCCTCAATCAGTGGAATCACGTCATCTGATGACGAAAACTACGTGGATCTTGAAGAGAAACGTACCAGAGCCAAGCTCTATCTGTACCGCAAACTGATATCGAACATTTGCAATCTTCCTTGTGAGGAGATTGACGAGGAACTACTAAGCGGCATTGAAATGCGTTTATTAGAAGGCAAGGTGATTGCCTAAAGCCGGACTTTTTATCATGGGCATTTTCATCCAATTTATATTGATATACAAACAAAGTTTACGTTCATTCTTTAGCCAATTCAACTCCTCCAATGGCCCATATTTCTCTTTCGTCTTCGTATTGATCAGAGAACATGGCTTCCTTATCTCCACCGGCCTCTAATCTTTCTCGTTCCACTCCTGCCAATCTAGAACCAACCCTCTTAGTATATTCGGTTATGGATCTTAGTTGAACCGATTGTCCGGCTGCAGTAGTCATCATAGGAGTATCGGCTTTGGTGGCCACCCATCGGTTGAAAAATTCTGCCTTTTCATCTGCAACCAGATTGAAAATGGACAAGAACGATTTCTCAGCAGCCAACTTGATTGGAATGATAGGATCTCTGACACCCATGAACACTGATGGTGCAATGATATCAATATATGGCTCCACACAGGATTGGTACTTGAACCGACAAATAGTACGGATCACAACAAGAGCCAATCTCTTGGTATCCATTGAATTAGAAGCTGGAGAACCCATGTTCACACATAATTGGGTCACCAATTTGCTGAATTCTGCTTCATTTTCCTCATCAAACTCAAAATCATCATCCAATTGCAACATCAACTTTCCACAGGCAACAGTAGCATTGTCAGTAAGATATGGAAGTCTGGATTCTCCAGCTCTAACAATGAATTTACAAACCTCATTGAATAGACCTGTCTTGAAAATCTGGGCCGGAGCATCCTTAAGGAAAGCATTCAAGGTCAAGATGGCAAATTGTGCAGCATCTTGGTCTGTCAGATCCACATCCAAAACCTTGGCATTTAACATTTTTGTACCTTCCTCCAAGGACATGATAGAAGAAAGGGCACCAACAAGACGAGCATATGCAACAGCAGTGTCCATTCCTGCGCTTTCAGCAAACATCTCTTCTTCAACCAGAGTCATAACTCCAGATTTGGAGGCGTCACTCATATTCTTTCCTGCTCTGAGGACAACTTCAAGCAAAGCCTTCAGCATAGCAGTTTTGACTCCCAAATTCTCTTTTCCAACGGCAGCACGGGCTCCGGAAAGAAGTTCGGTCACCAATGGATCCACACGGGGTTGGTATTCAATCAGGGTACCCAATGCTCTTGCTGCTCTAGATCTCAACAATTCATTGGAAGGATCGTTCAACGACTTGACAAACGTTCTTTGAAGTTGTGGGATGAACGGTTTCAAGAATTGAGGAATCTTGGCAAACAATTTGTTTAGAGCAAGTAGAATAGCACTCTTGACTTCTCCACTGAATCTTTCACCAATAACTCTGATCAATGGACCAACAATAACGGTGACAAATGGTCTTAGAGAATTAGCTGGAGTTTTGTCAACAATCGAAGCTATACCTTCTGCAGACAACTCTCTTTGTTGAGCATTTCCGTACATCAATCCATTCAAAAAGATTGGTAGTAAACAATTAGGTCCCTTCGGAAGACTGAAAACGTACAATTCGTGATCTTGCAAAAGAGACAATGTCCGATATGCAGTTGCAACGAGACCTTCCAACGAGACTCTGGATTGCCTCTTGACCAAAGATGACAGAGCTTCAAAGCTGAGTTTGGCAAGGTCCTTATTTTGATCATCCAGAGTGAGAATTAATTGAGTGACCAAATCCTCAATGTAAATGGAATAATCCAAACTGACGTTTTCGAAGAACTGTGGAAGGACCTCATAAATGACATGAGATTTGCTCTGGTCTTCGTGTCTCATAAGACTCAATATCTGTTGGAATAATGGATGACAACCCTCATCAGATATCACGGACAACAAAGTATTGGACAAAGCACCCAGAAGTTCGACTCTATCTCCAGATTCCATAATCACTGAGTCCACAAGAGATGAGATGATCGTGGACAATTTCTTGTACAAAGCCGGTCCAGCAACTTGGGCCAATGCTCCCAGAGCACGGGCTTTGACGGGAGGAGTGAGTAAAGATGGAATCAAGATTGGGAATAAAACATCTGCCTTGGTAGTCATGATTTCTTCTAAAGCAGAAAGAGCATTCTCCGAATTCTCGGAATCTAACAACTCCAATAACTGAGGAATCACCTCGTCCACAGCAGAATTTCCAATGGATTCTTGTAAAACATCGAAAGCTTGTGCAGCAGATTCTCTGACTCCTGGATTCGAATCAATAAGAGTTTCTCTGACAATTTTGAACAGTGTGTCTTGGTATTGCAAAATATTGGCCGTTGCAGTGGATTGGATCAATTCACGAACAGCGATACAAATACCTTGTTTAGCATCAGAATCAGACGAGTAGAGTGACTCTTCCAATGTAGGAAGTAATTGAGATAAAGCATTGCTTCCAACTCTCTTGACCATGTCTCCCAAGGTGGTGGCAGCAATTGTTCTTTGATTTTCGTCTGGAGAAGCCAATCTGCGCACAATGATCTGGGTAAGAGTTGGAAGAATCTCTTTAACGGTCTTTGGAGTGTTAGCAACCAGGGCCTTCCAGATGTTGATGGCAGCGATTCTGACCGAACCTGAATTATCTGACCGACACATGAATAATGAAGCAAGAATACGATCTCTTCTTTCTGAACCCAAAATCTCGTTGAAGGCTTTAGCAACATTGGCAGAGATTGAGCTGAGGTCTTCGGATAATTCTTGTTTTCCACTAATACCACTGATCTTGAACAACAGATCACCAGTAAGTTCGACACTGGACAATCTGATCCGCGAGTTGGAGTCAGAAAGACCATTCTCAAGCTCTGGAAGAAGAAGATCCACGGCTTTCTTGGCATAATTGTTGACAATCAAACGACCAGAACGCAAAGCAGTGTCTCTGATATTTTCATCACTGTCAGCCAAACCAGCCAGAATTGGACCAATTGTTCTTGAAAGATATGGAGCATATTGGTTTCCAAAACACACAGGCAAGAAGAGAAGCAGGGGCATGAATCCGGCACGAACATGAGTTTTCGAAGACGTGCAGCCAGCAAGAATTGTAGGAAGCAATTCTTCCAACTTGCTGATACCAATACCGCTGGTGACTTCTGCCAAAGCTTGTGCAGAACCCATCTTGTCTCCTGCCTTGCTTTCATCCTGAAGAGTAGACAATAATCTTGGAATAAGATCTGGGAATCTTTCTTCTCCCAATTTCTCCACCAGGGATCCCAAAGCACGAGCTGCAACAGCACGGGTTTGGGGAACAGGATCGACCATTGCGTCTTCCAATTCTGCAACTAATTCAGAAAGATATGGAGTCAAATCCTTAGAGTCGACCAAAATGGCCATATTTCCAACAATCTGACACGCTTTCCGCTTAGTTGTGGCAGAGCGGTCCTTCATTCCTCTGTGAATAACATGAATGATTAATGCTAAAGATGGGCCATCAATATAATGCACAAATTGAGTACCAATCAAACTATCGAGAGCTTGAGTAGTGTATTGAGTAGGGTCTCCAATTGCCTTCAGTAGAATAGGAACCAGCTCCTGGATTTCAGGGTTTCTGATCACCTCACCAAAACGTTTCAAAGATTGATCAGCAGCCTTTCTGACCTCCTTATGGGTGTCATTAAGAACACCAACAATCTGAGGAACAATTGTTGGCAAAGAAGCTGCCAATTGAGCAGGATCCAAATATGCCATGGAACCCAACAGTTCCACAGACCCCTTTTTGGTTCTCCAGGCATAATCTTCCAGATTGCCAATTGCTAATGGAATCAATTTCTTGATACCATAACTAGTGGTGTTTTTCATAATCATTCTTGCAGCATAGTCAGTGGCTTCTCTCACCTCTGGAGATTGATCTCCCAAGCTCTTCAAAACGATAGGCAAGATTTCAATGACATAAGGCTCAAATAATGGTCCCAGTGACTGAGAAAGAGTTTCAAAAGCGAATGAGACTCCTTCTCTTTTATGAGCGTCTTTCTTATCATCAGAAGCATCGACCAAATTCCTGATAATATCATTTTCTGCCAACGATTTCAAACCAGTTCCCTTGACCAAACCAGCAATACCATATGCAGCTCCTCTTCTTTGTGCCAATGACTTTCCTTCAAATATCTTAGTAAAGAGACCGTCAAAGTATCCAGATAATTTGGCTCTTGTAACAGAAACCAAGGGTGCGATACACTCCGAAACGGCAAATTGCACATCTTCGGAAGGCGTATCCAAAGCCTGCAACAACCGTGAAACGATTTCAAGAATTCTTGGGTCTGTTTCTTCCAAATGACGAGCAAGATTACCATAGAGGATAATGATACTTTCCTTGATACGATCCTGGGTGGTTGTTCCTTCGTCTTTGGCAGCCAGACCGTTTTCGAAAATCGGAATCAAAGTTTCTAAGATTGTAGAACCATGTTCATCAATTATCTTCATTCCGGCATCTTGCAACTCTTGTCTGACAATGGAGTTCTTATCTCCTAAAGCCCGTTCATCAATTAGGAATCGGAACACTTGCTCCACTTGTTGGGTGCCATTGAACATCGATGCGAGGTATTTCAAAGCCAAAGCCACTCCACTTCTTTCTTCCCATGTGTCCTTGTTTTCAAACGAGGATTTGATTGGTAATCCAAATTCGTCCAATTGAGGTGGAGGTGGTTTCTCTTTGAGTCTGTAAAGATCCAATAATTTGTTTAGAATCTCAACAAACACTACCTGTGATCTCAATTTTATCACTGCTTCAGCAAGAGCTCTTGCAACACTAAGACGCATTCCATTATCAACAGTTCCCAAGAAGGACAGCAGTTTTGACGCTGAAGTTTCATCAATAGAGAAACCAGACTCTTCCCAAATGGTTTTGGCAAGAGAACTGTTGATCTCCTCGTTATCGAAAACAGATATCCAAAGTTCTTCATTGAACTTCAAATCCGATAAATCGAATTCCACGTCGAGAGCTTCCAAAACAGCAGTTCTTACAAACACAACCGGATTCACAACATTAGAGAGAATTAACTGTAAATCTGAACTTGAAATGTTGACAGAAATGTTCTGACAAAGAGCATTAAAACAGTCTTTGGAGATCTTGGCCTTGGAAGGAACGGTCATAAGAGAAAAGAGATTTTCCAAAATGGCAGTTCTAGGTATCGAGGGGTTTTCGAAAACCTCACTGTGACCAGAAACCAACTCCAGAGCCAAAGCCAATTGCTCTTCCTCTGGATCTTCGTCTTGGAATTCGGTATTCAGGACAATTTTGTTGCGTCTGTTACCCTTCATCATGTAAGATTTACCATTGTCAATGATCTTTGAGAGCAACGGAAGAATGTACATGAGACTTAATGCATCAAATGGTGTTTTATCCGAGGCAACTTTCAAGCTGAACAATTGCGAAGAAACCAATTCTATCAACGGAAGATTGTTGTATTTTTGATCCAACTCAATTTTCATTAAGCGAAGAGTGCTAGCCCCAATCCATTCCAATCTTGAGGTTCCCGAAAGTCCTGAAAATGATAATGCGGAAGGCATTTTCAAGAAGCAATCGATTGCCAGATCTTTGACCAGCTTCATTGCATCACCCGATTGCAAAATAGGAAGAATATGGGAAATGGAAACTGGGAACCACATCTCTTGACCATTTTCGACTGTAGCCGCTTCCAAGGAAAGAGAAATGATAATTTGCAACCCACGATAGAGTTGGTTATATTGCTCGGTAAGAGTAGCTCGAATTTCGCTTTCTAGTTGAAGCTGCTTATTCACAATAGCCTGGTCTTCAGGACTCAATTTCTTGGTACCAGTAGTTTTCTTGGAAGCAACTTGTTTTCTAACCGAGGCTTCCCACTTCAAAGTCTCATAGTCCTTGCTGTTCTTATCCAATTGAACATTCTTGCGTCCTTGTTCTAGAACATTAACCACCAACACTCCCTCTTCTGCTTTCCAGATCTCGAGCTTCGAATCATCTATTTGAGAAATATGACCGATATCCAAATCCTGTTGAATAACTTGGGTCAACAACGGAACGATCGATTTGGTATCAATGAATGAAATAGAGGCCAAAGCTTTGGTCACAGCTGAATACATTCCACTTTCACAGAGCTCGTCAGAAGTAGAACTAATGCTGGAGACCAATAAGTCCACTATCTGTTTCTTGTGAGAAGAAATTAGTTTTCCTGGATCAACTTTAGCACGAAGACAAATTCCGGCCCAACCCAATTTGATATATGCAAGATCTTCATGATGTAAAACGGGAAGAAGAGAAATGAGTTGATTATCCAGAAGAATTTGGTCTGTCTGAGAGTCATTGAGACTTATGGTGGAAATCACTGGAAGTAGCTTTCGTAGATCAAACTTGTATTCCTTATATTGTGAAGCGTTTCCAGACAGTAATCTGGTTAAAGCGACAACTATGCTTTCACTCAAACCTTTTTGATTGGTATGATAACTTTGAATGAGAAACTTCAAGGCCGAGCGTTTCACCGATGGAGCAATGTCAGAGGAAATTGTACAATACAACCATGCATATCCGTAATCAACCGAAGTTTCTGAAATGAGATTGGCAACCACATCCAGAGATCTAACAAACCATTCCTGTTCTTCTTCAGAAACCAGTTTTCCGTAAACTTTGAAGCTAGTCAAAATGGATGGTTTCTCGGACTCAACAAGAGCTGCAGATAGAAGCTCTGTTTTTCCCAACTTATGCAAGATCACCATGGAAGCATACCCACCAGCAATCAACTTATTGGTGACACTTGGTAATGGAGCTCCAATACAATCGTTCAAAATGGTTTCCAAAGATGGAATCATAGCTTCTGTCACCAAATCAAGTTTGACATCAATGTTTTGAGCAAGAGCGACGGCCCAGGCTTTTCTCTGTTTAGGATCCGCCAAACCGGATTTTAAAGAATTCTTCAATTTGTCGGAATCCGGACATTTGAAAACCGCAGCCAAAAGAGTCTTTAGAACTTGTTCATTATTCTCTTTCTTTATTATTGGTAGCAACACATCAACAAGCTTACCACTGGCGAATTCTGTTTGAGGAACAGATTTTAGAATGGTAGCACAAAGCAATTTTTGCTCAGTTGCACTTGTGGTGGAAGTTTTCAGTAACTTACACACCTCATCTATTATTTTATCCAGCCCAGATGATTCAGGTGTAGATTTTGTGAAAACAATTTCAAAACATCTGCTACCACCTTGTCTCACTAAGGGATTGGAAGATTTCAGAGCCGAGATTAATTGTGTAAGGAACTTGCCGTTGGATATGCATTCGCAAATATCGAGGTGTTTCGAAGAAAGTCCTGCCAGTATTTGAGGAGCAACAACACTGAAGGTTAATTCAGAGTTCCGCAACGAAGCTTTTTCCAAAGCAGGCAATATTTGATCTTGGAGATCTGCAGAGGTTAAAAGACTAACAAAAGTGGAAAATGATTGGAGAGCATACAAGTCCAAACCGGACTTGCTACCAAGAACATCTTTGCAAGTGTATGAGATAATCGAGCTTTTTGCAGAATCATCCACCATTCCTGCACGAGCCAATAGTCCAAATAGCACTAAAGACTCATTTGGTGAAAACTTATGGGCAGGAAAGTTTGAAATAAATTGATTTATTTGAACATTGTCCAATTTGGTGATCATCCTGTCTAGAGATTCAAATGCAAAGGTGACTAATCTATGTTTGCGTCGTTTACTGTAATTTTCACTGCTGGCAACGGTGTTTGCAAGTCTGATGGCACTTGGAAGTAAGTTCACATTCATTGTGTCATATTGGGAGAAATAGACACACCAACTTAAAAGTACCAATAGATCAGAAACTGCTAAAGGTCTAGAGGAAAGCTGACCAATGAATTTTTCAACGAGGAGCAAACATTGCCCAGAGGTCTTGCTTATAATATTAGTATAGGTAAGCGAAACTTGCTCCGAAAATGACTTGTTATTTGGATAATTGTTGTACATCTTGAGTAGAGTCACAAAAATTTGACTCATCTGAGAAGAATCCAGGTTCCCAGAGTCCAAAATGGTATTAATGGCAACAATTGCATTATATCTGGAGTTCAAAGATGATAATCGCAACTGTGACAATGCCAAATCCAATCCTTCCTCCTGCATCATCGATAATTTATAGGGAGATCTTTGGCTGTGGATTGAAAAATTGGAAAAAATTACACAAAGGTAGTGGGAAGAGTTGAAAAGTTGGGTTTAGACGATTACATAATCAACCATCTGCTGAGTAGATGACACGAGATACAACTAGAGTTATGATCCGATTCAGATACAAGATACAACTAGAGTTATGATCAGATTCTCGATAGGTTCAAGGATTGAATTTCCATCGTAGTCTAACGAAGGTCTATTTTTATCCTCCTTATTATTGTTTTCCTCTGCTGTCACAAGTATATCTGCATAAAAGTTTTTCCGCTCCAACTAAAATCATACAAATACTTGTCTGCCTCAGGCGATGTCAAATAGTTTGAAGTTGCGCTAACCTCATCGTCTAATTTAACCAAATTCACATCTATTTCAAATTTTCACAGGATAAATACATTTTCCTCCTGTGTGTTCGGTGTCCAACTGGAAACATCCAAGTGCAGTAAATCATCGAAAAGATGGGGAAGTCTACCAAAAAAGGAACCAGACAGACTCCTTTATTCGATATTCGACTCCGTTCAAGCGACCGAGACGTGGTTGTTCTTAAAGGATCCACAGAAGATGCTCCGTCTGTGCTTGTTTCTGGAGTAATTGCCTTATCTGTTGTGGAGCCAATAACGATCAAGAAAATGCAGTTGAAGTTGTGGGCCACGCTGAAACTTGCTTGGGACGAAAAGTACACGTCTGCCAAAAGCAATTACAGTCGGCCTTACAAATACTTCAAGACCTTGTTTGAATTTGAATGGGATCCATTGAATCTGCACGATTTTCTTAACAACTCTAATCAGTTGAGCAGCTCCTTCAACAAATCCGATTCCCATCCTAATTTATTTACCTCGTCGTCTGGGTTTGCAACAGGAACTCTCACCAAGTCAAACCATTCATCTTCATCGTCGTTGAAAATGATGGCTTCTAATTCGAAGTCGTCCACAAATCTCAACAAAAACAAATCTCTCACGAACCTGTCCTCGTTATCGTTCTCACACAACAATAAAAGCGAGCCTGTGGTTTTACAACAAGGAAATTATGAATTTCCATTCCATACCATCTTGGATGGGTCTATTCCGGAATCTGTTGAAGGTTTGCCTGGGTGTTCGTTGATCTATAAATTGCAGGCTACGATTGAACGTGGACGTTTCACCGTTCCTATCATCACCCGGAAACACATCCACGTTGTTAGAACTCTCACAACCGATGCTCCTGAGCTTTCCGAAACTGTGGCTGTGGATAATACCTGGCCTAAGAAAGTGGACTATTCGATTAGTGTCCCAACCCGAGCAATTGCAATTGGTTCGACCTGTCCAATCGAGATGACAATGGTCCCTCTAGCCAAAGGTTTACGTCTTGGATCAATTAAGATCAATTTGACGGAAAACTTTAGTTTCTCGACTTCTTTCTCGAATCATCTCGATGAGCGCAATGTTCTTACAAAAACCATTCCAAAAGTTGTTACTGACCAAAATGGTAAGGATATTTGGACCGAATCGGAAATCGATCAAGATGGTGTATTCTTCAGAAATGGCGAAATGACCCTTGCTCAGGATAAATGGGAAGTGAGGACAACTATCTCGTTGCCTGCATCATTGGCTAAGCTAACTCAAGACTGCACGATTTCAAGCTATGTTAGAGTCATTCATAAGCTTCGATTTGTCGTTTCCCTGATCAACACCGATGGACATGTGTCTGAGTTACGAGCCACACTGCCTATTAGTTTGTTTATTAGTCCATTTGTTCCAATCAAAGCCAAACCTTTGACCGAGTTTGATGACGATATATCTAATGCCAACGTGGAAGATGCAACAATTCGTTACAAAGGTGAAGAAATGATGTTTGAACAAGACGCCAGCTTGCTTGCTGTGCACTCACCAAGCACAACCCCTGGATCAAATCACACGTCCGCCCCTGCCAGTGTCAATCCATACAACTTTAATACTCAGGAACTGATGGCTCCTCCAAATTATGAGAATCATGTGTATGATAGGTTATGGAGTGATATCGCCACTCCCGGAGAAACTCCAGAGTTTTCACCTCCTACAACACCTCGCGGGATTTCTGTGCCTTCTACGATACCACAATCAGCAACGGTCCCAAGCGATAACCGTGGGAGAACGCTTGGGGAGTTTAATATGATTCCAAGTGAGACAAAATTCAGCAACCAGCTCTTCGCTAGTCTGAGTCAAATTCATTCTTCCAGGGAGGCCGATTCTAGATCTTCCGCTATTCCAATCAGAAGCCGGCCTGTCTTCAACCTTTCAGATGAAGGGAACGATTATTTCTCATACAATTCGCAACCAGCACCTGATGATGTCACTATAGCAGGACCTTCGTTTTCTGGAGGGGCTATTCAACAACCTTTGGCTACTCCTGGAGCATCATATGAACCACAACCGATTCCTTCTGGAATTCTCTCCCCAGTGCAACATTTATCCAGAGTCAATTCGGCAACTGATCTCGGTTACGTCGATACAGATCAGACAGACGACGTGAAGTGGGACGGAGACCTTCTTTCGAGAGTTCCATCCTATGAGACAGCTATCAAATCGGAAGTGAACGCTGATGATTTGACTCCGGCTTATGAACCATCAAAATTTGTCTCTTCGATCAATCTTGATTTACTGGACTCGCGTCTCAGAAACGTCAATCTCTCGGAGGGTAGCAGCGGTGCCGGTGGACACCACCACCAAAGTTCTGTCGGAAGTATTACTGCGCATCCGAAGTTGTCTAGAAGTGCAACCTCGTCTTCTTTGCTGCTTGGTCGGAACAAAGAACACAAGTTGCTTACTACAGGGTTGGCAAAAAGCAGAGGATCGTCCAATAGTTCATCACCTGCCAACTCGAGAAATCACTCTTCTGCCAACCTGATGGGTTTGAGACTCACCCCTCAAAACCCTCCATCGGGATCCGACCAAGCGTCTCCCACGTTGTCTTCATCTCCAGCACTGTCGCAACCAAAAAGCGTCCATCTTCATCAAGGCTCCTCCAATGCCATTTCCGGAAGCTCGTCACCAACTACCTCATCTGCATTACACGAACATAGTCCTGTAATGTCTGTGTTGAAAAGGCCTGAGTTGGTGACTTCGCGGTCTTCCTCCAGTTTCCATCTTAACATGTCCAAGAAGAACGGATCTTTAGCGAATCTTAACACTTTCTTGCACAAGAAAAAGCCGAAATGATTTGCATATTTATTCCCAAAGACTATGATTAGCCATCAAGCGAGTTTATACTTGTTAATATACGTTTTGAATCAAGATCTTCAAATTATCTCGTTCAGGAAATTGGTGCGAGGATGCTTTTGTTTGACATGTTAAAATTCGCATCAAATTGTGGGAAAAAAGGGTCGCTGGAAAACATTTATATTTGTTTCATATTCTTTGATCTGTACAACTTCCCAAATCTGCAGACTTCTTGGTTCAAGTTGATTGAACATGAGTTATGAAAACTACGTAAGTTGACCACATTGTACTCGACTGCCTGGGCCTTTCTACCTTCAATTGGAAGGGGGCTAAAAAGGGAAATCGAACTCTGGATCGATACTAACTGATTCTGTTTGGACAACAGTCTCTACGTAATTCAGGCTCTGCAGACACAACCGAATCGAACTTTGGAACATCTGTTTCGGGAGATAGTGTGATGAGATCTGGGTCTTTCTCTACGACACAGGGAACACTCAAACAAACAAAATCTGACCTATCACCAACTGTGGTGTCCTCCAACTCAGACACACAATTCGACCCTTATAGAGGCTCCAAGATGGATACTAACTCACAATCTAACCAAGTCTATTGGCAGCAGCAGCAATCATCTACTCCGGGAGCAAGAGTCCCCAACTTGAATGATACTACAGGGGGGTCAATTCAGTCTCTTTCCAGATCCCCAATGTTGGGTCTTGACACTTCCAACAAGTATAGTGGGTACTCATGGGGAACCACGACTACACCATCATCTGCAACCAACAACTACAACCCAACAACTGCGGCCAGCAGAGATCTTTGGTCCAGTACCGCTGCTACTGCTTCTGCAGGAATGATGACGGCAAATACGAGTACAACTACTGCGCATGCTCCCAAGATTCAATCCGACTACTACTCTCCTTCAGACCCTCTTTTTAACTCGATATACGACAATCCAACAGGTACTATGCCTCTTGCCACCTCCACCTCTATGTCAAACACTGACATGGATGCACTTGCGATGCAGCTCATGCAATTGAATTCTTCAACTTCCGCAACCAATCTTCAAAACGCTCAGTCTTCCAAAACACCAAATTATTCTTCGAACAATTTCTACATGAAATGGCCTAATTACTCGAGTAAACAGCAAACGAGTATCGCCAAACCCACTGTTGCAATGAATTCACAAATGGGGTATACAAACGTGCAGTCTCAAAACGAAGGCTACAAAGTTTCTTCGCCTCAAAAGACAGAGCCCACTGAATCAAGCACTGAAGTGGAAAGCCACAAAATTCAAATGGAACTGAAAGACTCAATCATTAGCAATCTTGAAGATGAGATTTCAAGATTGAACATGGTTCTCAAGCTGTCGAACAATAAAGATAATGATAAAAAACCTTTTGAGATTCCAAAGAATCATGAACAATTATACAATCGGCTGATTGAGAAGCTTCAAGCTACACAGGACGAATTGGATGATACGAAGCTTAGACTAGAAGTTATTTTGACTGCCGTTGCATTAAATCCGAACCAATCTGTCACTAAGACGGGCAGATATGACGAGGAAGAAGTTGCACACAAGATCATTACGAAGATGCAAATGCTAAGTGAAGAGAATGAAGAAATGGCAAAGATGCTAAGTTACGGTAAGTCTAAAGAAAAGGACATCGAGATTGGACTATTAAGAAAACAGAATGCCGAACTTAAGGGTAAAATTGCCAAACTAGAGACGAAAATCAAGGAATCAAAAAAATAACAAGTACCATTACATTTATAATTTGCTTTTCTTTTGCATCTCAGCATCTGACTACCGCTGCTGGACAACACATTTTTGCTCAAGGTGATCAACTAATCATTGATTCTACGATTTTCAACTATATAGATTCAAGTCACTACATCATGAGATTTTTCAAAGAGATATATGTAGCCCGACGATTCCATCTCTTTGATATTTGTTTCGTTGGCAACCACCACCTTCTCGTCATTAAATAACACCCATTTCTCTTCTCTATCAATCTCTTTTTTGGTGAATGCGACATAATGACCAGAATGAATGCTTACTCCTTTATGGCACACCACTGCTTTCAATTTGTAAGTCATTGTGTTCGATTTGTTGGACTCCAATCTTTTAATTCGCCCTTCTGGTGATTCTATTTCTTCATCTTGTGGCATCTCTCCATCATCATCAGGGTTCGAGAACAGCCATTCAACAGCCCTTTCAATGTTTCCAGCGTTCATGAGTAAAGCCTTATTGGCCAACTTGCCAGTAAATCCCATTGCTTCCAATGATTGTATATCCGACTCTGCTGCTTTTTTAGGTGTGGAGTCATTTTTTGGTTCAAATGGGTCATCAATGTCTGGATCGTCCATATGCTCAAAAAGCCAATTCATGGCGGTTTCAGCATCCGAATTTCCAGTCGCAAATAAGGCTCTCTTGGATCTGTTTTCTGGGAAACCCATACCGAACAAAGTGTTCATGGCTTCTTGATTAGCTTCAAATCCACCACTGGATTCCTCAGGAAGAAGGGTTTCTCCTGGCAGCAATCCTGCGGATTGCACATTTGAAAGATCGAAATAATCTTTTACTTTAATTGGAACATCAAGCTTGATAGGAACCCAATTTTCAAGTTTGATCCTCTGAGGACTGACAATCAAATATGGAGGCAACATCGTCAAACCTTGACCCTTTGTTGCCGTCTGATTTGAATCACAAGTTGGGCAGTTGTAATCAACGGAGGCTTCCTTCATCCAATTTGCTAAACAATCTTGAAGAGACACAGGTTTGTAAATCTTTTTCCCGTCCTGGTCGACAGAATCCACCTCATCTTCAACAGGAAGTCGGATATTGTTTGAAATCTCTTTTGATAATCTGACACCTCCACATTTTAAACACTTAAGTTTGTTCTCGAGCACGAAATCAAACAGCTCTGTTGGGATTGTGTTTGAGACCCCTTTCAACTTTTTGGTCTCAATCTTGTCCAATAGATATAACAGAAACTCAAAGGAATCTTGCTGCAGCATCGTGCAGAACTCAGCGTGTCCCTCGCCAATTAATGATTTGAAACCTTGTGGTTTGATTCCTCTCTGAAATTTAACCTCTTCAGTGGTCATAGTGTCAGGAACTGAATATCTTCCAGACAATAAACCATCACCCAATTTGAACAGCTGTGTTTCAAGATCGGTAGCTGGATCATTAGGATTTAATATTTGCTCGACAGGCATACCTTCTTCAACATAGAAAGCAGATGCAAATTCTGGAACCGAAAACAATAATTGAACAACAGATGATAGGTAACAGGAATTGCCCAAATTCTTAAGTCCAGTTAATCCTTTTCCAAACAAAGGAACCAAAGCTTGACCATCATTGCTATCCATGTTAAAATCCCATTTAATGTTTTGTTCAATTTGTAGTTCAGTCAAACTCTTTTCAGTTTTGATGGCCATTGAAATATCAATACCATAAGTGCCTAATATTTTGACGAGATCAGGAACTTTCACCTCGTCATTACATGTGTAACAATAGCAATCTGCAGAATCGAGAGATAATGAACCCAATTTGACGGCAATGCTATGCGAAGGAAACGATTCATGATGTTTCAGGGCATGAGAACTTCCTGGAACTCCTCCAAATTGAGATCTTCCACAACCAACAGAACCACAGGTAAGACAAATCCATAAATTTTCCTTCAAACCGCACTCTTTGCATTGAGTAATATCTAAAGATTCTGGTTTTTCTTGTTGAATATCAAAAGAATGAGGGCAAGGAACTATTTCTTGTTCCCAAGCCTTTATTTCCTGTTGTTTGTCATTCGAAGTGGCCTTCATTATGGCCTGTGCACAGTTATAAATGGATTCGGGCAGTTCTGAGTAAGGGAAATCAACAGATTGATCTATGTTTGAACAATATATTTGTGTTTTTATGTCAAACAACTCATCTTCTGATTTCTCCTTGATCTCCAATTTGACCATTTTCAACGGTTGTTCTGATTCTCTTTCATGCTGTCTTTTGTATACCTTTTTATAATTCAAATAAATATGATGATCAAAGAATTCAGAATGCTGTTGAGTATAATTTAGTCCTGCTCTCGAGAAAGCTTGGAAACATTGCATACAAATATCCAGTCCAGCTTCATCCAAAGCCGTTTCAAAGGAAAACATACAATCATCCTTATAAACTGGACGTGAGCCTGGTAGCTCAAAACGGAGGTCCAACGACTGAAGATATTGTAAAGCCATTGTGAAGGCAAATAAATAAAATGCTAGTAGATATTTTTCCCATATATATTTTGCTAGTTTGTGGTAACACTCAGATCACCTTGTTCGCACCATCCATTCACTGGAATGCAGTTAATGTATTTACACCACTTGCAACTGCTGGAAGCTTCTGCTCCTTTATCAACGAAGTTTTTGGCCAGAAGAGCAAAGTATGCTATTGTCAGACCAAGACAAAGCACACGAACAAATATCCAGCCATAGAACGCCTTCCAGTTTCTCTCTCCATCCGGACGAATAATAAAAACGGGGGAACTCAATAAAAGCGTACCCAATGTCAACCCAATGACGAACCCTCCGATGTGTGCAAAATTGTCGATTCCAGGAAGTAATCCGAGAACTATAAGAACCAGCAGCTCTACGATGGATCCAATCAAAATCACCTTGAAATGTCTCTTGTTTCCAGATCCCTGAAGTCGAGCGTCATAATGGCTAATGTTTTTGTTGAATATCAACAATAACAAGTTGAGAGCAACACAGGATCCACAAAGAGCCCCTGATGCCCCGCAAGATGCCATTCCGGCCGGGGCAAAATTGAGACCTAATAATGATCCAGAAAACCCAGAAGCAATGTAGATGAAAGCGTATCGAAGTAGACCTATATGACGTTCGATCTTAGACCCCAATGAGATCTGTAGTAATAAGTTGAAAATGATATGCAAAAATCCGGCGTGGATAAATATTGAGGTGAATAATCTGTACCATTGATTGGGGTTCTCAGGGTCTGAAAACCCATTCATCCCACATAATTCTTCTAATCCACAGATATCAGTAGAAGTTGACGTAGAGTTGGGACACGGCCATTCCAAAGTAGTGAGATTTGTGATTCCGTCAATATATGTCATGCATGGAAGATATCTTGATCCACAGTTAATTTGTATATAAGTGGAAGGTCCAAGCATTGGATTGAAGTATGGCTTCGTTTGGAAGATATTCTTGGTGTATATGCCCATTTTGATGATTTCGTAAATAAAAACGGCCACCTGAATGATTGTCACGAAGTAAGTGAAATATGGCCAACCTGTCGATCTGCCTCCAAACAAGATTTGATATATTAAACTTCTCTGTGGCGGAGGATCTTTTGGTGGCACTTTAGGCAATGGGGAATCATAATGATATGTTCTGGGAATCTGGTTTGAGGGAGGAACCGGTGGATAGTCTCTCAAAGGAACAAAATTTCTGGATGTCTCCTGTTCGAAGGGATTGGAGGCGTTCTCGGTCCGTTTCACCAATCGGTCATAATTTCTATCACTGAAAGGGTTCTCCTCATCATCTGAAACCTCAAACGGCGATCGGACAGTCATATTCGGTCAAGTAGACTTAATAATCGTCAATTCTTTGGGGCTTAGAATTTATTTTGTATGTGTAATCTATTTATTTTTGTAAATTACATCATCTGGTCTCATAGACAAAATAATGTAAGCCAAGATATCCCAATACCACAAATGTACCAAACATTCCCAGTAACCAATAGATGTCAAAACCAACAGCCCCAACGTCAAATCCAAATGTGCTGAGAATAACAGCCCCAGGGACACTGATGTCCAAGCCGTATTTTTTCTCCTTCAGCACTAAGCCGTTGACTTCGTTAACTGTTAATGCTTCGTAACCGTAATGGAAAACCGAAATGTTTTCAAACCACGAGATTTGAGCAGGAATCGTTTCTTTGTTCACGAATAAGCCTGCAAAAAGCAAGGAAAACAGGAGAACCAAAACACCAACCATGGTGGCAGATCCTGGCTCTTTGACTAATATACCAATGATCAATATTTCAACAGCTGTTGCCAAGTTGAACAGTACTAGAATCAATAGAGAAACCCAAAATTTGTTTCCTTCCATGTTCAATCCAACCAGTGGATAGATGATCGCCATCAAGATGACTGGAGGGAACAATCTTAATGGAATCACATCGCAAAGCAGCTTGCTCACATAATAACTAAATGGATGATAATAATTGTTGGATCTTTCTCTAATGAAAACTAGTCTTTCCACAGAAAAGGAGTGAAGTCCAGTTAAGGTGGAGAATCCAAATAGAGTCAACAGGAAGAAAAATAGACCCAGTCTATTTTGGAAGCCACTGATATTGTTTTCCACGTCGTAATAAAGATAGGAACAGAACAATCCCATGATCAAAGCCAAAGCATAATGAGACATCAGTAATCTTGGATTTCTGTACGAATTCTTGAAAGTTCTTGAGCATAAAATGCTCAATTGAGTCCAAAATCCGGCTCTGGTCTGACTTCCATGATATTTGAAGAATGAATCATTGGAGTTGTTGTCATGTTGAGAATTGACGTATTTTTCGACCAACTCTTTGATCTGAGAGTGCAATCTCTCAGCATTCAACGATTGGGCAAAAACAGAGGAGATTTTAATAGAGCTGCTCGATTTGACAGCAGTTCGCTTCACAAGGGTGTTACCAAATTCATCTCTATGGGAAGCATAATGTTGCCACTCACTTGTTGGATCATCAACGTCATTATCAGGTAGAGATGTATGAATATCATGGTCATGGTCCAAGTTCTCCTCATCAGTTGTAGTTGTTATTGGACTTGCTGAACTTCCATCCGCAGTAATGTCAATCAAATAGTCTGCAATATTGTAGCCCGACGGACAATGGTAACCGTTTGACGTAAAGAACTCACTGCATTCAGACATGTTTCCGGAATAAACGAGCTGTCCGTCAGAGAGAAGTAGAAGCTTATCAAACAGTGCAACAATGTTACTTCTTGGCTGATGAATAGTAAAAATGATGGTACGATTGTAATCTTTTGCCAATCGAACCAAAGATTCCACAACGTTGAATGCATTGAAACCGTCCAAACCAGAGGTAGGTTCGTCCAAAAACAATATAGAAGGAGATGTCACAAGCTCACATGCTATGGCAACACGTCTCTTTTCACCTCCAGAGATTCCTCTTTCAAAATCTGAGCCGATCAACTTGTCCTTAATATGCAGAATTCGGAGTTCAGATAAGATCTGGTTGACCTTGGCTATTTTGGTAGCAATGCTCATATTGTTTGGTAATCTTAACAATGCACTGTTCAAAACAGTTTCATAGACCGATAAGGTTGGAATAAGGAAATCTTCTTGGTTGACAAAACCAACAGATTTTTGAAAGTGGGTTAAATCTTGTTTAGTCATGATTCTCTCTCCATTAACATAAAATGAACCCGATGCAATACCACTCTTATTCTTGCCCGCAATGATGTCCAAAAGAGTGGTCTTTCCAGCTCCAGACCCACCCATGATAGCCATACATTCTCCTGGTTCCACCAGTCCAAAGGCATTATTAAGGATCTTTCTATTCGCAACCGTATAACTAACGTCTTCAAAGGAGAAAATTGCAGGTTTGTAGTCACCTAAAAGAGAGTCATGTAGGTCTGGATCATCATCTGCAGGTAGAACAATACTACCTTCTTCATTGAATAATGGAGAGTTTTTGACTCCATAGAAAACAAGACTGACAATGGCAGAACATCCGGCAATGGTTCCAAAAATTCGAAGAAGATCAGCAACCTCAAATTTGGATTTCCCCGGGATCTCAAAACCAGGGATCTCACTTATATGAAGACACTCGCCTGATTGACATCTCAACGTAATATATGGATCTCCAAAAACATTGGTAATCAGATCATTCATGCTTGGTTCAGAGAACTTACATCCATTTTCGCCAATATCACAAGAAAAGTCTCCTGGTCCCCGAATGGTCTCGGTCAGAAAATCCGAAATATCAATTGAACCTGCTTCTCCACATAGCATTTTTCCAGGAAGACACTTACAAGCAACATCTTCACATTTATAATGAGTGGTATTTGCGTTCAAATCGTATTCAAACGCACACTTAGACAAATCGCAATAAAAGCTTTCTTCTTCTGCTATCCAAAATTGAAAGTTGCACATTTCCGAGGTTTTGTTACAATTGAATGTAACCTGTGGCTTCTTACCATCCAAGATTTCCAGAATTTTGCGGTTGGTAACATCACACATTTGATGATTATTGTTAACTATGATTCCTGATTGATAACAAGTTCCTTGGAGATCTCCGGGAACAAAAGAATCACAAACCGAGTCAATTAAGCACAAATTGCAGTTTAGTCCACCCCAGCCATCTTCACATTGACAACTTTCATTTCTACCTCTCACCGGACGATTGATTCCATCGGCTAAACTTCCACAAACTGGTCGAGAGCAATCATCGCCACCAAAACCTTCCAGACACTCGCATCTTCCAGAAAAAGGATTACACGAGGAAAATTGCTTGCACTCAAAGTTTGGAAGATTGCAGTTGAAACATGGCGGGCAACTGTCTTCGTCCTTATCATTTGGAGCCTTTAATCCGGACTCTTCAAGATACTGACCAGATTTAAGCAACTCCTCGAAAATTTGCCAATCTCCCTTAATAAGACCTAACGGATCGTCAAGTTTGGCACTGACCCCCAAACTTCCAATAAAACATAACGAAAGTAGCAATTGCAGCGGGGACATTCTAACAGTAGTCCTAAACTATATTGCCTTCGACAGGTTGATATAAAAAAAACCTGAATATCTGGAACAAATCAATAACTCAATCACAATAATATCACCAGAGCTAATTGGACATCCACTCAATACGTGTTTCTTCTCCTTTAGATGGTATAATAGTGATGGTACAGAAATTGTAAATTAGAATTTCGATAATGGCAAGGTCGATCGACGCGTCGACCATTGGATAGCCACCATCGAAGGATCATCTATGTACATGAAGGTTTAGAAAAAGTCATCTAATGTCTTTTCGGTATCCTTCCTAATCAATTCAACCATTCCTTCGGGTAAAATAGGCTCATATTTATCGTTCAAAATGTATCTGAAAGGCATTTCAGTTGCCTCATGCTTGTTGAACCTGATCTCAGGATAATCAATGAAGTTGATGTTTTCAAAAGATGTTCCTTCCAGGATTAATTTGGTGGTTCTAATAGCAGTATCTGTAGTCATTTGAAGATTACCTAATCGTCTGGTCTGACATCCGAATCTATGTTTAAGTTCTGAAGTTCGATCACGAGGAGGATGATCTCCCAAAATTCCTCCAAATATGAAATATTCAAATTTGTTCGAATCCTCGGGTTGCAAATCAATTTCAGCACGAGGATCTAGCAAGCAAAGTTTCGACTTTGAGACGTCTACATAATCCTTCACATCTTTCGTTGTCCAAATCAGCCCGAGATCTCTTAATCGTTGAGGAATATCTTCCTCAGTAGTGTTCTCTGGTAAGGACGTCAAAATTAGATTTTCCTTTCCGATATCCCTGATTATTTGCGAGTATTCAAGAATCACCCATTCGGTGAATCCTTGTTCCATGTGCTCAATGATATATTTCATATTGATACTGGAATAATGAATAGAGTTGAGAATTTTTTTAAATAGGCGCGCCGATCGACCCCATGTATTTAACTGGTCGTATGATTATATAGCTCGTATATATAATAAAACACCAGTCATATTGAAGTTCAATTGATATTGATCTTATGGCATTTAGAAGAAAAGCATTCTTGGTGATTCTTTTGAGTGTTTTTATCGTCTACTTTTACGAGAAAAATAAGGCAACCGATATGTCTTCAAGACAGCCTATAATTATTATTGGGAGTGGATTGGCAGGTCTTTCGGCCGCATTGACAGTTGCAGAGCATGGTATGAAATTGGTATTGTTGGAAATGGAGCCCAAGTTCGGTGGAAATTCTATCAAAGCATCTTCCGGAATCAATGGAGCAAAGACTAGATTTCAGCCTAACGATTTGGATGATCAGTTTTATGTGGATACAATAAGATCAGCTGGCGAGGTGTATGCCCAATCATCGAATAAGAAGGAAAGAGAAGATCTCGTGAGAACATTAACTGAAAACTCACAATCTGCCATCTATTGGCTCACAGACAGGTTTGGCATTGATTTGAGTGTGGTGACTCGTTTAGGCGGTCATCAATATGCTAGAACTCATCGAGGTTCGGGAAAAATACCACCTGGAGCATCAATTATCACCACTTTGACGAAGTCCTTACAAGTTGACTACTCACATTTGGCTGATTTGAGAGCTAGCTGTAAAGTCACAAAAATTCTGACTGGTAAGGAAGGTGAGGTTGTTGGGGTCGAATATGAAACTGAAAACAAGAAACAAGACCTACTTGGTCCAGTTATTGTTGCCACTGGGGGATTTGCTGGAGATACCACCGGAATGATCGCCAAATACAGACCGGATCTTGAGAACTATCCTACCACCAACAATCCAAAATCCGAATTTTTCAGTGTATTAGAACCAATTGGAGTCCAATTGATGGACATGCAATCCATCCAAGTTCATCCAACTGGATTCATCTCATCTGAAGAACCAACGACAAGAGTGAAATTCTTGGCAGCAGAAGCACTAAGAGGAGTTGGAGGTGTCCTTTTGAATGAAAAAGGAGACAGGTTTGTTAATGAGCTCTTGCGTAGAGATTTGGTGACTAATGCTGTGACAACAAATTGTGAGCCGATGGAAGGAGTCTTGAAACAATGGAAGTGCTGGCTAGTTTTGGACGAAACTTCGGCAGATGCATATTCAATGGGAATTGGTTTTTACTTGTACAAAAAACTCATGAGAAAAACAACTGTTGGTGAATTGTCAAAATTGCTACCAAATTTGAAAATCACATTAAATGAATATTCTCAAGGACAGGATAATAAATTTGGTCGCGAAAGTTTTGGCAGTTGGACCCTGAATCGGGTGACAGATTCAACTATTTTGTATGTTGGTCAAGTGAGTCCGGTTTTACATTACACTATGGGCGGCGGAAAGTTCAATACAGAGGCGCAGTTTTTGGACTCCAATAACTTACCAATACGAGGTATATGGGGTTGTGGGGAAATCACTGCCGGAGTGCATTCGGGAAATCGATTAGCGGGATCATCACTTCTAGAATGTGTCGTATACGGACGTATTTCAGCCCGTAACGCAGCAAGATATTCCGGAGTTTAATACGCAATTTTTTATGAAACGTCAGTCAATACGAGAAATTCTTTTAGACTCGGAATTTAGCAACGGTTTTTTTGCACTATAAATTCCGAACAATCGCTTCAAAACTTACCGGACAATAAAATGGGATACCCACAAATTATTGGAGGAACCTCCAGAAAAGTTTGCGCGAATGTGTATATCCATTCCTGCCAGTTCACTAGGTTTGGTGTGTTTCAAATAGGAGGACGTATGACTATCCTTACTGGTCCTCAATCATATGTTGTCTATTCAGCAATTCCGTATGATCAACCAACTATCGATTCAATTGATAAGACAATGATCCAGAACGGTATTCTCGAGTCCACAGAATCGTTTATCAATAAAGTTTCACATCTAATCATTCCAGACGGAGAACACACTATGGCAGTTCATAGTTGGAAAGCCCAATTGCCTTTGCTCAGAGTGCTGGGATTCGAAGGTCTTAATCCAGAAATTGGAAGAACTTGTGATATTTCAATTCCGAATTCTGCAGCTGACAGGATTCTCAAGACTTCCGACTTAGTTGCTTTTGGTTACGATGAAACTAAGGATGCGCCGCTTAATGATTTGGGACTCGAGTTCCTCTTTATGCCTAAATTTTCAAACAAAGAATTGATGGTGTATTATTCATCACAGAAAACCTTGCTTGCTGCCGATGTTATTTTCAATGTGCAAAGAAGATCCACTCCGACACCCGAAAGTGACACCTTTGGCGAACAATTTGGTGGTGACGATCCATTGGGCTTTTTAACTAGATTCTTCATCGGAAATATGTTTACTGTTGGCACCAACCTTAATCGGTATGTTTTTGGAGGTTTGGTAACTGACAAGCCAGCTTTCCGCCAATCAGTGAAAGAGATGTTCGAGGTTTGGAAGCCAGAAAGACTAATTCCATGCCATGGTGATCTGCTTGATAGAGATATCTATGCTGTATTCAAAAAGGTCTTTAATAATCATATAGATTAGCTTAGGTTTATTCGAATTTTGACTCCCCCCGCAAATTGGCTGTGCAAATTGGCAACTAATTAATTTAAGAGAGGCCCACACACAAAGGATAATTTAATTACAGCACTCGTTTGCTAGCAATAAATAAAGGGAAACATACAAAAATGATCTCAAAGGCAGTTGTTATGGTGGGTGGAGGTTCCAGAGGTACCCGATTCAGGCCTCTAGCACTCGATCAGGCCAAGATTATGTTTCCCATTGCGGGAAAGCCATTATTAACTCACACGATCGATGCAGTCCTAACTATCCCAACGATCAAGGAGGTTATTTTGATAGGTTTCTATGAGGCTAGCGTTTTTTCGGAATTTATCTCGTCCGTTAACGCACGACTTAAGTACAGTGGACGGGATTGCCAACTACGATACCTCAAAGAATTCAAAGCCTTAGGAACAGCAGGAGGATTGTATCACTTTCGTGAGGAAATCTTAAGAGGAACCCCGGAAAGTTTTATTGTGATCCATGGAGATATCATCTGCTCGTTTCCTTTAAATGACATGATCTCATTCTATGAGAACAAGTCAAAAGAAGTTGGTAAAGTTGATGCTCTTTTATTCGGAGTAAAACTTTCGAATTATGATTTGTTCATAGCTTTGAATGGGTCTGAACAGTCATCATTCGGTACAATTGTATCTGAACAGACAGGAAAAGTTGTCCATTATGTTGAAAAGCCGGAATCGAAAATATCCGATGTGATCAATGGGGGGATCTATATTTTCAATGATTCTTTGTTCCGTCGACTTTCGAATGCTAAAATAAGCAAGATCACAATAGCCAACGACAACACCACTTTTGAGTTTGTTGATGAGGATGTTATCTCAATGGAAAAAGATATTTTGCACAATCTCCCTGACTTTGGAAGGACATACGTTTATCAGTACAAAGGATTTTGGAAGGCAATCAAAACCCCATCGGATGCCTTGTGGGCCAATGAGCTTTATCTGGATAAGATTTATCAGAATAAATCCGATGAGACTGATCTGAGTCTCGAGAAACCATCTGTTCATATTGTGCCACCAGTTTATATACACCCGACAGCCAGTGTCAATTATGACAATGGTACCAAGATCGGACCCTATGTTTCCATCGGAGAAAATACGGTAATCGGTCCTGGAACTAGGATATCAAACTCAATCATTTTGGACAATTGTGAGATTGGACAAAATTCAATCATCTTGAACAGCATTCTTTCTCTAAATTGTAAGATCGGAAACTGGACTAGAGTTGAAGGCACGGGAACCAATTTGGTTTCGATTAATGAAATTGTGAAGAAAAACGGCTCTACTAAAATCAAAAAAGTGCTGAATGCTGATGGCAGTCGTGTGATTGGAATCAAAGACTCCGGGAATATCTGTATTCTCGGTTCGGGAACTCATATAAGTGACGATCTCTATGTCCTGAATAGCTTCATCTTGCCAAACAAGTCCATTAAGCATGATGTGAGATACGAGATTATCATGTAAGTTGGTGCATCTAATTTATTCGCTACCTTATTGTTGTAATCAATCTCACTTCCTGATTTAGCTTTGAAAACCATTACCCAGGCTACACGAAAAGACAAATTTTTTTTCCACCTTCCTAATTCGAAATAAATTGGGCATTTTTTGACGGCCTATTCCATCCCTTTAAGAAACTAATTCTAATAGTTGCTATAGTTTCATATTTAATTTGTGATTGAAGTCCGAATTAGATCGATTTTGTTACTGGATACACGAGGGTCCTCAAATCCGATCGGTCAATCGTTGATAGATACAAGCAAGATCGAATTTCTTATAAAGTACACGCTTCGCGGTGGCCTTAGACACGTTAAAGCATAAAGATAACCTATATCACGCGAGAACATGCAAATGGAACGTCCAGAAGACGCCATCGCTGAGAAGATTCTCAAGAGAGCTGAAATTGCAAGGATCACCAGACAGCTCAAAAGTAAGCTTTCCAAGGCAGGGATGAAGGTCCGTGGAAGCCAAGGAAAAAACGTGAACTCGTCTTCTCCTCCGGTGTGGTCATCTCCATTGAACGATCAGAACTCTTTGAATGAGAATACGTCTACAACAACGTCGCCGATGAAACGCAAGTCGTCGGAAGCCGGGAACGAATTTTCATCACCAGCAAAACGGATTCATCACGCAAGCATTCCGTCGTCTCCATTCTATCCTTCCTCAACACCGATAAATTACGCGTCTATCGATAGATCTCCTCGCCAGCAGAAACCAGACCTAGTTTCAATTCCGAAAACCCCGCCATCAGCTCATAAGGCAATTCTTAACGATGTGGCTATATCGAGGTCTGGTAACTCCCAAAAGGATCTAACACAAGGAACTGCACAATCAGCATTACAATCAGCATTATTCTCTACCCCAACAAGTACCAGAAACAAGAAGGTGATCGACTTTAAAACTCCAAATTCTAGATACATTAATGAAAACGAAGAAGGTGCAGATCTATTGCTTTATCTCTCCAATTCTCCGGCAAGAACCACCAATTCGAGAGAAGGAAAAGAGGCGAATGGAATTCTCAATATTCCAACAACTCCCAAATCAAACCATGCTTCTATGCTCAATCTTTCAAGCACGCCAAATTTGGGCATAGATTCGACCCCACCAAGAGGACCAGTGTCTTCGCTTCCGTTTTCAACACCGTCTTTACTACAACCTCCAAGTACTCCTGGAAATGGGAGTATATTGACAGCCAAACTCTTTGGTACAGGCAAAAATGGACCTCGGACCCCAGCATTCAGCATGTCGGACTATGTCAGTATCTTCACTCCTAGTCCAAGGCACACACGAACACCAGAGTTCCCTCCCGGATTTGTCAGACCTGCGGTGTTAAGTTATTCTAAGGAATTGAATGGAATCACCAAGAGCGACGAGAACTAAAGAACACCATTTGCTACCATCCGTACACACACACTGCTTAGCTATATTTGTAATTGTAATCACGTTAACGATACTTCTTATCAACCAATCAAATTTCCACTCTTTGTAAGCACACTCAAAAAAATTAAAGCCGAAAAATTCGTGAGATCGGTAGACAGTACTGAATATCACTATAAAGACACACAGAGTAATATTTTAAACTTATTCAGAATTCTCGCTTTTCATATTTATTCATAATGACCCTTATTGAAATATCTTCACAAGACCAGTTCACGGAGTTGACGTCGGTTCCTAACAAGTTGATTGCCCTGTACTTTCATACACCATGGGCATCTCCTTGTATCCAAATGAATAAAGTCTACTCAACTCTGGCAGACTCCTCTCAACATAGCAACACTACATTTCTTTCCATAAATGCTGATGATCATTCAGAGATTTCCGATCTCTTCGATGTTTCTGCAGTTCCATACTTTGTTTTGATTAGAAGTGGGACGATCCTCAAGGAACTCAGTGGAGCGGACCCCAAGGAGTTTGTTACAGCATTAAATCAGTTCAGTGACTCACCTCCTGCCGAAAAGGGTGTAGGAATGGCAGCTGCCCAATCTGCAGGACCAGCTCCAGCTCGTCAAGCACAGTCTTCTAATTCTCAATCACCTCCACCAGAAGAAGAAACCCCTGAACAATTGAATGCCAGACTTTCCAAATTAACAACAGCTGCTCCAATTATGCTTTTTATGAAGGGAACACCATCGGCGCCTCAGTGTGGATTTTCTAGACAATTGGTGGCTATTTTGAGAGAACATCAAGTCAGATTTGGATTCTTTGATATCCTAAAGGATGATGGTGTTAGACAGGGTCTTAAGAAGTTCAGTGATTGGCCAACTTTCCCTCAATTATACATTGGTGGTGTCTTCCAAGGTGGTTTAGATATTGTGAAAGAGAGTTTGAGCGAAGATGAGCAGTTCTTCGAACATGCTTTGGAAGAAGCAAACAATGCTAGCTAATTATGAAAGTTTATTCCTTTCTAACATAATATTACGTATTTTTTTAAAGCTGTAAGACCAGTGAATCATCACTAAAGTCATCATCACTGTTATTGTCATTATCGCTCTCAATTATGGGGTCATCATCAAATTCAGTGTCTGTATCTTGTTGGTGTTCTGAGTCCAAGCCAAAATATGATTCTTCCAATTGACGTTGGTCGAAATGATTTGGCTCGTCATCTTCAGCAACCACTTTAAATTCCATGTCATTCATCAAAAGATTATCAAAACCTCCTCCCAATCTCCGGGCACGAGGCTGTAAACCACGGTTTCTGAATCTTCTGGAATTTAGTATGCTATTTTCGTAAAATCCATCACATATGATTGAGTCCGTCACACTCGAATAATGGTATAGTTGTTGCTTTATCAATCTTGAAGCTCTTCGTTTAGAGTACTCTTTGGTTTCCTGTACGATTGATCTATATTTCTTTGCAAACTTCATGTCTCTAGAATAGCGCATCTTAAAAAAAGAACTGGGTTTCGGTTCTTTCTGGCGAATTTTCCTGCATTCCAATCGTGCACGTAGACATCCAACTGTAGTCGCAATTTCGTTCGTCAATGAACTTCCGTCAAATGTGTGATTAGTGTACGATTTGGACCGGAAAATATCTGAAATGGAAAGTCCGTCAACTAAACGTTCGACCTGTTTGCTAATTTGATTGGTGATTGAAAGGTAATTCTCCAGCTGATTCAAGTTGAACATGGATGAGGTTTGTAGTACATCTTGCACCACATTCATAACCGTGAGAAAGTCAATCTGGGGCGTCGAGTCTGTCTCTGAGTCGGGTTGAACTATCATATGCGCTCTTTTGATGAAATTTCCATACTCTTCTTCGGGATGCTGTGTTCCATATAGGATCTTCCCAATTGAATGAAAGACATTTATAGCCGATTCTCGTCCTAGGAATTCGTAATTGGTCGTGTTGGAGTAATATTTACACCAATACTCAAATAGAATGATTGAATTGCGCAGGTCACCGCTGGTACTCAGTTCATCAATCTTATTTTGAACTAGTTTCTGCGTCGCTCCATTGGTGGCAGATATCAATCTATCTTCCTTTTGGGCAATTCTGGAAAGGCATCGTTTAAGATATCGTTTGGCAACGGGATTAAATTTGATTCTTTCCCAATTGTTCCCTTCCAAACACATTATTCTTGAACCTAGTATTATTTCAGTCTTGAAATTTGAGTCCAACGAGTAACTGCCTCTCCCGTTTTCATAATCAACCTCATACTCCGAAATACAAAGAATCAGCGGGGGCAGAGTAACGGACTTATTGATTTCAAGCCATCGAAGAATACTCTTTTGAAATCTCAAGAGAGTCTCCTGATGATGCAGGTTGGGAAGTTCTTCAATAAGAATGCATTTTAAGTTGGCATGGATCAATAACTTGCAACTTTCTAGGAATTGCTCAAATTGCGTCACAGGAGAAGTATCTTTGGACGTGGATGTAGTTAAATTTCGATACTCAATCACATTCGGTAGTCTATTTTCTATCTCCCGGTTCTCAATCTTCAAATTTGATGATCCCTGATCATTACGACTCTTCATTGCCTCCTCACATATAATTTTGGCAGAGACACTTTTTCCACATCCACTGGGGCCTGAAATCACAAGCATGCGACTATTAGATCGATTGGAAACCATATCTTCAATCTTTGTTCTCAATTCGGTAATCTTCTTTTCATGAACACACAACTGTGAGGAACTCAATGGACAGTACTTCTCCGGCCACGTTATGGAATCCACCACGGTGGTCTTGGTTGTTTGACTGAGTTTGATGCTATTAAACAACTTTGCAACATCCGAAGCTTTTCGTGACTTCTTGGCAGTTCTCTTGGATCCCAAATCATTAATCTCAGTGGGGAGTGTTGTTAATGGGTTATCTTGATCTATGTTTTCAGAAAATTCCCTAGGAATTGAAGATTCTCGACTTGATACTACCACCACTTCAACATCTGCCTTATTATGCTCGTTGCTATTTGTCCTTTTACGACTTCTTCTGATTTGCGCCATCCTCAACGGATAAGCACAATAAATCAAACTCTTACTTAATATTTACAAAATATTTTTGTGATAGTGTACAACTCAAAATAAGTTAAGATAAGTTCTCGATCATGGAAAACATGCTTAAAAGGGCGTTGACGCGGACCTCTTCAGAATGAACTGTAAGTCCATCGTCTCCAACACATTTGGAGTTAATGATCCAACTGACATCACTTTGTAGTCCAAGAGGAATGGTATCATGTTCCATGTTAATTCTCTTGAGTTTGGATGTGTGCTCCCATTTTTGGGCAGCCTGTTCGGCATTCTCTATGATATTTCTTTGAACACCACACATAGCTGCCACATGCATACCGAACGACCCACTTGAACGCCCAGATTCCAACTTATATAAGAAAGTGATGTTTTTGGAATCATCGTCAACAATAATCCCCATTCTCAAAGGATTGATTCTAGGGTGATGCAAGAAAGAGTTACCCAAAGTGGCATAATGGGTGGCGAAAAATCCGATCGATTGAAGATAAGTTGCAATATGGTGAAGCACTGCTTCGGCAATCGCAAATCCATCGCTGGACGAGCCTCCTCTTCCCAATTCATCAAGAATAATCAGTGATTTTGGAGTACAAGAATCCAGCATCTTCTTTGTCTCAGAAAGCTCCACATAAAATGTCGACTTTCCTTGCATAATATTGTCATTGGCTCCGAGTCTGGTCATAATCGTGTCTATGGTGGTTAATTTGGCCTTCTTGGCGGGAACATAACATCCAATCTGGGCCATAATAGTGGCAACACAGGTCATCCGTAAAACGGTGGATTTACCAGCAGCATTGGCTCCTGTAAGTAATCCCACATGGTTTTTACCATCCACTCCAAGGGATATGTCGTTGGGAATAAAATCTTTGGTACCAGTAATCCCCCCAGGAATGAAACATGGGTGTCTTAATTCTTCGAACTCAAGCTGAGCCGAAGTACCGTCAATGAATTCTGGTCTGCAAGCAGGGGTTCCAAGAGATTCAGAAGCCCGGGCTAAAGATAATATACAGTCTAGTTCGGCTGTGGATTTGATCGAAGCAGACCAAACAGAATAATCTTGAACAAATTTGGCGTACAATTTAACTTGCAACGATTCACAGATTATCTTGTGTAATTCCCTGGCTTCCATCAATTGTCTAGCAACCTTCTTCACTTCAGGAGACCAATATCTCTTACATTTGGATGTGGCAGCCATTTGTTGCCAATCTTTTGGAATTCTTGAGGTGGCTTTGGACGGAACTTCGATTAAATAAATCTCTTTCCCGCTGTCCTTATAGCACATCTCTTGACACTTATATTCGCGTCTGTATTGACTCAGAATTTTGTCCAAGGTGACTTCTAAATCTTTCAATTTTTGATTGCTCTCGTCAAATTCGGGCTCTACACCTTCCTCAGGAACCAAAGTCCCAGATTGGTTAGCCAAACTTCTATCAAAAGCATTTGCCCAGCGGAAAACACATTCATTAAGTTCGCATGGGAACGATTTCAGAATACGTCCCAATTCACCTCCAATCTGCGAGCTCTCATTACCATAGGTGGAATTCAAGATCTTGACTAGAGATAGAATACCTTCGAAGCCATCAACACAACGAGCAAAATCCTTGACCCGCAAGTTTCCAGAATGTATCCTGGCAAGCAGTCTTTCTAGATCCGGGATCTTTCCAAGCTTGGACTCCAGTAGGGACCGTAATTCTCCATCATTCAAAAGAACTTCAACGGAATCAAGTCTAGATTCGATAGCTTTTCGGGACATCAAAGGATGAGTGACCCAGTTTTTGAACGTTCTCTTACCAAATGGAGTAACCGCGCGGTTCAGCAACTTGAAAAGTGTCCCCTTGTCGCTTTGGTCGAAAGTATTGCTGAAGATCTCCAAGTTTTGTAAAGTCACACCATCAAGCCGCATACAAGTATCAGCAAAACTAGTTTTATATGGGTCATATTGTTCGATATTTCCCATTGATATCACCGCTTGGTCTAATTTCAATGATTTTAAGTACCAAAGCAAGGCACCAAAAGCAGAGAATCCAGCGCTTCTGTTAGTTTCGTTGTACTCTACCAAAATCTCGGGGTAGTGAGATAAGTCGTCCAAATCCTCAGCTTCAAAATACTTGCCTCGGGTGAGTTGTTCAAAGGTGATATCGTGATCCCAAAACTCTTCCGAAGGTTTCAAGAAGTTGAAAGTCGCATGTGGCTGGGAATTGAACCGAAGCATCTTAAGAACTAAAGGAGAAATCTTTGATTTCTCAGCAAGAACCTCCATTGGCTGAATCTGGGCTAAAAGAGTTTCGAGTTTGCTGCAGTCTGCATCGTCATCAAACTCAGTGATTTGAAGCTTTCCAGTAGCCGTATCAACAAAACAAACACCAAAAGTCTTCGAACCGTCGTTCTTGGTGACCTCTTTAAGGGAGAGACAGTATTTCGACATCTCATCGGTAAGCATACCTTCGTCTGTCAAGGTACCACAAGTAAGGACGCAAGAGAGTTCTCTCTTGATGACCTTATCATCCTTTGCATTGGTATTTTTCTCTCTGATTTCCTTTGCCAACATGGATTCTTTTTGGTCAACTTTTGCAACCTTGAAACCCTCGTCAATGAACTTCTTCGCCCAGTAATCAAAGGACATTTCCGGAATACCAGCAAGTCTCATATTTGCTCGTCCAGTTCCTGCCAGTTTCAAATCAAACTTCTGATGTCCAATGTCTGCATCCTTCTCGTAGAGCTCGTAGAATTTACCCTTCTTGAAGAACACAATTGAGTCCCACATCTTACTTTTGATCTCCCAATACTGCTTCTCGAAGGCAGTAAACTTTGCCCATGCCGATTTTGGAATGTACAAAGTTCTAGGATCGTATTCCGGATCGTTTTCGCTTCTTCCATCCGCATCCTTGATATTAACCAACCACTGGTATCTCTCTTCATTTTCCTTGGCAAACTTTGATTGTGGAGTGGGTTTCTTAGGGGCGCGTTTTGATGAACCAGGCTTTCGGGAAGAGCCGCTTGAGTACGTCGAGTTTGCATCGAATTTGGACGCCAAAGTTGAAGTTGGAATCTTTGGTTTCTCGATTTCTCGCACCATCACAATGTCACCGTCATCAGAAAACTCATCAGACTCATCGCCTTCCAATTCTTTGGCAAGTTCTTTCTCGTCGATCTCAAAATTGTCTTCCTCAGCTGATGATACATGGTTATCAGGAAGTTGAAAGTCTTCGTCATCGTCATCTTCGACAACCATCTTCTTTCTTTTACGTTTTGGGATGTCAGAGCCTTTGATTTCAGATTCCTCATCTGAGGACTCTAAGTAATTGACCTTACGCGACCGTCTTCCTGAATAAAGTGGGGATGTCAGTTCTGTGGTGTTCTCGTTGCGTTCCTCTCGTGCTTCTGAAGTTGGTGTTTCCGGTTTGAGTTGTATTTTAGGAGCAGGAGATTCAATATTCTTGGATACTATGTCATTTGCAATATTCGAAGCACGAGTGTCCCCGCGCAAAGGGGATGAATTTTCTGGAGTTATGATACCAGGCTTTGCATTATCTGACAAATCCACAGAATCATTGATCTTTGCTGGTTTAGATTTTGTGGAACCGAAAAACGACAGAAGCGAACTCTGTTTGTATTTGGACGCGGTCTTGTCATGTTTCTTTATGATCCCCTTATTTGACACTTTGGTTGCTGCAGTCATGATAGATACTCGAAATCAATCTGATTTTATCCAATTCAGGAACCTCTTGATCTGATAATAATCGACTGGAAATCCGTAACCCCAAAGTCAATCTACCACAAACTTTTATAATAAGGAGCAGAGGCAGATTATTTATATATCCTTTTAGTTTTTTTGGACCGCGTTCGCGTTTCCTCAAGTTACGTAATAGATTAATAGATCATATTTTCATTCAAACTACATATACCATTAGGTAAGACTAGTCAGTAGTGAGTGAGGGTATGGGTATATCTTTGAAAAGGTATTTAGAAACAACAAAAGATTGAGTATTGTTTTTCTATGACTTCGACTCCTTGTCAGCCTCCAAAATCAATCTCTTGATGGCATCCGACGTTTCGCTCGGGTGAGAACTAATGTACTCTTTCAAATCTTGTAGAACTTCTTTGATCTTACCATTGACATTTGGAATCAATCTTGCATTCTCTTCCTTGATTCTGAAAGCATTTTTGAGCGTGTATTGAAGTTCCTCGTTGTTCTCATCAGACTTCAATTTCATTTGTAGCGTTGCAACGTTCTCCTCGGATTCTTTAAGGTCCTCTTTATATAGCAATTTGTCTTTAATCAGTCTTTGAAGAGCATTACTTTTAATCTGAACTGAAGATGCCATGGTTGAATATTTATTTACTTTTTTTTCTGAAATAAATATGTTTGTAATTAGTTACTATACATTTTTTTTCACTTGCCTTCAGTAAACAAGAGTGTCCAATAATGTGACCAATCTCACTAATTCGATCAGTCCCGATTTGGAAGAGGGCCAGGCTTCTTTGTTCCCAAAGTCTGTGGACAAGTCCTTGACTTTTTTATCTTGAGTCAAATCTCTCTTTAAAACTGCAGTGATGAGCTTTGAAAAATATCTCGTTAAAGATCTTGCTTGTCTGATACATTTTTCATTTTGAGGACCCAATGAAATGATAGTTGAGCAAACCAGCTGGAAAATAGGAACATAGAGATCGTACAATGACACACGTTCCTTCTTTTCGTTGTAACTGGTTAGTGGTGAATCTAGCGAGAATATTAACTCTGTGGATTTGTTTTCTCCAGAAGATACTGTGCTTTCAACAAATAAAGTGAGTCCGAGCTCAGGATCTTCACCCAAAAATGAACACTCTGTAATAGCACGGAAGATGTCACATTGAAGTAATTGTTGAGCACCTAATTGAGTTTGGGCAATTCTGGTCAAAAGACAGAAGATGCTCTTGAAAGTGGTCAACTCGTATAGAAGGGTATCCAAAAATACTTTTGGTGGAGTATCCGAAAGACAGGCCAAAATCAAATCATCCATCGACTTAATTCTTTGAACCAACAAGAGCAAGTAACTATTTTGTAAAATAGTCTCGATTAGAAAACTTCCACTGAGTTTAGAATCTTGCAAAGAAATCGACACTTTCAAAAATGTTTCCAAAAGAAGCAAGGCCGTAATCTTGCATGGACCTTCTGCAGTCAACGTGTCATTGCAAATAGTGTTGATAAACTTTTGATCTGCGGATCTAATGAAGATCATGACCTCGGTCATAATGGTCTTATTGATTAGACTCTGTCGCAAATAGTTGTTTGCTAGAACATAAAGGTCGGCCCGAATCAAAGGTGTGGATTGAGGAGACATGATTCCAATTGCAGAAGTCTTGAAAACAGGGAAAAGCCTGGTCGAATCAAGAAGAGCAGCGGTTTCTCGTTCAGATGCGGACAGAGTAATGTTAAGTTTATCTGTCTCAAAAATCCTTAGCAAGGAAACACATAATGAAATGAGATCTTGAGCATAAGCAGCATCCAAGTTCAAATAATCAATAATTTGAGGAACAATACTCTCAAACACCTCAAACACGAAACTCAACCTAATATTTCGTTCGAGACCTCCATCGTTTAGAAGAATTTGAGTCAGCATCACCCAAGAATGAAGACTTTGGAGTTGATGAAACTTGAAATTGTCAAATGAAATAGATGCAACCAGAATTCGCTTTAATCGAAGTATTTCCTCTTCGAAGTACCTGACACTTTCTGGTTGCGTTTTGAATGAAACAATTCCTAAAGATTCGGACTCTTTTCCAACCAAACCTACAATCTTGTCAATTGCGGTCAAATCGTAGACAAACATATCGTTCGGGGAAAGATCAGACTTCAACGTGATTTTCTTCAAAATATACTCGAAATTGAACTTCTCAAACACCGGATTGGCTCTTTCAATCATGTTTTTAGGTTTGAATTCAAGCACATCTAAGAATTCAAACAAACGAGGAGATCCCGCTCCATATTTTTGAACATCAATCAACATGTCAACGTATTTCTGTGTCAACGAATTTAATCCATAAAGAGACGTATGACGAAGTTCCAATGCCAGTAATTGAAGGACCAAACTTCGATAGGTGGTGAACGCAATTAAAGCACACATACTCTCTCCCTGAGTAGCAAAGTCATTGACAGAGTTAATTTCTTGGACAAATTTCTTTCCGCTCCAAAATGTTTCCAGACTAATCTTCTTCGTTGACGTCAAAATGTCAATGAAGAAGTTCAGCCCATCAACATCTCGAAGAAAGCCGTGAAATTGCGGTGCCCAAGTTGAAGACTTTGAAAGTTTGAGAATGATCTCCAAACATAAAGCACATATTCTAACTGGAGCATACTCAGTATTTGTTGCTTTCTTGAGCTCGGCAAGAATGGATCTCAACAACAAGACAATTGACTTCAGCAGAGATTTTTCCGATGCAATGGTACCAAGCTCGTGTTTTTCACCAATGGATGACAATCTTGTATCGAATCCTAAAAGGAAATGAGGCACCGTTTTGACCGATTTTTCAGTTGAAGAGAGGTTTTGGTTCAAAAATTGTAATAGTTCAATTTTGGTGGACACGGTCTGGATATCAGAAATCGGACTCTCTAATTGGGTAATGAATGAGTATCTAATTCTAGTCGATTCATCAATAGTTTCCAGCATGGTTAATATCTTGTTTCTTCTCAAAAGGCCTGCATTTATGGTAGGATCAACACCTCTAGAGGACGAATACACCACAGCTTTTCTAAGAATTGATATTGACTTTCTGGCGATGCCAGCATTTGAAACTCCAACATATAGTGCAAAGTTGGCAAGAAGAGGAAGATTCAGCAATAGGGCTTCAACAAATGATTGAAGCCCTCCTGTACTAATTCCTGATGCGAAATAGAATTGATTGTCCGGTAAAGCCAGAATTGGGATGAGCTCATCTGAGAAAAAGCTCTCGCGGTCCAAAATTAGATCAATGACATTCAGAGCTTCTTGAAGAAGTATAATCTCTCTGGAATCAGGCTCTAATTCACTCACCTTGTCAATTCCCATATTTGCAATCGAAAAAAGAGCAGTATACACTGGCATTTTGTAAAGGAAATTAAGCACTGCTGAGCCGGGATGAGATTTTAGATAGTTAATGATGCTTTTCTCGGCAGTGATGTTGTCTAAATCTTTTAAATTGCATGCGGAAGCATTCATAATAAGTTCAGGATCTAATTGAGACAGACTTGTCGCCCAAGTTTTCAAGATATTCGATTGGATAGGAACAACATGACCCATATCATGTTTCTGATTCGTGATATCAACAAACACATCAACGGACAAAAACTCAATGTAAGGCCATATTCCTTGATTTCTATAAGTTGAGCCCAAATCCATAGGAAAAGCAGTTTCAATTGGCTCGAAAATGCTTCCAGTTGTATCCAATGGTCTCAAAAGCTTGTATATCAAATTGGAAAATCCAAGAACTTCATTTGCAGATTTCAAGAAGGATAAGAAAACATCTTTCAAACCGGTGCTTGACTGTCTGAATTTGGAAGATGGGGGGAAGATCCACGAATCAAGAACATTCCATACTTGTTTCCGTTCAGTAGCCTTATCGCCAACAAGAGAACTCAATACTGTTAGAACGGGTCCAACAAGTGGAGTCTTATAATTCAAAAATTCGGAAAGAATACCAAGAAGTTGGTTATTGTCGCTCTCAAACAATTCTGCCCTTGCTCTGTCGCTGTTTTTAGCTATGTCAGAGATGAGCTGGAAAAATCCAGAAAGAAATATCAAAGAATCCTCTCCCAATTGAACAATGACATTTTTGTCGTCTTTGGGGAAAACCAACGAAGAGTCAGTAATTGAAGCTCTCGAAGACAAGACTTTGTTATAGAATACCAACGATGTGAAAATCGTGGACCAGCTGACGTTAGAGATCTTGCTTGAAATTGAGTTCGAGATTCCTCCTAATGATGACATCAAAGATGAGTCCATTGATGAATTATTTGTAAGCTGTAAGAAGTTGAATGCATTTATGGCATTCTCATTGCTATTGGATAACGCAGCAAGAACACAACAGAACGTAGATATAATCAACGGAGAATTGCATCGAGAAGCCCATTGGAGAAATCCATACAAACTTGAATTTTGATCTTGCCAAAATTGTGCTGATAAATGAGGTCTTGAACGGTAAATATAATAGATGGAAAGGTAGAATCGTTCTAAATCTGCATTTTTGGAAAGAGCTTCAAGATCAAACTCTTCACTAGATAAGAGCAGATCTTCCTCTGTATCACGGAGGTAAGTTAAGACGAATGCTGCGTTGGTGACAAATGATTGAATGAAGTCACCCAAAATAGAAGCGTAAAACTCACGGAAATGGGCTTCAAAAGTGTATTGTTTGCTAGGTAAGAAGATTGTTTCGGTCTCAGTTTCATCAGCAGACAGATTTCCATTCAGCCGTTGTTGTTGGATTGCTCTCTTCAATTGGTTTGTGGCATCTTTATCAATATCAAGGAACCTGTATGGAGACATCTTCGGTATGTGTTGTTGAAGAAACAGTAGGAAATCATAAAACAGTTCCGTAGTGGACTCTGGAGAGATTTCGGCTGACAATGAGAGAAGTTGCTCGAGAGCACCAACTGATATAAGAGTTTTGATAGGCGTCTCAATAGTGGTCGTAAAATCGAATCTCTGTGTTCTTGAGGATTCAGATTTGCACCACTCTATAAAATTAGTCAGAAAAACCAAAATGATTAGAGCCTTAACTGGATTTTCGGCCAATTTGTTGATATCCTGAATATATATCAAAAATTGGGCTTGTAGTTTCTCAACTTGTTCATTTGATAATTTATCAAGACTGGAAACCTGTTTGATAATAGCAGGCAAATATGCCATTAGCAGCAAATCATTAGTTGCAAAAGCGGACACATGATCTAGTAAGGTGGTGAAGCTGGATAATTCTAGAGGCATGTCAGATATCTTGGCGAATAAGAGCTCTCCCAAAAGCTGGTGTTCTTTGAACAGACAACCCCTTTGATACGTAATCGATTTAAGAAAAGTAGGTCCCGAAGATGTTCCCATTAAACGAGCTCGATCAACCAGTTGTCGAATCTCATCCACCTGTTTTTCAATCAGCTTAAAACAAGAAAGTATCGTCTCAAATTTGATGTCGGACACTTTACCAACGCTTTCCGCAAGCTCATTGCAAAATAAATAAACTACTATTTGCAAAATATATTGCCCTCTAGTGTAGTAAGCTGCTTTTGCGGAATCCAAAGCCGAAATTCCAATGCTCTTCTGCTCATTCTGGGACGCGTAAAAGACAACTTCAGCGGATACAAGCTCGTCGAGATCCAATTCTTCTGCAAGCTTGAGAGCATCCGCAACAAATGCTTCATTCAATTGATAAACATCACCATTTGAAAACGTGACGGTTGATTTTTCAAGTTGGGATCTGCTCGCATCACTTCTGCTGGGCTTCGATATGAGGTTCAGCAAATCATTTTTAAGCTCTACAAGCAATCTCGATTGTGTGTCATAATCATTTCCTTGAATGGATTCGTATAATGCAAAAAATGGAGCTGTTGACCAATGATACGACATGACAACAACGTAAATTCGAAGCTGTTAAACCACTTGCAATTTAAATTTTTCAATTATAAACAAGAGCACCGCCATTCTACACCAGCCACAACATTGTGCGCCACATATAAAGCTGACGTCCGGGTAACCTCAAGACGGCCAATCTCGTCTCTAAGTATTCCAACGACCATACCAATGGATCACATTCGAGTTTGATATTACTGATAGGCTGGGATTATCTTCCAAGGTACAGATCCACCTTGAATTACTTTTAAACCAATCAAGGGTGCACAGATTATGTAATCTCTTAAATCCCTTTTCTTTTGCTCCCCCTCACCGAGTACTCCGACAATAGGGGGTGACATAGGAAACTGACTGTGCCTTGCGAAGAAAGTGGGACAAAAACAAGAGGGGCTAAAGAAAGTCTCCCCAAAAATGTCATTTGCCTATGTCCTGGCCTCAGCACCTTGGGAAGCTCAATATCACTTGATTCAATGTCTGAAACTCCAAGAGAGTTAAATATCCTGGCTGTGCTATATTTGGCTGTGCATTAATGCCGATAAATAATAAAACTTGTAAAATAGCACTAGACAATAGGCTTGTTGGAATATAAGTAGGCAGTTCGGAAAAAAAAACTGAACGTTATATATTCAGAACTCTTACGAGATAGGTGCTTGTTACCCAGTTTTACAGATCGAGTTCAGAATTATTTCACAACCTATTTGGTAGATACATACCAGTTGTTTTTTTCAGGGTGCGTTACGAGTTCGAGCTAGAAGAACTGAATACGTACTGCGTTGAACGAAGAAACTCAAGTCCAATAAGAAATCAAACAAGCAGATCCATTAATCATTTCAATATCTTGGTCTCAAGAAAAGGATTGAAAGACAACACACAGGGGATATTGACGACTCGGAAAGGGTTTGAGAATTTTTCAAGTAAGTGAACAAACTAGATCACACCCCGTGTTAAAGATTACAAAATACTTTAGGAAATTACCTATAAACAAGGTCCGATACCCCATCACACTGTGAGCAATTGCGGAGATTAGGGATATTGTCTATTTATTTGAGTGTCCCTCTTTGTTCTCCACTTCACCCCGTTTCCAGGCATAAATTATTTATTTTGACGAGAGAAAAGAAAATGACCAGCATTTGGGGAACTTTTGACCAAATTGTCAAAGATACCGCCAAATTTGATTTGGAAACAGATTTGGATTTAGATTTGGACCTCACCAAATTGAGGATCTCGGCTACGGAATTCACACCCACTTTATCCGAAACCTCTACTGTGGTATCTCCAACCGCCTCCTCTGGGAATCTCCTTTCTGAACTTGGTAAAGAAAGGGAGCGTGGAGGGTCTTCAAATTCAGTTAATACCTCATCGTCCACTTCTACACCAGGTGCCACCTACAACTTATCTCTTCCAACTGAAAACAGCAATTTCCAGGATCCTTTGAATATGATGGGACTGATTCCAAACCTCTGGTCGGACCAATCAGAAAGTTCTAAAGAAAGATCGAATATCGGTGCTTTTAGCTCGACTCCTAATGCAATTGGATCACATTCGAGTATAATGTTTCCAACTGCAGATGTTCCAAATCCTCAACTTTCGTTTAATCCGACTCCGTGGACTAATCAGGCATCTGTCTGCTCCAATAATGTATCCCCATTTCTTTCCAACCAGCAACAACCGTTGCCACTTGGATATTCAACGAATCCTGTTTCGATGGCGCAAGAACCGGTGAACAATCAGGCGCCTAATTTTCAAACAATTAACACGTTTAAATTACAGAATATACAAGTTGATTCTCCAAATGTGTCGGGAAATCTGGCGCAACTGGCATACCCTTTAACAGAGGAGAACCTTTTATTATTGAGTCGATCAGGTCAAGTTACGCCTGGCAAACAAATAAATGTTGCGATCATTCCTGCAAAGTTAAATCACGATGAAACCACTTATTTAATAATCCCTGCAAATTCAACAATCAATGAGACGGAACCAGAAAAAGCAGAGTCCGATACTCACCAAGAACAGGTACAGAAAACTGTTACCAAGAAATCCTCACCAGCTGGTAAATTGACCAAAGCGAATTCCACCTCTGGATCGACTAAGAGTAAGCCTACTGTTGATAAGTGCTTATACAAAACAGAAATGTGCACCCAATTTCAGCAAAAAGGCAGTTGTCCATATGGCTCTAAATGTCAGTTTGCTCATGGTGAAGAAGAATTAAAAAGAGTCAAGAGAGCTGATAACTGGAAAACAAAATTATGTGCCAACTGGGTGAAGTCTGGAGCTTGTCGCTACGGAAAGAGATGTTGCTTCAAGCATGGAGATGAAGATGTGTGTTAACCAGTGTTCAGCTTTTTACTATCCAAAGGTTTTCTATAGAAAAGGTTTGAGTATCAGATCTTTATTTATTCTCCAGACATTCTAGTCCTACTCAATATATTTATTTGTTATTTATTTATACCCGATAACTGACACCTCCGCATATACACCCTCAGGTCACCCCATGATGAAACTTGAGAAGTACCCCGGGTTAAATTTTTATTTTCAGTGCGGTACCTCCACACCCCCACACACACAACGCCCATATTTATTTGAATTGCGTAACACCCCAAGTCTGATTACTTGCAATTGAAACTATATAACTGTGTTCTTGATAGGGGACGCCCCTCAGTACTTCATTGAATACGCAAATTTTGGTATTTTACGATTTCGTGCTACAATGTATTTAACTTTTTCGCAAAACTAAATACTCTTCAAAAGTCACATTTCTCTACATGTTTGCATTGAATTAACTGATTAATTTAATCCTCACAATGTCGAATCTTGCCAATGAGTTAATGAAAAAGAAAGTAAGTAGGGATTATTTGAATCAAATTGCTGAATCACAAGAAGATGAAGATTCCTTATCCAGACTACCCACCTTCCCCACAAATTCCCGTCCACTAAAACGCAAACAAGCGCAGAATTCTTCTTTCAAGTGTCCAAATCTAGAAGATTACTTTAAAGAACAGACTATTGTCAGTGATCCAGAGACAGGATATAAATTTCAAACGTATTATCGGCCGCCGGATGGCAAAAGTATCTCTCCTGTTATATTTCTAATGCATCATGGTGCTGGTTCTGGTGCTTGCACTTTTGCCTGTCTTTCAACAGCTCTTAGAACTCAATGTAAGAGGCAGTCTATTGAGGATGTGCCCGGAATTTTCACGTACGACATTAGAGGACATGGGAACACAGGTATATTGAATACCGGAGAAAATGGCAATTATGATATATCTATCGAACAATTATGTGAGGATTTCAAGTTTCTGTTCGCTCATTTCAACTCCATGCTATCAACCGACATCAAGCCAAGCTACTTCCTGGTTGGACATTCATTGGGAGGGGCAGTACTCACAAATGTCGTTTCTCAAATGAACGAGTCTGGCTCGGACGGTCAGGACTATCTGATAAGTTCCGTCAAGGGACTGATTATGATAGATATTGTAGAAGATACTGCAATTTCAGCACTATCATCTATGAACAGATATCTGAATTCTATTCCAGAGCGCTTCCCGACGTTGGAGTCGGCTATCCAGTGGCATCTCGATTCCAACTTGTTACACAATCGTGAAAGTGCTTTGGTTTCGGTACCAAATTTGCTCAAGTTATCAAAAGATGGGGACTCATTAGAGTGGGTAATTGACCTAAGGAAAACTCAGAATCACTGGTTCAAATGGTTTGAACATCTATCTAAACGATTTGTGACAATACCCAACAAAGTGTCAAAGCTACTAATTTTGGTCAATAACGACTATCTGGACAAAGAGCTGATGATTGGTCAAATGCAAGGAAAATATCAGCTAATTGTATTTCATAACGACCCAATACAACTGAAGAAAACCCTCACTACTGCAACAAGAACCTTTGACGTTGACGATTCGGCTACGATTGGTCATTTTGTGCATGAGGATATTCCTTTGAAAGTTGCTACTAGTTTAATTGACTTTGTCGAAAGAAACGATTATAATTTTGCAACGGCGAATTCTTCATCCTCCAATATCAAATCGCAGATGGATTATTTGAATTCGCTAAATGCAAAATGGGGAGTGAAGAAATAGATCATAATGAATTCTAATCAACCGTCATAGTGCTGATTTTCTCGTCTGTATTTAGCTTCGCCAAAACTTCGTCAATCTTTTGTCTCGCCCAACTGAACCTTGGATCAATCAGGAATGGTCTTAAGTCAAATCTGTTGTCATCGGGGGAGTACTGTTCAGCATGGTAAGATGGCGTACTAACAGTTTGTTTGTGCCTATTAACACTGTAATACCAGAAAAAGCTTTTGACCTTATCCGCGATTTGTTCGGGAGTCTTTTTCTCATTCCAAATGTGCAACAGTTTGATAAACATAGAATATGGCCCACATTTTTCTACCTTCCGCAAGCGGCCGAACATACTCAGCTCCTCGTAAGTGAAACCCATATCAGCTTCATCCGATTGCACGTGAGTATCCGTTATAGGTTCTAATTCAGCTGTAGGAGTAGCATCCACAAATGTCTTCAAAACAGGCATTTCGAATTCTTTTTCGGCCCAAACTATGAACCTGATGAGATCAGTTTTCGAAATTCCACCAATTGGGTTAATATCGGCAGAGGAACAATCGTACTTGGTCAAATATCCACGAAGCTGTTCGTCAACATTTGCGGAGCCTAACACCAATAAACCACCTGTATTCGTTCTTCCTCTAGTCCATGGAAGCAATTGAGCAAACAAGTAGGCAAGAACCATTCTGAGTCTGGCTTGGATATTTTGAAGAGCAAGATTTTCGATGGTTGAGCCCCCAAAAATCTTAAAGACCGGTCTTTTTCCCGTAGTAACTTCAAAAACACTTATTGTGGCTTGCACAAGAGTATCCATGTTCAAATCAACATGGTACGATCCAATTTTCTCAGCTAGAAGTTTGGCACGAGACCGTGTTTCCGAAGATGAGTTCTTGGTTCCCATATAGCATGTGTGGAAAATTCGCTCAGCTAATTCCTGCGGAGACAATGGGATCCATCCTTCAGGCATATTGGCCACAGCTTGCGCATCTTTGATCACCTGCTGATTGCCTTCAGAACAAGCTTCAACTACTAGTCTGCACATTGAATGAACGATTACCGATGTAGCACAGCTGTCAATCCCCCCACTCAGTGGAATAAAATATCCGGAACCTTTACACCGACGAACATAGTCCCAAAGCCAGCAAGCCGGGCCATATGCAATTTCTTCCTCTGGTTTGTAGTATTTGATAGATTTCACACCTGTGGGGACAATGGAAATATCGAAATTTAGAGAATCAGGGCTAAGCTCAATCGGAACATGAATTCTTTCAAAAGTTGGAGTAGTACGACTCTGTAGCCCGTGGGAAATTAGTGCTCTATAAGCACGAACATCCTCTAAATCAACTGTGGCAGTGAGGACTTCAACATCGGTTAAAGAAAACTGTGATCCCTGAGCAAGAACCTTTCCGTTAACAACGATCAAAGCACAGCCATCATAATACAATCTATCGCCATCGCAGCCCTTTTGGTTCGCATACAGATAGACTCCACCACATTTTCTTGTTGCCTCGGTGATCATAGCAATTCTGGTATCAAGCTTTCTCAGCTCGTGGTGAGAACCTGATGAATTTGTGAAAATCTCAATTCCATCGAGGGCCATGGCAACATGAGGGGCTTGAGGAGTAAAGAGCTCTTCGCATGTTTCCGCACCAAGGCATGTGTCCAAAGTGCTAATCACAGCATCTCCAAATTTAACAACTACTTGGCCTGTGATTTTCTGAATCATGCGCGGTAAAACAAACTCTTCAACGTATTGAGTCTTCAGCCATGGAGTAAAATACCTCATCTCACGGTAGTTACCATCGTTTGCCAGAACAATTTTCGGCCTAATTAGTAAGATCTTTCCATCATGCGATAAAATCCGACAATTGTATCTTCGGTTTTTATGGATTACTGGCATTCCAATGTCAAGCAAGAGGCCAAATGTATCAGGATTCGAAAGAATTGAAGCATACATTTCCCATGAGTGTAGGTAAACATCATTTTCAAGAAAGTGGTCCAGGCACCCATAACCTGGAATTTCCAGCTCAGGCCCAACTCTTAAAGTGGCTTTTTGCTCTTTGGCTTTCAATATTGATTCAACCACTCGGTCTCTGTTACCCTCAAAATCAAGAGCCCATTGATTTAAGGCGCAAGTGGCCAGAGTAATATAGTGGGGCATTGACAGTTTTTGCTTAGTGTGGTCCACAAATTTTTCTACACCTGTACAACTAGTCTGATTTATGCCTTAAGTTATCACAATCTCTAATCTAATCGGATAACGACAGGCAATGGAAAGTGGTCCAGCGAATTTAAATGGAAGGATAACACAAAATACATATTAGCCGCATTTCAAATTATGGATGGTGTAAAGATGTGAAATATCCTAGACGACTGACTAACCTATGGAATCTGTTCAGTAAAGTCATCGATCGTCTTCTTGATAAACAGAATTTTTGATTATAATATACAAAGGTTCACGACGGTTCAAGCTCTCTTGTAGTTGTTTGTTCCATGTTTAAACGACGGCGAGCTCGTAGGCTCATCTGGGGGGTCAAGCTTTGTTATCATCGGAACGGGATTTGTGGAAGCTGTTGGAGCTTTTCTGGAAATTTTAGTTGCAGCTCTTAAACTCGAAGCACCAGGAGAATTTAATTCGGATGCGGATGAAGAGTTTGGTGACATTAGGCCAGAAGTGACTAGATAGGGTGTGGACAACCCATTGATGCCAGCTGAATCGGTCGTGTCTAGCCTCATAGACGGTTTGCGATTTGAGGAATTGGCTGAGCTTGGGGTTCCTAAGTTGGCTTGAAATTGATTTGACGGCTCGGTAATTGGAGTGGGTACATTCATATTTCCATATGATTGGACAGAATTCTCTTCGTCAGTGGTATAACCTTGAAGAGATTGCTCTCGTTCCAGTTTTTCAAGATTCAAACGAGCATTTTCTCTGGCTTGAGCCATGAGTTCTTGTGCCCTTTGTAGGGGAACTGTCGGAGTCACACAAGAAGAAATCACTGGAACAGTTTCATCGACTTCAATGGTTGCTTTCATTAATGCAGCCATCCATTGTCTCATTTCTTCTCTCGTTTCAACAGCAAAATAGTGAACCTTCTGTTGCGTAAAAGTTAATCCTTTTTTGGATCCCGGAGCGGGTGGCACAAGTTTGAAACAATACCGACCTGATCCAGTTGTAGCGGCATAAACTGCGGAAATCTTGTCTTCCGAATCAATTGCCGGTAGGACTCTGTGGGAGGTGATGTCAATGAGTCCTTTTTCACGCTTATCCTTCAGAGACGCAAAATAGGAAAGTCGAGTCTTGTGCAAAGTAAAGTACCTTTGCTTCCAAGAGCCGATCGAAAGATTTCCTCGTTTGCTCATCCAGCCTGAAAAGTCAGCCGTCCTAATAGCCTCACCAGTAGATATAGTTCTGATCCCTTCTTGAAATGCAGAGGTAGAAGACTTCGCTGATCTCAAAGCACCTAAATTTCTGAGGCTTGCTGTATTGCTACCTTTCGAGGCAGTTGCAGCTGTCACGGCCGCCGCAGACGCAATACGTTTTGGATCTAACGCTTTCGGATTTGGCGACATGTCTTTCGCGGAAATTGAGCGTCTCTCTGGAGATAGAGCTGTTTTCTTCTCGATACTCAGGTTCACACTGTCTGAAGTTTTGTTAGGACCATTGATTGAATAGTCACTACCTTGTTCACCCATGGAAATAGGAGTCGACAATCTGTGATTCTGCCGATCAAAAGGTTTTGATCCTAAATCTTTTCTTATAACACTTAGGTCCGAGTTGGTTCTCATATGCATCTTGCTAGGAGATAGATTTCTCTGAGATATATGATGATTGAAAGACGAAGACGAAGCGTTGCGTGAATGCTTTCGTTCGGTGTAAATGGAGGAAGTATTTCCCGCTGACGACTCTCTACTGTGAAATGCTCTCAACTGACCGAATCCAAGCTTGTCTTTCTGGTTGCCATTATTGTAAACCGAAGTTTCTCCAGAAAAATTACCATTAACATTCATATGCGGCGGGCTAGAAGGGGGCTGTGGGGCCTTTCGCGGAGACTCAAAAAGCCCAGTAGGAGTACTAAATTCCTCACCAGCTACACTCTCATCGCTTGGAGTCTCGCTGAGATCATTAAGTCTTTCGGATTGTCCATTGCCGTATTCAGATGCGGACTTCTGGATCTCGGTTACCTCATTGTTAAAACTCGAATGATCCTGTATCTGAGGAGTTTTGATCGTTTCATCTAACGATCGTGATCTTTTTCTGATATGTTTCCGGAAATTTGGTTCTGTGACAGCCGACATTCTCTTGGTATTGCGAGTAGGCATGCTGCGCAAATGATCTTTATTCTTGGCTGCCAATCTCAATTCCTCGATTTCTTTGTAAATCTCAAACCTTGTTCCAAAAGACGCAATTTCTAGTTCTTTCAAATATGAGAGTTCTAGTTGAATCAATATAGCACCGCTTATCTTGTGTCTGACAAATTGTCCAGCACTTTCCACATCGAAGTTTAAATTTGTGAAATATTGCGTCACTTGTTCTGGAGTCCACTTTATCACATCAGCCGGATCTAACGAGGGAGTCAAGTACATGGCAGTTTTGTGATCAGATGAATCGTCAACATGCAACTCTTCAAGAGCTTTGTCAATGTCATTAAGTGTTCTGTGAACTGAGACATACTTGGAGCTGGTCTCACGTACATTACCAAAATCTTCAAGTCCAGAATCTTTAGAAATCCCAGAATCCCTAGTATCAAGGACCGAAAGGCCATTTTCTAAAGCAGGTTTGTTTTCCGAAACGGGCGAAAAATTCGAGACAGCGGATGGTATATTGGTGGTGACCGGACTACCCAATGGGGTTAATCTTCTAGATCTGGATCTTAATAAAGTTGGTTTTCCTTTGACCTGATCATCAGAGGGCTTAGTGAATGCTTTTGGATACAACCCGACGTTGTTTGTAACTAGGTTACGTCCCATATACCATCCATCGTCAAATTCACTGTCATCGCAGATCAATTCAATTATATCCCCTGGTCTAATAGTGAGTTCATCTCCAAGTCTCGCATTAAACTCTTTGATAACGCTATAATAGCTACCGTGACCTTCTATCAATGACATTTTTGTAGCTTGGTCTAGAAGTTGCGCGTGTTTGTAATTAAATAAAAGCTTGCCACCTTCACACTGTTAAAATTTACTCGCAAGCTTCAAACGCTTATGCTTGAATTAATCAATAGTTGCAACGGGTTCTTCACTGTAATTCGTATAAGTGGTATTTTCCCCCAGCAGAATTAAGAAGTTGCGTTTCTCAAAGACTAAAAAAAAATATTCTACAATAGACGTTGGAAAATATTACTTCTTAGTATACTCGTCTAAGGCGTCATAGATGAATAAAAATTAAGTTCTCATCGACATCAGACAATTCTCCATTTCCCTCCGCAAGATTCAGACAATTATTCGAACCCAGCTTCAATCGCATCCCAATAACTTGACTCTTTAGCATAAACGGCATGGAAATTACATTAATCTTATGCAAAAAAATACTGCGTAGTTTTTGGTTGTAACATTCCTATTGAAGGTCCTCGTATTTTGGCAGGGTATCATTTCCAGTTAGGTGCAAATGATCATTAGGGTGGTAAGCTCTCAAATAGTGGCCTTGGTCGTGCTCGAACTGGACGATGTCCACATCAGTTTCCACGAAGACGTCGGCTTCCAACCTTACTGTACGTAGATCACACTTTTTTGTGGAATCTCCAAACATCGCAACTACTACTAACTTGTAGCATCGAGATAAATTGCAAGTTTCAAAGCTAGGAGTGACTTTCTCAGGGATTATCGCATCCTGGAAAAAGTTGTTTGGAATTTTGATCTCATATAAAGTCTCACCGCTTGAAGCGGAGAATTCAGATCTGACACACTCTGCAAGATCAATCTTCAAGCAATCTCGCCGATCGAAAAAGCATTCAAATGAGTCGTAGCATTTCTTAAAGTCCCCAACAAGGGCAGATGTATTTGCCTTCAATCCGATACTCAGAGTTCGGAGATATATGTAACCCAAACCTGATGATTGACCGTTGAACAATTTAAACGTGTCGGGCGCAAAGCTTGTCAAGAGATATAGGTCCATCTCGATCCGTTTTGAGACTCTGACACGAACAGGATATTGAAACCTAGCTTCCAAAAATAATCTAATATCGACTGGTTCGACATCTAGAGCTGAAGATGGCACTGACCTTTTGCCGGAGTGTTTCAAGAGAAGCGATTCAGAGTTCATTCCTTGTTTCAGGAGGGACTGTCGCCTAACAGAGTTAGAAGACGAATCTTCCTGAAAATGGGCAGCTTCATAAACCGCTACTATTTCTGGAAATCGATTTGGCATCATAAAAACGTTCCTAGAATAGAACTGTTTATGCTGAATCCTGTTCGAAAGGGTCATCGGCTTAAACTCAATAACTTCGGTAGCACTGCACATTGACTTGAATATCGCTTTCTCCTTCACACTGACAGAGATACAATATTCGATTTCGCACCCATAATTAGAGTCATGAAGTGAGGGGGGCAACTGATGCTTTTTCCTAAAACAGTTGAACTCAGATGAGGATTTTATGAGCGGCTGCAAAGCTCCTGCATATGTGAACTTTGCCAAAACCGCTTTCTTACAATTCGTCTCCAGAGGAAGTATGAATTGGAATGGTAGTTTGTATGTTCCGGGATCCAACGTTGTCTTGGGAGGATTTTGGATTTGGTGCAAATCATGTATGGATTTTACAATGAGTTCGCGAAGTATTCTATGTGACTCATATGATTTCTTTCCCTTCAAAAGTGGATTCTTCTCGACCTGTACCCGAGTTGTACCCTTCAGCTGAATCTGAATATAATCGACCGAAACTGGGGTTCTGACATATATATATACTGTGCCTTCAACTTTGTCAAAATTGGTAAAGTAACGCCGGATATTTGGATAGTCAAGGCGCACATCTATTTCTAGAGAAGACCCCATAGCTAAATCTCTTACTCTTACCGGTGATTTGTCGAGGGATAAATACAGCACCGGCTCAGCCGATAAGACATAATTTTACTGAAAAATTATTTGAGACTACACATATAATAGACAGGTGACTACAATAGATTACTACTGCTCATCAATTTTCAGCTGCCCTCTGTCAAATACAAGACACCTACATGACCTTACTATTGTAGTTCATCGTCGTGTGTCCTAAAAGATTAGAGAAGGTCAAAAATTCAAGGTTTCAAGTAGACTTGAATTACTTGGTTGCGATTATGATGGTTCGTCTCTTTTCAAATCATATATATAACTCATTTGGGTTTCTTGAATTTTGCGCTCCAGCGGAAATTCTGATGCCTAACAGTGCCAACGTCTTCTGCAACTTGCTCAATATAAATTGGTAGGAAAATTTAATCAAGGATATCGACTTTCTGACACGAACATCTTCTGAAGAGTGCGAAAATTCTGATACACTCGTCGGTAAAGTGTTTTCACTCGCACTCAAAGAGATGAAAAATCCAAAAGGAATCATCCATATACATATCCCAAAAAATGATGCAATTTCTGTAAAAGAAGGATAATGTGGCATCTTAAACTCCGGATCAAGTCTTTCATCAATTGATGGAATGTATGGTTCGTTGAAATAACGGAACCAAAAGAAATGGTTCAGTAGGGCAAGCACGCAAGTAGCGAGAAAAATAGGGCCTGATAAATTGATAACAGGGAATTTTCTCAAATTCTGGTAGTAGATCAGGTATGAAAATAAAGAAAATGTTGTGAGAGAGAAGGGAAATCCATCAAATAGCCACAAAAACGTCAAAAATAAAGCAGAGCCCTTTATCAACCGTCCCAGTATTCGCTTTGTGAATTCTGTGTTCTCTTCAACAAGTTCAGACAGATAATACAAGCCAGATGCAATTGACAGTGTAACAGCAATAAAGCCAATCACTGAGCCTACTAATGCAAGAACCTCAATGAACATAACCCTTGATTAATCAAAAACTTAAAAGGTCTTGAAGGATAATCGATTTATTAGTTTTGAAAAAGAATTTGGAAAAACTATACACGCACCTGCACCACCGCACCTTTCAATAACGATCTGCACGAGCTTTTTTTTTATGGAAATATTTTTCCAGGGGTCGGAAAACGTAAGTTGAGCTCGCGTTGTTTCATCTTTTTACGGATTCAGATTCTGGTAACGCAAATTTCACCGAGCAGGTTTGGAGCCACATAATAACAGGCTAACAGTCTTGACTGAACTTCGTTGATCTCGCGAAAGCTAAGACGCATAAAATGGCTCCTTTCTTCAAAAATAGAAATAAGCATTCCAAGTCCACGTCAGAGAGTGAGTTTTTGCCGGGAAGCTCCACAAAAAGTCCAGAAGGTAGTAGGACATCTTCTAATCATAGTGATAGGGGGGTTTTGAATTCTCAGAATAGATCATACGGAGCAAATCCTCAATATCTCAAAACCAATTCAAGATCACAAGTGAAGAGTGGAGAAGCGCACAATGGCACTGTACCAACACCTGATGTGACTGCTTCCAATAATCATTATTCATCATCGTACTGGCAATCTCCAGTCCGTGGCGTTGATTCTCAATCAAAGCTAAATGCTAGAGATTTGGCCTCGATGAGGCTTCGCAGTCCTGCAGGATTTAAAGACTCCACATCAGCACCCACTTCTAGTATGAAATTGGGGGCCTCGCCTAAGAGTGCCAGTTTTGAGCATGGGAGTCCGTGGAAGAAAAAATCATTGTACAATTCGCCTTTCCCGAGATTCAGTCATGCAGCCTCGTCTATTACCTCAGAAGCTGGGGCCTTCTATCTGATGGGTGGTCTCTGTGGTAAAAACGTATTTGGGGATATGTGGATTGTTGAGCCGGTCAAAGATCATGCAGATGAAACTAGGGATTATCCCTATATTGCATCTCCAATCGAAAATTTTGAGCGGATACCTACACCAAGAATTGGTCATTCTTCGATCTTGATTGGAAATGCGTTCATTGTTTTCGCGGGAGACACAGTTACCAGCGCTACGGAGGAGCTTGATAATAAGCTGTACTTTTTCAATATTACTTCACTGAAGTGGACTATTACTTCACCAGAGGGACCTAAGCCTTGCGGAAGATATGGTCATAAAATAGGAGTTTTGAACTTTGAGAGTCAGAACGACTCATCCAGATGGTTCAGTTACTTATATGTATTTGGTGGGCAAGTTGAAAACCAGTACTTTAATGACCTTTGGAAGTTCGATCTTTCGAACTTCAGAGACCCAAAGACGCAGTGGCAAAGAATCGAGTGTTCTGGTCATGATTTCGTCCCTCCACCTCTTTCCAATCATACAATGACGGCTTATAATAATAAGTTCTATGTTTTTGGCGGAACAGATGGGACCACAGTTTTTAATCATTTATTGTCATTTGATGCTACGACAAACAAATGGGAAGAATGCAGACTGGCGGGTGGTGCCTCTTTGCCTGCGCTCCAGGGCCATGCTGCGTCCATTTATCAAAATTTGCTCTTTATTTTTGGAGGAAAACTTGCAAATGGGGAAACGTCAGACACTTTGTTCATCGTTGATCTGCACACTTACAATTGCTTCCGCCTCAAATCTAATGTTGCATGTAATCCTAGTGCAAGATGTGGACATTCAATTACCATTGACACTCTGCACGAAAAGCTTCTGGTAATGGGTGGGGATCAGTCTGATAATGATTTTACCGAAGTCTCGGAGACCCCAAACAAACTAATTCAGAGCTCTCAATTTGAATACTCTAGTACCATTCTCTATGAGCTGGACCTTCAACTTATACCAAATTTTTTGGAGCCTCTTTCTTTCCGAAAAAATGAAGAAAGGGCTATTAAAAAGGAAGCATCCCCACGAACACCAGAACAGCTTGCAGATACCAACAGTCATTTAAGTCCCAAAGTTGAGACACCAGCAATAAGAACTAGTCAATACGCAATATACGAAGAGGTTAGCGATGATGATTTCCATGACAACGACTATACCAGTTCTCTGCCTCGCTCACAGTCCATATTGCCCGCACGCAATTTGCGAATCCCCAGTGAAATTCAAGAGGTTGATGTGTCCGCCCAATCGAACACAAAATCGCAGGAAGCCCAAAATTCAACATGCGGAGTGTCTGATCTATCCACAGAAATTCAGACACCCAATAGTATGGTTAATTTGAATCGACAGGAACTAAATTTGTCTCAGGGTGATCATGAAAGGATACCAATAGATCAATTTTGTGAGGTCAATGAACCCTGCGCAGACGAAATGACTATCCAAGAAGAAGAACGTGCCATTCAAACGACAGAGTTATCGACCTCGAAGTCTAAAGTCTTGAATCAGAAAAGTGCTGAAGAATTTGCTCAACGTTTAAAAGAACTGAAGATGGAGATGGCTGCCAAAGTAGAGAAAGCTAATCTGCGGCTCATTCAATTAGAGAATGAGAAAAACGACTTATTTTTGGATAATAAGCGATTGAAACAAGAATTACAAAAACATCTTAGCATTGAGCAAAGTGGCCAAACGAATCTCAAAAGTCTAGGTGATGATGCACAATGTGCAGAGAAAAGTGTCTTGCAAACCGGAGAAAAAATCAAGCTTGAAAACCAGCTTCTCCATCTAAAGAGTGAGAATTCCAATTTATTATTGGAACAGGAAAAGTATAAGAAGCTTGAAGAACATTTAGCTGAATTGAAGGATCTCAATTTGGTAATCAAAGATCAAAGGAAAACAGTTGCAATATTAAGGTCTCGTCTCCAAAGTGAGTTTGAAATCGAATCGAAAATATGCAAGCTCGAAACGCGATTCAATCTTCTGGATATGAGAGCAGCTCAACTAAGCACTCTAATGGGGCTTGGAAATTCAGAAAAGCAAAACTCTGAAGATCCCGGTTCTCGCCAGATGAACGTGAGTTATGACGAAATGAGTCGAATTTCAGGTAATGTTGACAGTATTTTAGCTTATTGGAAAAAACTGACTATTTCAAATAATTCAGAAGACAAAGAGCAAGCTCATTCGGAAAGAGATTTAGTGCTACAAAATCATGTTGATTTGCAATCCAAACTTCAAGATCAAGTCGATCAACTTCTCGAAACGAAGAAGATGGATGAAGAGAGAATTGCATATCTGACGAGTGAACTGAGCATCCAGACTAAGAAGTTTGCAGAGTTGGAAGATGGTTACAAAAAATCTTATGCATCCCTCAGAAACTCACATAAAGCCTTATCTATCTCACAAAACGAGATCGAGAAACACAAGGAAAACAACAAGCGTTTAGCAAATGAACTGAGGGAGTTTAAACTTCAGAATATGAGCACTAGTGATCAGAATGTGGGAGACCGGGATTGTGTATCCAAAGGTAGCTCCGACTTCGACACCTCAATGGATGCCCAGTATGATTTTAAAGTAAAAGACTTGGAAGCAGACCTATTTATCGTCTCTCAAGAAAGGGACCAGCTCAAGGAGGAGATGATCATGCTCAAAAAAAGGCTGTTTGCAACAAATTCATGAAGTGAGGATGCACTAGTATTGGCTTATGATTTTCACTTGTTTAGTTCTTGGTCGATTACGACTTTTATAATTAAACGTGTGTTTGCGTTTACAATCGTAGCGTTTATTAATTGGATTGAATACTAGACTTGGGCTATATCGAATGGTCTGGTTCTGCGTCGTTGAATTGAGAAGTTGGAGGGTGGGTCAAGCTTTTTCTTCGCTGCTTTGCATGAACCCCGTATGATTGGCGTTTTGAAAATGATGGCGTTCGAAACTTTCTTGGAGAAGACAAAGGACTTGAAGCGATCAAATCCTCGTCAGTGGCAAGGTTCTGTTTCACATCATTCACGAAACTCCATAACCGATGGGAAACAGATTGGACAACCTCATTAGGATTTCCAAAATCCAGCTTCGTAATAGTTGCTTTATACTTCGTGGGTGTGTTTTCAATAGAGTCATCATGCTCGTGTTTTGGAGATCCCGTGAGCGGTGTACTGAACTCATATTCTTCCGATTCCTTGTTGAAAGGCTTGTTGTGATCTGCTGATCCATCAAGGCTAATAGAGCTGAGATGAAGTTTCTCAATTTCTTGGTAAATCAGCGAGTCTATTTGTTGAATCAGATTTAGGGGTTTGGAGAACCACGATTTGTTTTCCACTGTTTTAGATTCAGTCTCAATTCCAGAACTCTTAGGTGTTTCACAGTCAATTAATGGATTAACTTGAGTACCACTGACTGGCATACGTCGTTTTTGAATACTGTTCGGCGAATTAGGGACATGCTTCTCGAATAATGTAGAGTTTTTCGAAGTAGGTTGGTGAGTTGCAAGCTGGGTAACAAGTTGTTTCTCGATGACAATTTTCAAATCTTGAATCTCAAATTCCAAATCTCTCTTTCGATTTATTAAACTTTTCATCTGTTGTTTAATCTCAAGAATTTCCATTTCCTTTGATGCAAGAAGTCGGAGCTCGTTAGAGAGTGGGTTGCTTCCTGCATCAACTTTGGATAATTCATCATATGCAACTTCCTCTTCTACAATTGAGGTTTGAACTTGTCGTTCCTCCGTGTCAGCTTGCTGTTCTCTTGAATCTTGGGAGATTCCACTTTCGGAACGGTCGACATGGTTCGCGTGTACTCCAACAAGTCCGCTTCCAAATACATTCAAGCCCAAATTTATGCCCGCTTTCTTGAATCCAGGTTGGTCCCGAGAAGTTTGTTTTTCATGAGGAGATTTGTCTAATACATTGAAACCATTCAGCTGACTGTCGCTTGGGCTTTCCTCTTCCTTGGCATCCATCTTCTCCTCAGATTCCTGGGTGTCTGAAATAGGTTCTCCGGAAATAATTTGAACTGAGTTGTTTGGCATCTAAATTACGTTTAGTTCCCAGACACTATTATGTTGCCTCGATCGAATAGCTCTTTTAGCCAATTGGGATTAGTTTTCAGACCTACTGTAAACTTGAAAAAACGGAATTTGCCCTATAGATTTGGTTTCCTAATTTAAATTTAATATAGCGAGCCGCCTCCAATAATACACAAAAATGCTTCCTACATGAAAATGTTTCGATTGCCTGAAATAATCTGGAGTCCATTTATTTATTTATTGAGAAATATAAAGTATTTCAAAAACATCAGATTCTAGTTTGTCCTGGAACCCATGAATGTCTTCCAATTTGTTGAGTATCAGAAGTGAGACTGGCATGGGTTTTGCCAAAGAACTAAAAACCTCGACAGCTGTACAGGAACTGACCCCTATTCCGGGATTTGTGGTAAAGAGCAAATTATTTAGGCATTATAAAGGATCCCCAACTGGCACAAAGATTTTCATAAATCTTTGCACAAACTCAAAGGTGCCCTTTAATAAACCTTTATCAGTCCCAGTTGATTGGACTTCTCTCTTTATAGATATTGCCAATGGTAACTGGGAAATACCAATTATAGTCTCACCAAACCTGAAAGATGGAACGGACAAGGCTGGCCACCCAGCACTTGTGATCGATTGTCTCGTTCATGGAAGGGCTTATGAAATGGTAGACTTGAACGAGCAATTGAAGTCTATTTTGATTGAGTGGTGCTTTGACGCGATTGAGCTACATTTTAACGATGTCCTTATTTTGGATAGGCAAACCAAAATTCTTCTCAAGCGCACATATATGGGTCCTCTTACATCGGTTCCGATAGCTCGATCTGAATTTGAACCCCCTGACGTGTCTGCAGAGATGAAATCAGATTACAGTTCCCACAACATTCACGATACTGAATTCAAGTATTTCGACGGCAACGATGTAACTGGACAACCCATCCGAGAGATTCAGAGTGTACGAACGGATTCGAGTTTACAAACAATCGAGAAAGGCAATCCCACGAAAAAATCTGAACCAGGACAGCTTGGCAGCCAAAAGTTTGCAAATCCAACCTATCATATTCTTGATGGAAATCAGACTAAAAGTGGCTATTCTCTACTCATAAAGTGTGAACTTAATGATATGCAATCCAAAATACGGATTCAATACGATACTTCACTCAACTACCTCCTGATACATGCTGATCGTAAAGGAACTCCAAATAATATTCATATTGTCGTTCCCATCCCAATACCTCAGATTGCGGATCTTAGAGCTGTGTGTGTTGTCAATCCCGTTACTTATATTCTCCATTTATATATCAAATAGTTGATCATCCTTGTCCAGCGTGGGCTCGAACCCATATTCTAGAATTAGGTGCTCGAATGTTTGTGAACTCAAACCACTTGGAACTTCGATACTCAATGTGTCTTTTAACCGCTTCAAGCTCTGTGTTTTCCATTCTTTTCCCATAAACTTATAACTGGAACTTTCTTCAAAATTTCCGAGTCTTGTCATGCGGAGAATTATAAGTTGCAATTTGCAACTAGAAGAATTTAATCTCTCTCTCCTATCGCCTATCAAAAGCGCTAGCAGACAGGTATCAATGAACTCGGACTTGATGTATGTCAAAGGTCTCAATTGGTAAATCTTAACAACGTCATGAACAATCGAATTACATGGTGCTTTTGCAAATGACATAGGTTGGGAATATATGCGATTACGGTCGTTGAAAACCATAGTCTCCCCCCAATGATTTCGTACAACTTGAAAATTATGCATCTCACCAATATAATGAAAAGATTTTAAAGAATTGGCACTAAATTTGAGAGTCACAATCAACAAACAGAACTTTTGGTAAAAGTAAAGCACATTGTCGTGAACCTGAAAAGATATTGCATCTTCGCTATTTTCAACGTAGAAAAATTCAAATTTTCGATCTAGAAATAACACATAGGAGCCGACCGGACTGTAACAGATGATACATCTTTCATTTACCCTCTTGATTTCCGTGCATGTAGATGGAGTAGTGATTCGAAAAACCGGTCTGCTAGTCTTAAAATAGTGGACTTCTATTTCATCACATGGGTTCAAGATTAGAAATGTTTGCTCATTTAAGATCTCGAGAGCAATGACAGAACGTGCAGCAAACAACGCATTTTCGGTCTCTACCATTTGCGGTTGGACGCGTAAAAGATTGAGAATACCACCGGAGTTATGTAAAATAAGGATCTCCTCACTTGATTCGAAACACGACATCAAAGTCGCCTGACAAGGTCTCATACGTGTCTTATGAGAGCTTCTTCCAAGATTAATGATGAAAAGGTGCGAAGTTGTTAGAATAACCAGGATTGAGTCCATGAAACAGACCTGAAGAATTACCCCAACCAAATGAGCAAGAATTTGACAGGAGCCATTCAGTGAAATCACTCTGTCGTTAGTCACGTAGGTACTTCCTCGAGCATCCACGATTTCTATCTTAGAATCGACTTTGGAGAAAGGTACTAAACTTCCAGCCGAAAATTCGTTCCATTTGATGAGATAGTATTTGTGGTTCAAACTGCGAAGCAAGGCTTTCCCTTTATATACTATGTGAAACGAAACAAAGAGTCCTTGCAAGGGGATCCTTTTTTGGGTCGAGGTGTAGCAGGTATTTATTAAAACAGTCGAAACCCCTAGAGCTTGATTTTGATAATTTGCTGATGCACCCGATGTTTTATCAGCGAAAGAGGTCCGCATAAGTGAACTATTACACCTAAGCGTGCTTGATTCAAACTTCCCATCCATGAGGCATTGATCAATCTCGGCAGATAAGTAGTTTGAGTCTTCAAATGTTATTGTAAAAGCAAAATCCATTGACGACGCCAGGTAGGTGTAGTCACGTATATGATGGAAATAGTGAATAGCTGGAAATTTACCTATGGCATGAATTTTATATTCGAATTCCATTCTTGGAAAACGATAACTCAGAACGAAAAGGTTTTTATCCGTAGTACTGACCAGCACGCAATTCTCGGCCAATTTCCAAGTATTCGTAATATTCTCACAATTTTGAAATCGAATTGGGATCTGACTTCCTTGATAAAAATCACAAATGGGTCCTCGAGGTGAAGTCGAAAATTCTGCCATTGACACTACAACCAACTTGCGGGAAACCATCAACAAAAATCCGTTTCCAAGATGAATCAACTTCTTGATATTCCCATCCAAGATTCTGCAAAGAGTTGTAGTCTTCATTCCATCACTCGACAGTCTATAAAGTTTTGAGTCAAAACCATTGGAACAAGCAACCGTTTCAAAATCCTTAGATCTCCCTGAAGGTATTGAGCAAGGTATGACTGAGATTCGAGGGTCCACTTTTCTCCAAAACAGTGTGCTTCTTGATATATGTGATGACCCGTCTTCTGGTTGCATGTCCAACACATCTCCCAAGATGGTGTCGTTCTTGCGATTGACTCCACTCAATAACGCGTACTGGTACAGCTCCCCGCAACAGGTTATGAATTTAAAAGAAAACGTTTGTCCCGAACGTTTTAAATGTTCCGTGACTCCGTCGTGGTCTAAAATCACAAGTTTGCAATACCCTAGCACAAACGATTCTCCCAGTAGATTTATTATTACTGCTGAAACTTGGCCAATCCATGTAAACATCAACAGTGATTTATCACACTGACTAAGGCTATAAGGGCCGTAATTGTGAAGACTTATCTCTTTGACAAGTTTCAATTGTAAATCAAATATTGATATTTGCCAAGGCTGGCCAAATACCAAAAAGTTCTGCCACCTGATTAACTGGAGAGGTTGTTCCATTTTTCCACTATCAAACATTGAATACTGTTCAAGGCATGGGAAGGTAAGATATGAGGAAGCGGATTCAAAAAATATGTATTTTCCAAGTCCACGACTTACACTGAAGACTGACTGACTGAACTGTACGTGTATATTAACTAAACTCAGTAAGATGTGGTTTTCGCGTTCACTAACTTTTGATAGACTAGTTTCAATTTAAAATCTTTTCCTGGACTTGATACGGATTTTCTATGGTTTCCAGTCCTTCTGACGGGCAAATTGTTAGTAAAACAGGGCTTCTAACGACTACCGAACCCAACGATCTTGTCTTGTTAGATAACAAATTCTTATCAGACTCCTCCCTCAAGACTTCATAACAGTCATCAAGAACAAGATTCATTAGTTGATCGAAACCTTTCAAAATTCCAGAGATCTTTCTGCCACCTAAAAACGTAACAACCAACTTTTCATCCTGATACTTTCCCAAATCGAGAATTGCCTCTTTCTTAGGACCTTCAAGCTTATCTCGTTTCTGCCGTTGTTTACTGTCAACCTTGAATAGTGTTAATCTGATCAATCAAAATTCAGACACTTACTTCCATAGTCAATCGATCACCAGTTCAAATAAGTTAATCGAAAGACTAAAATAAAAATGTATTTACTTTCAAGGTTGACTTTGAATTGTCGGGGCTTCTTAACCAATTTTAATCTTTCACATTAACTAGATCAATCACTGCTAGCACAGCCATGACAACCACACGATAGGCATGCACTGGTATGAACTGGTGAGACAGTCCCATGAGCACCTACTGTCTCCTTCTTGGGCACACGACACACACACGTAACCCCACCTTTGGTTTTATCGATACAGAGAAGACAGCAAAGATTTTCATAGCCTTGTTTCTTCCACTTAGCGATCAGGCTCGCATCTGCGTATTTATTCTTAAGCAGCCAGTCATAAAGCTCTCGAGAGATTGATGCCTTTTTATAGAAAAGGTCAAAGATATATCTCGATCGCTGATGATTTATTTGATAAATACCCCAAAACTGCTCATGTTTGGGACGACTTATTTGACTAGGATTCGATTCTAGATCTTTGATCTTATCCTCAAACTTTTTCAAGGTTGGACTTATCTTCCAATAGCCACTAGGAGGTTGTTTCTTTAAATTTTTTGCCTTGGGCATATGTCGAAAGGCTTCCTAGAGGTACAGCAAATTTACTCGATCTCAGAATTCTCTCCATAAATCTAATCTAAAGTTTTCTCAACTGGGAAAAGTTTTGTAGTAAAACGCGAAAGTGTGTTCGCGATGAGTGACATATATGTGTTTGTTACCTCAACCCTGACTTCATCAGAAAGAAGGATATCTCCCGGCTGGTCCATAGAGTATTTCAAGCAACGATTAAAATGGATCACCGGGATTTCTGAGTCCAATCAGAAGATATGGATATACAGATCTGCAAGTACAAACGAACGTGACCTCCTACCGGAAGATGATTCTTCTCAACTACTCAGCACGTTCAATATTTCACCTCATACAAGGGTACATGTTGAAAGCACAGTTGAATCCTCTGAGCTCAAAGATTTAGAACAGGCTTTTGAAAAGGATATTATCCAGCCTGTAGACTCAACTCTAGATGAGGAACGCTATGACCAATTGGAGAACACGGTTAAAAAGTGGAAAATATCGAATAATCTGGGTAAATTTGATCCAGAGTATCAAAACAAGAGAAATGAATACTTGCAACGAAATATTAATCTAGCAAAAAGCTTCCAAGTTGGCGGCAGATGTAATGTGCTTCCAGACTCTACTCAGGTCACCCAGAGACTCGGATTTATCAGATTCGTGGGACCTATACAAGAAATAGATGATGGGGAATCTTTTTGGGTTGGGGTGGAGTTAGATCATCCTTTGGGCAAGAACGATGGAGCTATCAAAAACAAACGCTATTTCAGCTGCGCCAAAAACCATGGGTGTTTTGTAAGGCCCTCAAAGGTACAAATAATTGATACCCAAGTTCCAAAAGCCCAATCAGATTCTGAGGACGAGCTCTAAATAGTAGTTCGGTTAACGATGAAAATGTTATAGCTTGCAAGCATTAGCGTGGATGTATATCCATATAGTTCGTTTCCAGATCTAGCCTCCTGCTGTGTTTGTTTCCAATACGGTATCGACCGCATTTATATATGATTAAGCTCTATATTTTGTTGCTCTACAAACCTGAACGCCACTTTCAGTTAGCATAATATTGTCCGTAGTACGCATGTATATGTAGAAATTACTACGTACAGTATTTATTTAGATTTCACAATCCATTTTTTCAAAATATTATTTTCAGGCTTGCTTGTTGTTCCTCTTTTGAGTAAGAGCATTTGATCAGGTTGAAGCTAAAGTATCCTCAAAGTTGAAAATACAATGAGCCTTGCTGGATTTTGGGAAAGTTTAGTCCAGGAGTTTGACATTTACAAATTCCTTCGTCTCGTTGTAATCGTTGGCGGATACATTTTTTTCCGACAAAGATATATGGAATTCATGAAAGGCCATCAATTGAAAAAGAAGCTAGAGGAGGACAAGAAGGTGAAATCAGAAAAACTCATTGATCGTTCAGAAGAAATGTCGGCAAGTGCTAGTGGAATTTCGGCTAGCGAAGGAAGATGGGGATGGGGGAAACAAACTAGAAGTAAGGTTAAATTGCAGCAACAGCAATTCCAAGATCGAATAGAACAAGCTGCGCTTGCTGCATCAGAGACTGGAGATGCTGATAGCGATGATGATTTAAATGAGCTCCTCGAGGATTGAAATTCTCAATCACTATTACGATAAGTTGGTTTTTCACCTGACTAGTTTAGTCAGTTTCTTGGATACTGTCGATCAAGTATTATTTGTTTAAATATGTTCAAACAAAGAATAAATGAGTTGATTCTCACGTTGATACATTTCGGAAATTGTATAGAAAATCAGAGATGTTGATTACTAGAGAAATAATTGCCGGGTTTTGCATTGATACTTTTCCTGGTTGACGAGACAAATATCGGAGCTTCTTCTTCAGCGAATCTACTTGTACACTCCGATTCGTTATCTTACACCGGTATTCAATAACCGTCAAGGAGTGATTAGCCAAAGTCAAAACTGGGCTGTGCAAACTGATCAGATTTTAGATTAATCAACATCTCTGAGAAATATTTTTAAAATCTAACAAGCATTTATTTAAATTAGTGCACTAAGGTGGATTAAAAGGTAATTAAAGCATGGCATATTCCGATCGTAAAGGTAAACTTGTTTTGCCATTTGGGCTTGAATTTTCTGACGTTTCCAAGTCTCAAGAGGAAGCAAACTGTATCTTTTCCTTGCCGATCTTTGGAAAACTCACTGAACGGGAAAAAGATGAAGTTTTCAAGTTTACTCATCTCTGTGACATAATTAACAATAGCCAATTTTGCACAAACACGCTTAGGCTTTCATATATGTCTTCCCTAAATCAATTTAAAGGAAAGAACAAAAAGAGTACGGTAGATGATGGAATATTGAGATACTCTGATAAATATCGGCGTACCGTTCAAAAAGTGGACAAAAACATAAACTACTATTGCTCTTCCCTTTTTCCCAAGGAGTTAAGGTTGGCCACTCAAGATCGGAAAATGGATCGAAAGCTAACATCTAAATCAGCATTCACAACATTTTTGAAGTCCAATTTAGATTCTTTATCTATGACACCAGAAGAAAAACAGAAACATATAATCGACAAATTCAACAACGTCGACGAATTTGATGAAGATGCTATAGATGGTGAAGAGGAAGACGAGGAGGAAGATGATGAATTTGAAGAAGAGGATGACGATGACTACAACGCAGAAAAATACTTCGATGACGGAGAATTCGACGAAGGTGATGACGATGGTGACGATGAAGTGGCCTTCTAAACTTAATAGAAACTTTATTGATCCATGATTAATTAACATTCAGGCGCTCGCTTTGCAGTTTTCTGATCTGGGAGTAAGATAGACTGTGACTAGATTCTTTAACTGCCTCAATCCTGGTATTTCCAAACAGTTCCTCTGTATCATCACACGGTCTTGTTTTCTTAACTGAAAAGACAGGTTTATTAATGAGAGTTAATGGAACCCTGTGAGATGGTGGTGGAGGGGCATCAGGGTCCCCTGGATGATCCAGACATTGAGATTTCTGAGAAAATTCGTTACTTTTGATATCATAATCAATAGTGTAGATTTTATCCGTGACATTATTGTGCGACCTGCGGTTCTGCACTTTTTTAACTTGATCATTAAACAGTAAGCTTGCAAGCAAATCTTTACCTGTTCGAAGTGAATTCACAATAGGATATTGGTCAAATCCACTTTCTTCCAAACCACTTTGGGAGGTTTTATCATCACACATTTTACCATAATTGTCATCATCGTCTTGAAAATCGTCGTCGCTGGAATCTTCAAACAGCTTGTGTGTTGGAGGTTGATGCTCACTGTTCATAGGGGACGATGATTTCTCATGATCCATGGATCGAATTGCCGGTCGGTTGAAAGCAGAGGAAAATCTCCACGCACCTTCTAAGATCTTCTGGACAGTGCTACTCTCAGTCGTTGGGGAAGCATCGAATGTCACAGGTTGTGAGAATGAAGTTTTTCCCGTTTCGACCTTTGCATTGCAGGAAGACAAGGTGGGATCCCCGTGCCCGAAAGTAAAGTCCACAGTTTTGGTAATATTCCTTATAGAGCTCTTTGAATTCCTCATCGTAGAATTTTGAGAGAACCCGTCAATTTGGGCAGGAACAAGTTTTGACGAGGAATAGTATGTCATTTCTAGGAAAATCTTACCAGCTGGCTTGCTTTTGTAAACCAACGGAAACCAGCTGTCATACCCTTCTTTTGAAGATCTTCTTAATGCTGGAGTGAAGTCTATTTCAGCTTTGCAAATCAACTCGGAATCTTTCTTGAGTTGATGATAAATACACAAGCTCAGTGTGGTTTCCTCTACATTATCCAGGGAAAACCATAATTCGTCATCAAAATGAGGATTTTGGCCTCCTCTAGGTACAACTCTCGTTTTTTGAACCTGATCCTGAATCCGAGCCACGCAGTAAGGGGACTGTTTATCTAGTTTCCGTTTATTAGGTAAATCTTGTGCCTTTGACACCACAATCACTAACTGATTATTCGGCTGATGCAGTTTGAAGGACCCATGTCCTGATGATTTAAATATATCGTTCATGATTTAGGAGCAAGAATAATCTTCAATCAAAGTGACTAGATTTTAGGTATGCATCGAATGATGATAAAGCATAACCTTATTTTGTTTTTGTTTTTCTCTATTTGGTAGAGTCAGAACTTAACAATTGCTTAGCTAATAACTAATAACTAATAGGTCAATAGGTCTAAGGTGTGAATTCGGACCAGGTGTCAGGGGTAGGAACAAGAGATTCGATTTCGTGAGTATTTGCATATTCGTCTCTATGCCAAACATGCTCTATATCACCTAGATGTGTATTTTGTGTCATGCAAACCTTGCATCTAGTTTGACTAGGACACGAGAGGGAAACCTGTCCAAAAATGTATAAATAGGACATGAGTTGCCCTCTACTCGAATAAGGGAGTGCACCTTAATAGCTAAGTATCCAAGAGCTATTTTATTCTGTTCTGATAAAAATTTTACTGTATCGTTATACATAACAGTAACGATACTATTTATTCAGACTGTACTTAACAACAGAAGTCGTGACTGGAATCTTTACGTTCTCCAGAACGATCTAAGTACAACACTAGCCATAACCCTCACACCTGATTACGTTATCAGTGCGAGTATTATATAAGCATTTAGTCTGATTGGTATATTTACTTGGTGTACGGATGTAAAAGCTTCATGTTGTGGTTATGTAATAATTTATCAAGAGCATTTGATCATGTATCATCCTAACATTTAGACAAATCCTTTAGGGGTGAAGGCCATTACTACGAAACATTTGATTGCAGATATCATTGGCAATGTATTAATCGAAATGATAAGAGTTTCCAACCGTATTCACGGGGAGCTTAATTTCAAATGCAATTGAATAAAAACATTGTGATTAAGCGTCCTCTATCCTCTTCCAACTGGATAAGAACGAAAGAAAGCAATGTAGGAACTTACCAGTTCATAATCATAGGAAATTTACTCAGCTTGATATTTGATGACGTATAGGCCAAAATCAAAATATTGACGTTCACTTTGGAGCTTCTTTGTAACTTTGATAATCTACCGGTTTCCGCTGTTATAAAATCATCATATTGCAGGTTTAAGAAAACCTAGGGTATGAAACCAAAGCATTGTTCTGTAGACTGGACACAAACTTGAAGAAAACGTGAAGGTGCTAAACGCTCCAGCTCCCTTGATTAAAGTGTATTTGTCCTGTATCCACCAACAATTTGAGTTCGTCCTTGCCATACCTGTGCCAGATATATCTCTACGTATGAAAAGGTGTTGGTAAGAGAGGGCAAGAGGGCAAGACCAGCTACGTTTTTTTGACAAACGACAGATAGTCTGACATAATACGACAATTTAAGAAATTTATAGCCCACAAATATCAACTGTTTTTTCGCCTGCACTGTTCACAAAGATGAATGCCTCTTACGCCTTCGAATCCAAATATTGGATTTATACTCCTTTGACGTTGGCTCGACGACCTTGTCTTCTTTCGTACGAACGGGAGATAGCGATTGAGCAAAATATTGGATTGTACCAAGGCTCTTCAAAAATTGAGAATTATCAAGATGGACGTCTTTATCTTACCAGTTTGCGGTTGATTTATGTTCCAGTTGAAATGCAGACTCCCAACTCCTCAAGTATGGGTATCTCTATAAAATTAAGCGCAATTGAAAACGTCAATTATCAACCTAGCTTTATGAAGTCCAGTGCTAAAATCCAGTTCAAAGTGGCCCCAATCGAGGATAATTTCCAAAAGAAACCAATACAAACCCAAATATCGTGGAGTTGTCCTATATGCTTTTATTCTAATTTAACTGACTCAACTAAGTTGATGGTAAAGTCAAATTTTCCAACCTGTACCAACTGTGGAGTTCCAGCAAACATAGAACTGATGAGCAAGCGAGTATCCAGTAACTGTGATGTCCCGCACTCCAATCAAAGTATGGGGTTACCAAACCCGGACTTAATGTGCCCTTCCTGTACATTCGTCAACCATGCTGCCTTGTCTGAGTGCGAGATTTGTGGCACGCCTCTAATGAAAACTGTCACCGATTCTGAACGTAATACGTCCAGCCAGGTCTTTCCTGCTTTTCAATTTCTGGCAGAACCTGATTCTTTGGACGTCTTTAAAATTAGTTTTAGATTGGGGGGCTCTAAGCCATTTTTCGACAAACTTAAGAGCGCTTTAGAGCATGCAAAATGGTCGCAATTTGAGCTGAATCAAAAAGTCAATGTCGGCTCTCGCCGCTTCTCTCGATCACAAAGTTTACTACAAACATCCTCTGTCGGATCACTTTCTTTGTCTGATACTAGAACTTCTGGAGCACGTTCGGGGATTCATGGTCTCCAAGAATCCACAGTCAGTAGGAACTCCGAAATGTCAACCCTTTTAAGCAGTTCTTTAGACGATTTTCAAAATCTAATGGATAAGAGTATGGAACTTGCAAAGGTTGGTGAGGAATACAAAAGGGCCCTGATGAGTCTGGCAAATAAACCTGTCGAAGCTATAGAAGCTGTTCAGATTCTCTCTCAGTCCAAGGATTTCCACAAAAGGCTTAATATTCTGTTGACTGATCATGAAATTGACAATGGTGTTGTCGATTACTTTCGCTTGGAGACTCTGAAATCTTTGAAGAACTCAGTGAATTCTTCTGGAACTTTGTCTTTATATGCGGAGGAGCTAGCGCGGCAGTTGTATGACTTTATTATGACTGAAAATCTGATAAACAATGACCGCGAACTAATATCAGTTTTGGATCTATACTGCCTTTTTAGCAAAAAGCATGGGATTTTTGTTGTCAGCCCAGCTGACTTTCTTGATTCGTTGAGCCTATTCGCTGCGCTTAAATTTGACCTGCGACTATTGGAATTGCCCTTGAATACTTCTTACGAAAAGATACAGAATTTGTTTAATCATGACACTCTATACGCCGTTTGTTACTCGTCGTTGAATGCTAACTCAGTTACCAATTCAGTCCTGAATGTTCTTCAGGACTGTGGCGATGGATGTTCTGCTTGTGATTTACAAAAGTTACTACAAATCCAGACAAATTATTTATTCTTGCAATCTCTGCTGAACAAACTGGTAAGCGATGGACTTGTATGCTTTGACTCTAGAATTCAGGGAGAGCTCTATTACACGAACCAAATCTTGCAGTTCTCATGGGCATAAGCTATTGGGAATAAGCGACATTTTTGTTCAAACCACTTCGGCCATCACCTGAGTTTTACCCAAGTATCAAGGAATTCTGTTCTTGCGTTTTGAAGTAGGCGTTTATTTAAAAAAATGGGATACCAAGGCTCAACTGTCTCCCTTTAGCAATGGAACCTGGTGTTTCGCATTTCGGTTTTCGGAATTCTCGGCCAATCCTTCATTCTCATCAAGACCTTGTACGTGTACCAACTTAGGCAAGCCCTCAATTTGATCTATGACAAAATTGCGCTCTACCAGGAATAACTCGTCTTCTTTCTTCTCATTTGCGAACGATTTGAGAAAGTCAAGCAAACGCTCTCTGTTTTTTGTCAGTATGTCGATAATTGTCTTGGATTTCCTTGGATTTGCAATGAAGATCTTGAACACATTGAACGACTCCAGCTGAACATTCTTGGACTTGTCACCTAAAAGAATCATTATAAGTTTTAGATTATGCGGAGAATTCACGTATGTGGTCATCAGATTATAGTTGGGTTTGTCCAATATGAGTTGGGCTAATAATTTGACAGATTGTCGCTTGGTGACGTAATTTGCCGACATTATCAGTCGATTCATCCTTTCAATGAATCTTTCAAGATTTATGTTGAAGAATTCACTTGCCACAAGTTTATGAGACGTTAGTAAATCACTCATTGTCAAAAATGCTTCAGTCGACGTTTCAAATGAACCAAATTCACAATAGTCAAAATATTTCCAAAAAGCGGGCTCTGATAATAGATACCGAGCAATTTGTTCGTATCTTATTGCTTCTCTCAACATTGTCCCGGTGTTCATTGAAATTTCTGGGACCTCGGGACCAAGCATCAAAAGTATCAGAATTTTAGGCCTTTGCAGCAAATAATCAACCGTGGGAGATCTATTCACAATCTTGCGTTTCAGTAGCGATGTAAAAAGTAAACCCACAATCTTACGAGCATCAAAGTCTATATCCGCGAGATTCTGAATAAGCAGCTGAAGACAATCAGAGCTGTAAATCTCATGTGCTAACTGTGCAATTTGATCTGGTTGTGATTCTGTGAATACTCCACCCGTTTCGTCCTCCCCTCCAGTCAGAATGGTCTTGATATTCATGAGATATCTGGTGATATCGTCCTGTAACTTTCTTTTGTCATTGACTTGTTCAAGTTTCGAAAGTTGATCATTCATCGCTCTCACAAGCTCTGATGGGCTCTTGGGGTTTCTTTTGAAGAGAAAAGCCATTTTTTTAAAAGTCTTGGAAGGAGTTTCGATGTCTTTTTGAAGTCTGCAGGTCCTATATCCGGTGGAAAGCGAAAGGATGAATTTGCTCGATCCGCCAGCAAATGAATCAAATCCAAAGTATGGGCGCTATTCCACTCTAATATCAATTGAGAGTGCTGTTTGCAATTATTAAGCGCTAATCAAAAAGTAGGTTCGTACAGCAGCAAATGGGCAATCGTTGTATATCGTAAGCTAGAGGGTAAATTATTGATCAGACAACTTTATTCTTTTAAAACCTTTTATTTTTATACACAATTACTGTCACGTATTAAAAATGACAGATCCTAGCGCTAGTATACCAACAGGACCTGCACGTCTAACTAGAATTAAGTCTGAGATCCGAAGGCATTCAGATCTAGAGCTGGCAATCAAGCACTTTAAAGTCTCTCATTAAGGTCTACTTTTGGAGGTGATTGAAATAAATGTTTGAGAACTTCTCATAAAGAGTTCTACCAAGAACAGGGGCTCCACCTAGATATGATCGATGCGCGTAATATGGAAAAGTCGTGTGTTTTGTAATTCATGGATTCGACTTTTTGATATGTCTGTTTCTAAGATGCCACTGATATAGATAGCCGTGTTATATCGGCATGGAAAAGTGAAAAGCTTGAGGAAATGTTGATTACTCCCATACTTGTCGATTCTTCGGAAAAACTTACAGATAAGCAAAATCTGATAGAACGATGTCTAAAATGGTGAAACGAGAAAAAGATAAATAATAATAAACCAAAATTAACTTTTCCCCAAAATTGAATCATGAAGTTGGGAGCAGGAGCAGGAGCAGGAAAGAAGAGTGAAGCGGTTACATCATGAACTAATCAACAAGAGCTTATTATAAAAGGCAGCGATGACATCACAAAACTCACTTAATAACCAAGCTGTAATCTTTCTTGATAATTTATCGCTCTTTGGATCAACTGGTAAATATCATGGCAGAACGTGTAAATCCAAAATACTACAAACGTGAGAGAGATATAAATTACTATTGGAAGGAAAGTCCAATCAATTTATCGGAGGCCTGTACGTAATATGTAATTTTGACTTTCATTAATTTGCTCTACATACGAGATAAGTATTACTTACTCCCGGATATTTAAGAATAAGTGCAAACAGAGTCATCCAGGGT